>WOXC01004443.1:77500-608296 GCA_011680675.1 Gymnobelideus leadbeateri
CTGAGTGCACCTCAGGGACTAGGCCAGAAAGGCCCAGGCTGACAGCAATGGACACTTTGAGAGAAGTGCTGGGTGGGCAGGAATTGGTCCTTAATCCGACAGTGTGTGGGAGTGGGTCAAAGAGATTCCCTGACTTGCCTGGCAAGTGCTAGAGGTAAGATTGAAACAGATGTCTCTCCTGAGTTCAGATCCCGCACCTTTGACCTGTTGATGACAATTGGGTGGCAGGTGTGGGACCTCAGCAGGGCCTGATCACTGGGGGCAAGCACCAGGATCCCCACGAGGGTGGGGAGGAAGAAGATCCCAGGATCTTGGCATGGAGGAGCCAAGGCCCGGCCAGGCCATGTGCAGTGGACCTCCCCTGGGATTCAGGAAGAGAAGAGACCTCAGCTTGGGTCAGAACTGCAGACATGCAGAGTTCAGCCCCAACCACTTTGGGGGTGGGGAAGGCAATGGGCTTAATGACTTGCCCAAGGTCACACAGCTAGTAAGTGTCTGGGGCCAGATTTGAACTAGGGTCCTCCTGAGTCCAGGCCCAGCTCTCTAACCACTGCACCACCTAGCTGCCCCTTACCCTCTCACTTTCAATGGGGAGCTGGGGGCAGCCTGTGGTCCACACTGCTTTCTAGATGCAGAGAGCCACCTTATCCCTCAGGAAACTTTTTTTTTTTTGCTTTTTTTAGGGCAATTGGGGTTAAGTAACTTGCCCAAGGTCACATGGCTAGGTTTTTGTTTGTGTGTGTTAAGTGTCTGCAGATCAGAACTCAGGTCCTTCTGACTCCAGGGCCGACACTCTACTCACTGTGCCACCTAGCCGCCCCTCTCAGGAGACTTTCTAACAGAGGTAGGGCTAGGGTGAAGGCCCCTCCGGGAGGGGAATAACCTGCAGCCTGGGTCTTTGGAGGGGAGACCATCATCTCTCAGAGGCTTCCCTGGAAAGAAGAGGAGGGGCCTTGAGAGGAAGACCTGCCTCTTTTGAGGCTGCAGGGTCAATGTAATCACTCCAAGATCCAGCTACATTCATTCCTTGCCCCAAAACCTCAGAGGTCCCCCCAGAGTCTGGGGCTCAGTTTCTTGTCCTGAAATGCTCGCTCCTGCAACCCAAGCCAGATTTCCTCTCCTATTTCTACTCCAGTTCCCCTAGAATGGACGACAGTGCCCAGCATTGCTTCCTCCCTGTTCCCTCAGGGCCCAGGCCTCCTGCCTCCCTTTGTCCCACCCAACCCCAGGCCCAGCACAGAACCACAGGGTCCCTGAAGGGAGGGGCACCCAACTTCAGCCCCAAGACATCCCACAAGTGGCCACCCACTGACAAGAAGTTCTCCTTCTATCAAGCCTAAAAACCTCCATGGTCTTGGTTCTGCCTTCCGGGGTATAGTCCTTCTTCAGAGTTCCAGCCCCTCCCATAGCTGAGATGCTATTCCCCTCCCCCAATCTCCACCTTGCCCTTAGCCTTGTCCTCTCCAGGCCAAACATCTTTCCTTTGCCCACCTCCTCCTTGACCACCCTGTGGATGGGGTCCAGGGAATGCTGTCCCTCAGCTCCATGCCTAGGGCTGGGGGTCCACAAAGTTCCTTGACCCTCCTGACCTGTGAGGTCACAAAGGCAGATTCCCACTTCTTAGCTCAGGGTCCAGATTCCAGAGAGAAGCTAAGCTTGCTGGCCAGCCAGCCCTCCCAGAACGCCATGGCCAGCCCTCCCGATCCATAGGGAGTATCCCGGCACTCCCCTGCCAGATCCCCCAATTCCAGGGGCCCTGATCCTCCTTAAGACTCCCAGATCTGCTGGCATCAATGATGCCCCCAGTCTCCTCACCAGGTGAGGTCAAGAGCTGGGGGTCAAGGGGCGGGAGATGCCTGAGTCCCTGGTCACCTGTAGCTGATTGTGGGGCAAGGAGTGCATGAGCTCTACCTAGGCCCCACCTCTGCCCTGCTTCCTCCTGGATCTCAGCTGTTCTGCACAAAAGGCTGTTCCTGAATGATGTGGAGCACTCCTTTCAGCCATGGGTCCCACTGCTGGGCCATCTGCAGAGAACCATGATGGACGGCGACTACCTTCCCCTGGGGCCACTGCTGCCAATGTTTGAGAGCGACTTCCTGCAGGTGCCCCCGGGGAGGGCAGGGTGGGTGAGATGATAGCCAAGCATTGAAAACATGGGCTTTTACCAGTCCTTCCCAAGCAAACTCTTGGCAGGGGTGGGGAACAAGGTCCTAGGAAGGTGCTTCCCAGCCTCCCTGCCCCACCCTCCATAGGTGACAAATCAGGGGGAGGCTATTTTTCTGCACAACAAGGAGAACCCTGTGACGATGGGTGTGGCATCCTCCATCCCTGGGCTCCTGCTCCCAGACCTCATCCTGCTTGCCCGGCCAGTCGGAAACAAGAGACAGAAGGAACTTGAGCTCACCAGGTGACCCTGTGGCCCCGTCCCTGACCCCCAGGTCCCTGGGCACCCTCCTCCTGCGCATCTGCCTCCCTCACCCTGTGCTCCCTACAGGCTGCTGCCCACACACTTGGCCCGCTTGTTCGTCCACAATGTGGCCAGCTGGAGGCTGAAGCTCCGCTTGGCCTCAGGCCGAAGCTTTTACCTGCAGTTGGACGCGGATCAACAGGAGGGCTGCTTCCTTTTCAACCGCTGGAGATACCTGGTCTACCTGCTTCAAGGGCCTGTGCCAGCCTGGGCCCCCCAGGCCTACAGGGCCCAACACCCTAGTCTGCTGTCCCCAGCCAGCAAGCTCAAGGTGAGGTGGAGAGAGAAGCTTAGGGTCTTGGCAACTGTGAGCCACAGCAAGCCTAAATTGAACTCTCTGCCCCTTTCCCAGCCCTGCCCCCACCAAAACCCAAGTCCCTGAGTGGTGAGGGTCCCCGAGAGATCAGGGTGCCTGGATCCCTCGAAGAGGAGGAGGCTGAGGAAGTCTACCTGCTGAGTCCCTGAGGGAGGAGGTATTGGGATCTATTTGCCTGGGCCCATATGGTCTCTCCTCTTCAACCTCTGTTCTTCATCCTCCCCCAGGCCAAGACCCAGAAGATGTCCCGAGCTGGTGAGAGAATCCCCTGTCTTTGCTTGTCTCTGTTTCTGAGCTACTCTCCCTCCCTGGTGGTCTCTAATTGGGCCTGAGCCAATCTCTGTCTCCGAGTTTCTATGCCCTTGCCTCTCTTGGCCTCTGAGCTTGATGCCTGTATCTCCACAGGGTCCACAACACTGAAGGCCAAGGTAGTGGGACGGGGCCTGGGCTGGGCCTGGGACAAAGCAGTGACGTGTTCTGGACCCTCCTCTGATTGGACAGCTTCCCCCCTCCCTCCAGGAGATGATGACCAGAGCAGTTGGTGACTCCCTCCCCTTCATGAGCCAGCTGGAGCCCCCAGACTGGAAAGCAGAAGAGAAAAAGTGGGCCTGGACCCAAGGGTGTCTCTGGGAATAGGACATGGGGGTGGGATTCCCCAAGATCTGGTTCCCTGGCAAGGCTGAGGGGGGTTGTGATAGATCTGGGGGTAAAACCGTTTGGGCTGCTGCAGGGTGGGGATGCAGGGCTTCAGGCTGCCTGGGCCCTGGAGAGGCCAGGACACTGGAGTCCAATAGAACTGGTTCCATAGACCAGGCCATAGACATCCCAAGCTGGGTATTCCTGGGACCCAAGCAGAAGAGGAAGGTAAGAGGCTGGCCTAGATTCTCAGCTCTCTGCCCCACCTCAGGGCTTTCAGGGACCCTAAGCTGGTCCTGCTTCCCTTCCTCAGGGCAGTCCGCTGTCACCATCTGGACCCTCTTCAGCATTATTTCCAGCACCCTGAACCGGCCCAAGGTACTGGGAGGCCCTTGAGCCAGCAGCCAGGATGCCAGGGTCCTTAGGAATTGGAGGTGGGGAGTCAGGGGCCCTGAGGGACTCACAATCTCCTCCCTCTGGTCTCCCCAGGCCTCCAAAGCATCTACACCAACGTCTTCAGCTTTGGGACCCTCCAGAATGGAACCCTGTATGGTTCCCTGCCAGACCTCATCTTCCTGGATGGGCTCCCGCCGACCATCCAAGAAAATATTTCACCCCTCAGACTCTTCAAGCACATACCTGTACTCAGGCTCCCAGTCCCAAACAAGATTTTCCATGACTTGGGAAAATGTCCACCCACATAGACGTGCCTGGTTCAAAAGTCCTAGCGTCCTTTCCAATGCCCTGGCCTGGGCCACCTCCCTCAGCCATGCCTGGGGCCAGCCTCAGCCCCAGCCCCAAACCCAAGATTTGCAGCATGAGGTCCCACTAAAGACCACTCCATCTGATAAGTTCCTAAAGAAAGGATTTTCCAAGTATGTAATGATCTCCCTATCACTGGAGGTATTCAAAGGGAGACCCAGAATAGGGGACTTTTTGAGGACCCAAGATTGATTCAGCTCCAATATGCCTGGAACAGGTGGTGGGTCCTTGAGGAAAGAGAAACTTAAGTCATGATCTCCCCATCCTTGGAGGTTTTCAAAGGCAGTTTGAACTTGGTGATCTCCAAAGAGCCTTTCCAATTTTGAGATTCTATGTCTCTAGGGCTTTCAGAAGAGGGCCCCCCAACAAAAGGCAAGTGATATATATCCTGGAGGTATTCCAGCACTGATGGGGGTATGTGTGGTCTTGTGGTTCCAGGCTGAACTTAGAGACTGAGAAAGCAGCAGAGTTACGCCATGTGCAGTTCTCACAGCAAGAGGACAAGTCCTTGCTGGCCGAAAAGCAGTCCCATCCCAAGTCCACACCCTACCTGAAAGAACCTTATGAATCCACCAAAATGTCCCACCTTTCCACCAAGGCTTCATTCTACCCACCCCTGGAGGACTCACCTGACCATTTCATCAAGGCCCCAGAGCCCTCCCCCTCCCCTAAGGCTCCAGAGCCCTCCCCCTCCCCCTCCCCCAAGTTCCCACAGCCCTCCCCCTCCCTCAAGGTCCCACAGTCCACCCCCTCCCCCAAGACCCCAGAGCCCTCCCCCTTCCTCAAGGCCTCAGAACCCTCTCTCTCCCCCAAGTTCCCACAGCCCTCCCCCTCCCTCAAGGTCCCACAGCCCTCCTTCTCCCCCAAGACCCCAGAGCCCTCCCCTTCCTTCAAGGTCCCACAGCCCTCCCCCTCCCCCAAGACTCCAGAGCCCTCCCCCTTCCTCAAGGCCCCAGAACCCTCTCTCTCCCCCAAGTTCCCACAGCCCTCCCCCTCCCTCAAGGTCCCACAGCCCTCCCCCTCCCCCAAGACTTCAGAGCCCTCCCCCTTCCTTGAGGCCCCAGAATCCTCTCTCTCCCCCAAGTTCCCACAGCCCTCCCCCTCCCTCAAGGTCCCACAGCTCTCCTCCTCCCCCAAAGCCCCAGAACCCTCTCCCTCCCCCAAGGTCCCACAGCCCTCCTCCTCCCCTAAGGCTCCAGAACCCTCAGGTTCCACTAAGACCACACCCAAACAGTCCATCAAAGCATCACCCAAACACTCTAAGAAATCTGCATTCCACCTGTCCACCAAAGCATCACCCAAACAGTCTAAGAAATCTGCATTCCACCCATTCAGCAAGGCCTCACCTGACCACTTTACCAAGGACTCAAAGGCACACCCCATTAAGGCCTCAGACAGGTCACCCTCTGATCAGTCCCTTGTATCTTCCGCTGTCTCACTCGCACTGTACACTCCAGACTCCACCAGTCACTCAAAGGAGGCTTCACCCTACCCATCCACCAAAGCCTCCTCCAAACACTCCAAGAAATTCTCATTCCATCTGACTACCAAGACCTCAGCTAACCAGCTTACCAAGGACTCAAAGGCACACCCTGTCAAGGCCTCAGCTGGCCAGCCCGTCAAGACCTCAGACAGGTCACCCTCTGATCAGTCCCTTGTATCTTCCGCTGTCTCACTCGCACTGTACACTCCAGACTCCACCAGTCACTCAAAGGAGGCTTCACCCTACCCATCCACCAAGGCCTCCTCCAAACACTCCAAGAAATCTGCATTCCACCTCTTTACCAAAGCCTCCTCCAAACACTCCAAGAAATCCTCATTCCATCCGACTACCAAGACCTCAGCTAACCAGCTTACCAAGGACTCAAAGGCACACCCTGTCAAGGCCTCAGCTGGCCAGCCCGTCAAGACCTCAGACAGGTCACCCTCTGATCAGTCCCTTGTATCTTCCGCTGTCTCACTCGCACTGTACACTCCAGACTCCACCAGTCACTCAAAGGAGGCTTCACCCTACCCATCCACCAAAGCCTCCTCCAAACACTCCAAGAAATCCTCATTCCATCTGACTACCAAGACCTCAGCTAACCAGCTTACCAAGGACTCAAAGGCACACCCTGTCAAGGCCTCAGCTGGCCAGCCCGTCAAGACCTCAGACAGGTCACCCTCTGATCAGTCCCTTGTATCTTCCGCTGTCTCACTCGCACTGTACACTCCAGACTCCACCAGTCACTCAAAAGAGGCTTCACCCTACCCATCCACCAAGGCCTCCTCCAAACACTCCAAGAAATCTGCATTCCACCTCTTTACCAAAGCCTCCTCCAAACACTCCAAGAAATCCTCATTCCATCCGACTACCAAGACCTCAGCTAACCAGCTTACCAAGGACTCAAAGGCACACCCTGTCAAGGCCTCAGCTGGCCAGCCCGTCAAGACCTCAGACAGGTCACCCTCTGATCAGTCCCTTGTATCTTCCGCTGTCTCACTCGCACTGTACACTCCAGACTCCACCAGTCACTCAAAGGAGGCTTCACCCTACCCATCCACCAAAGCCTCCTCCAAACACTCCAAGAAATCCTCATTCCATCCGACTACCAAGACCTCAGCTAACCAGCTTACCAAGGACTCAAAGGCACACCCTGTCAAGGCCTCAGCTGGCCAGCCCGTCAAGACCTCAGACAGGTCACCCTCTGATCAGTCCCTTGTATCTTCCGCTGTCTCACTCGCACTGTACACTCCAGACTCCACCAGTCACTCAAAGGAGGCTTCACCCTACCCATCCACCAAAGCCTCCTCCAAACACTCCAAGAAATCCTCATTCCATCTGACTACCAAGACCTCAGCTAACCAGCTTACCAAGGACTCAAAGGCACACCCTGTCAAGGCCTCAGCTGGCCAGCCCGTCAAGACCTCAGACAGGTCACCCTCTGATCAGTCCCTTGTATCTTCCGCTGTCTCACTCGCACTGTACACTCCAGACTCCACCAGTCACTCAAAGGAGGCTTCACCCTACCCATCCACCAAGGCCTCCTCCAAACACTCCAAGAAATCTGCATTCCACCTCTTTACCAAAGCCTCCTCCAAACACTCCAAGAAATCCTCATTCCATCTGACTACCAAGGCCTCACCTGACCAGCTTACCAAGAACTGAAAGGCACACCCGATCAAGGCTTCGGCTGGCCAGGCTGGTAAGGGCTCAGACAAGTCACTCTCTGATTAATCCCTTGTATCCACTGCTGTCTCACTTGCATTGCACACTCCAGACTCCACCAAACACTCAAAGGAGGCCTCATCCTACCCATCCAACAAGGCTTTGTCTGATCAGTCCAAAAGACCTCAAAAGCCTCATCCAACAAAGCCTCCTCCAGAGCCATGTCCTAACCGCCCCATAGAACTTCACCCCCTCAGTGCAGAGTGGCTTCATCTAACCTGACCACAAAAGCCTCATGCCATATCAGGCTCATGGATGCCAGCCAGGCTGGTGTGCCTGAGGAGACTCTTTCCTCCCTGTATTGGGGAGCTCTCTACCACTGGCTCTAGGATTCACCCAACAGACATTCTAGGATCAGATTCCAGTATCCAGGTAAAAAAGTCCAAAGTGACAAGCCTTCTATCCCTAGCTTCCTCAAGGTCCTGGGTACCCCCCCCCCCAAATGCCTCCTAGAGATCTAGGCATCCCTTCCCTTCAATCCTCACTTGTCCCTGGGACCAAATTATCTTTTCCCAAATCCCTATCTTCCCTAGAGAACAGGGTATCCTGGTTCCTAATCCCATCCTCTATATGGACTCAATGACCTAACTCGGGCTCTCATCATTCTTTCAATCTTTCCAATCTAGCCAAGCTCACACCCAGGAGCCACAACCTCTGTCAAAGACTCCATGGCAGGATCCTGAGTTCAGGTAATGAGTGTCATGATCATGGGCCCAGCAGGCCAAGTTTCCATTTCCTTTAGCCTGTCAGGCTCAGAGGCCCAATCTTTAATCCCATTTGCTACCTCCTGCATCCAGGCCCACAGATCTGTTCTCCTGAAGGCCCTAGGTAACCAGACCCCTTCTCTCTCACCCTCCTCTCCACATAGGCTCCTTGGTGTTGGGGAAATGCCTCTTGTCCCCCTACCCCACTAGAGGAAAAGACCCAAAGATGCCCTTGGCCTGAAATGCACTTGGGACTGACAAGGAGCCTATGGCTCACAGATGGACCTATTAAAAGTCTATGAATGAGTGAAAACTGTACATCCACGTGTGTCTCTATCTCCCCCAGCTCCTCCCCAAGTGTGTGTGTGTGACAACAAAGAGAAAGGGACCTCCATCCATTGTTCACTTATGTGTTCACTAATAATTTTGGGTAACTCTTTTTGTTATTATACAACTATGACCCAGACAGATTCCTTCAACTTAAAATCTAGAAATGTTATAGATTATAATAGAAAGAAAGAAAACTGGTTCTTTTAGTGAGAACCTGGGTTTAAATTATAGGTCTTTTACTTTCTAGATGTGACTTTAACCTCAATTTCCTCATTAATTAAGTGGAAATAACAATGACTCTCCCTTGTCCTCACTTCACTGATACTAGGAAAAACTTGTGTGAAAAGCTACATTTCCCATAAACACCGGAGGCAGCCATGCCTTTGTCAGACCTTGACTGGGCCTAGGCCACTGTGAGAAATGGTTAATTCTCTCTTGTATTAATCACTAAGTATTGAATCTGAACCAAGGTTTCCCCTTTTTTCTACTTCCTCATTCAGAAACCAACTAGTGTAGGAAATCTTAGGCAGAGACTTAGTAGGCCAAGATCTAATCAGATGGTAAAAGAAATTCTACATTTAGGCTACCAGGTACATTCCTGCTCTTTCTTTATTCAGGTCTGGGGAAATATGGATCCTTCCTTTTGTCAGATAAATGACATAGGGAAATAGATAAGTCTCTTTGACCAAGATTTGGATGACCCAAGTCAAGTACTCCAAGGCCCTCATTATAATATAACCCACCCTCTTATTTTAATATTCATTTTCTCATTAATTATTAATCAATTAGAGTTGATTGCCACCCTCAGGCACAGCTACTCTTTTTCAAGCTTATAAACTGTGAGCCACTGCCATGGGTGGTCTTTGGTCTTAAGAGAGACAGCCAAATGACTGTCCCTTTATTAATAAACATGTTGACCTTGTTAACAAAATGATTAAATTACTGTAGCAGCAAGCATGCTAGCATACCCAGGATGGCTGCCAACACAGGTTCTTAGATCTGCTTTTCTCAAGGAAAGCAACTCAAAATGGGTTAACAATCGTGCTTTAATCAAATATATGTCATTTACCTAGTTCAGGGGGAAAAGGTCAGCATCCCAAACTTCAGAGAATACAAACAAGTAACAAGCAGACAACAAATACAGAGAAACATCAGCAGACAGGTTTCCAACTGTCTGACCATTACATCCATACCTAGTCAGTTACCAGAGAGGGAAGCACCAACATCTGGGTTTTCAAAGCCCAGAGTCTCTTCTAGTCAAATCACATAACTCTTCTCAAAGTGAGCCCCAAAGCAAAATCTCACATCAGGGTATATATGGCTTTATCCAGGGTCAGAGAACATCACAACCCTCTTGACCCACTGCCCAATCACAAGGTATCAAGGTGTGGTCATTCCTGAGAAACAAGCCTCCTGCCACAGGCTCCAGGTGACCACATTCAGCCTATTAGGGGGCAGAGTATATTTTCAAATCAAGGAAGGTTCTCAGAGTCACTTATGCCTATCAAAGGACCAAGGAGCAGGGAAGATCTTAGATTCCCATTCCCATAACAATTACCCAGAAACTATATCTCTGGAACTTTTTTAAACATCACACAACAGAGGACCTTTACTCTAGTGGCTTGGATTCAGGACTTGCATGTTGATGATTTAGGCATAAAAGCTGCTATTATAAGCAAACTAGGGGAGCACAAGAATTTTACCTGTCAGATCTATGGATAAAGGAAGAATTTATGGCCAAACAAGATACAGAGAGCATTATGGAATGTAAAATGGATAACTCTGATTAAACTTAAAAGTTGTTGCACAAACAAAACCAATGCAGGCAAGATTAAAAGGAAAGCAGGAAAATGTAGAAAAAAATTTAAAATATTTCTCTGATAAAGGTCTCATTTCTTGAATATATAGAGAACTTAGTCAAATTCATAAGACTATGAGTCATTTCCCAATTGATAAATGGTCAAAGGCAGCTTTCAGAAGAAAAAAAATCAAAACTATCTACAGCCTTATTAAAAATGCTCTAAGTCACTATTGATTAGAGAAAGGCAAATTGAAGCAACTCTGTGGTGCCATCTCACACCTAGCAGAAGTGACAAATGCTGGAGGGCATGAACAAAAAGTAGGAACACTAGTGAAACAGAGAGTTCTGGAGACTAATTCAGAACTATGCCAAAGGGCTACAAAACTGTGCCTACCCTTTGACCCAGCAATACCACTACTAGGTCTGTACCCCAAGGAGATCAAAGCAAAAAGAAAAGGAATATAAATACAAAAATGTGTATAGTAGCTCTTTTGCTCTGGCAAAGAATTAGAAACCGAGGGGATGACCATCAATTGGGGAACGGCCAAACAAACGGCAGGATGGTTGGTTGATGTCCTTCTCAAAAAGGACCAAAATAATATCACTATGTCAGGGTCAAGGTACAGTGTGTCCTACCATGGCTAATCAGATCAAGATGAGCTTGAAGGCTCTACCACAGGCTGGGCACAAAGAGTCCATGTGAATATTTGGAGTGGAGATGTCTCTAAGTTGGTATATGTCACGTTTTGTTTTTTTTTTTTTGAGCTACTGCAGTTCTGCTTTGCTTGTTGAGCACAGAGCCTTCTTTGATGTGGGCACCCCATGCTGGGTGGTCCTGTGCCAGTCTCCCATGTCTCACAACTGACACCAAAGTTCTTCAGAGAGACCTTGAGAGTGTCCTTGTGTCACTTCTTCTCACCCCCATGTGAGCCTTGTGTGAGTTAACCATAAAATAGTCTTTTAGGCAAACACATGTTTGGCATTTAAACAACGTGCCCAGTCCATTAGAGCTAGGCTCCCTGCAGTAGAGTTTCAATACTGGGCAGTTCAGCTTGAGAACTTCACTGTCCAGTACCTTATCCGGCCAGGTGACCTTCAGAATCTTCCTAAGACAATTCAAATGGAAGTGATTCCATTAACTGTCATGGTGCTAGTAGACTCCGGGTTTCACAGGCATGCAACAATGAAGTCAGCACCATGGCTCTGTACACCTTCAGCTTGCTAGTCAGCCTAACCTCTTCTCTCCCACGCTTTTCTCTGGAGCCTCCCAAACACTGAGCTAGCTCTGGAAATGCCTGCATCAACCTCATCTTCTTTATGTCCATCCCTGGAAAGTATACTGCCAAGGTAAGTGAACTTTTCCATAGTATTCAGAATTTTTTCCATTTGCTATAATTGATGGTTCTATGTAAGGATGGTGTAGTGCTGGCCGGTGGAAAACTTCTGTTTTCTTAGTGTTAATTATCAGGCCAAAACAAGCACAAGCAGCAGAGAATCAAGCTTACTTTGCAGCATCTCAGCTTCAGAGGCTGCACTGAGTGCACAGTCATTGGAAACAGAAAACCATGCACCGACCCTCCTTCCACTTTAGTCTTAGCTCATAGCCTTTTCAGGCTGAAGAATTTACCCTCAGTGGGGTATCTGACCTTAACGTTCACCTTCTTTGAAGGTGTCTGGAACATTGCTAAGACATCATGCTAAAGAGTATGGAAGTGAGCGCACAGTCTTGCTTTGCTCCATTGGCAACTGGGAAAATACAAGAGCGTTGTCCATTATCCAGAACCCAGGCAAACATGCTGTAGTGAAATTGCCGTACAAAACTGATGAACTTCTCTGGGCAACTAAATTGTGCTAGGATTTTCCATAAGCCCTCGTGACTGACAGAATCAAAGGCTTTAGTCAGATCTACAAACGTTGTGTACAGGCCTCTCTTGTGCTCCTGGAATTTCTTCTGGAGTGGTTGGGCAGCAAACACCATATCAACTGTTCCTGGGCTTTAGGACTCTAGCATCATGATGTCATTTTGGTCCTTTTTTTTTACTTTTTCTTTTTCTTTTTTTTTTGGAGGGGGGAAGGCAGGGCATTTGGGGTTAAGTGACTTGCCCAAGGTCACACGGCTAGTAAATGTTACGTGTCTGAGGTTGGATTTGAATTCAGGTCCTCCTGACTCCAGGGCTAGGACTCTACTCACTGCACCACCTAGCTGCCCCCCATGTTGGTCCTTTTTGAGAATGAAGGACAACAGCTAACCAACAACAGTCTACTAAATGCCAATGTTTGCCGAGAGGGTGCGTCCACGAAATTTTTTTGCCTTTAGGTCAATGGAGGACAGTATTGGGTTGAGAAGGTCATGAGGTGTACAAGTCTTTAGCAGTAAGTGACTGCTTCTGTTTCTGAGTGCAATACCTGCTAAGGTTTTTCACAAGAGTTGTTTGTCTTTCAGGTCTGCTGGATTTTACATTGTCCATAAGTGTGCACAAAATCATAGTGTGGTCTATCAATAGTGAGTGGAATCATCTTCACAAAAGGTTTTGAACATTTTTGGTGTGTTTCGACCACAGGGTAGGATTCCCACCTGCCACAGTAAGCAGACAATTTTTAGGGCACCTTTTCTAGCCCCTTCCTCACACCAGGACATGGGCAGTGCAGTCCCCCAAAGTGTCCTCCAGGGGTCTGCTGAGCCCCACTGCTGCTTCCAAGGAGATGACTCTATGGCTTGGGCCACCTGTGTGTAGGATTGTGACTGCAGCTCCCAGCGTATCCACACCTGCTGCTTCCTCACTTGACTGTCACCACAGGACTTTGAGATAGGTATAATGGTAAAGTGCGGTGGGTGATGTCTTTTGACTTGAACATAAATTGGATTGAAGTGAGGTAGATTTATGCAAAGTCATCAGCCTCACTCTTTCTTCCAGAGTCATCACAGTCCAGTGGTAAGATAAAAGTCATGATCATTGGCAATGGTTGGGGATGCAATGGACAGCCTTGGCGTCTTTGATATCTAAACAAGCTAAAGGCTCTACAGCACCTGCTACAACTGTCTTTGAGGCCATTGGAACAAATTGTTCTCATCCACCCATTCCACTAGGGAAGTCTTCCCATGTTTGGGGCAGACACTCCCATAACTCAACCTGGTTTAGCCCATCTACCAAAATGGTTTACAGCATGTGGCCACTGCACGGGCTACAACTTCTTGTAGCCACAGGTGAGAATTGGGTGAATCAGGTGGACACCAAAGATGGAAAGTGGCCCTGAAAAGGCTTCAATACATCAGAGGTACTAGTCTTCCCTAAACACCTACACACCCCACAAGTTGTGATATATGATTGTGATGGAATACTGTTGTACTATAAGAAATGATTAGCAGAATTCCTAAAAAAAAAAACCTGGGAAGACTTATATGAACTGATGCAAAGTGAAGTGAACAGAACCAGAACATTGTACACAGTAACAACAGTATTATATGATGATCAACTGTGAAAGACTTAGCTATTCTCAGCAATACAATCATCCAAGACAATTCCAAAGGACTAATGATGAAAAATGTTCTTCACCTCTAGAGAAAGAGCTGGTGGATCATGAATGCAGATCAAACCAAACTTTTTTTTAAACTTCTGTATTTTTTCTTGTCTGTTTTCTTTTGCAACGTGGTTAATATAGAAATGTTTTGCATGACTGCACGTGTATATCAATCTATATCAAACTACTTGCCTTCTAAAGTAGAGGAAAGGGAAGGGAAATAATTTAAACTCAATTTTTAAAAATAATGTTAAAAATAATGACTTGTAATTGAGGAGAAAATAAAACAGGGCAGGAAAAAAATAAAAGGAACCTATACAACTTTAAGAAAAGAAAAAAAAGACCTATTAAAACAAGGCTACAAATCTCCACCAGTTCAGAGAATAAGGAAACTGTAGAGACTGCCACTCAGTATGAGATTTTTCATTTTCTGCCACAGCTGAATGACTGAAGAATGATCTAAGCAAAAGTGACTAAGATCTGAGTTTAGTCTGGTGCTCTCTTTCCTGGAAGAGAATGGGAAGGAACTCAAGGAACACTTCTCCACATTCCAGGTCACTAGAGACAATAAAAGATTCCTAAGAGAAAGAGAAATGAGGCTGGGGTGGGGGGAGAGTGGCATGTGAGGAGGAAGAGGAGGTGAGAAGTGACTCATATCAGGAGTCTGGCTAGCAGGAGGGTTCCAAAGAGGAGAGAGGGAGGGAAAGGGACAACTGTATAGCCAGAACTCACCAAAGAGAATCGAGGATCTTCCTAGAGTGCTTTGAGGAGGTGGTGGCAAGGGCTTGTCCTCCCACGAATGATGGCAAAGAGTCCCAGGTGCTGCTGCCCAGTGAGGCATCCTTCAGGAAGGGGAAGAAGAAGAGAAGCCATGGTTGGGGACTCCCAGCTCAGGAACACCAAGACAGCATGCCTATAAGAAGGTCATCTTTCCAGGGCATAGATTCTAGACATAACAGAGACCCTCCCAGGGCTTTGCAAAATGAATGATGACTCCCCATTTCTGGGCATTTCCACGGGCACCAATGGCATTACTATCAGAAGGAACCCAAAAGAGTTCTGCCAAAGATGGCAAAGGAAACTGAAAATTAGATTTGAGGGCAAAAGTTGGGTCTTCACTCTCTTGCCCATTGAAGGCATGGGACTCAAGAGAAAAATTGACTTAGGAACTGAGCAAGATCCATAGGGAGCCTTTTCCTCTTGTCCTGGGAAGCCCTATGCTTTGCATAGTGCCTCAAACAGCACAAGGCCAACACTTAATAAATGCTTGTGGACAGCTTGCTGTACTAGAGCAGATTTAGATTTCTAGATCACAGCTTAAAATAGACGGATGACAAATTCCTGTCCAGAGAATATGTGCACCTAATCAAAGCTGGTAAGAATGTATTTTCCAGGTGTCTTGCAAATCTAATCAAAAGAAGTTTAAGCTTAAAAAGAATGGAAAAGGAGGAAGATAGTCTATGTCCACTCCCAAGATGTTGTAGAGACTAACCACAGTGGAGGAAGAAGAGTTGAGAGTTCATGGGACTCAAAAGCCAAGAAAGGAGCCTCTAGCTGTAAATGTCTTCACACAGGTGCCCCAAGTTTAGACAATAAGTAATTAGGACCCAGTGAAGATCGCAGCAAAAGGAAAAGTAGGCCAATGGAGACCAAAAGGAAACCCAGAACAGTGTAGACCAAAAGGAAACCCAGACCAGTGTAGACCAAAAGTCAATGTAGACCAACACATAGGGAACTCACCAGTCAACTCAGATTGACAAAGTAATGTGGAAAAGGTAGAAACTGAGCCATGTGATAGATAAGACCTGGGAAAAGACTAAGGGCACTCTGAGTAGATTTGGGACATTAATCGCCATCAAAAAAACAAGTTTAAGAGAGAGAGCAGGGGGCGGAGCCAAGATGGCGGAGTAGAAACAGCTCTTCCAAGCCTCTCTGCCCCCAGATTCCCCACAAACTATGTAAAAAAGGACTCTGAACAACTTCTGGAGCCCCAGCACCCACAGAACGACACAGAGAAGCGAACCTCCCGCTGAGGACAGCCCAGCAGCCCTGCAGGAAGGAACTGCGCAGCGGTCTGGGACCTGGCAGAGCGCAGGAGCAGAGCCGAGCCGAGCCCAGGTCCGCGTGAGCCGAGGTTTTAGCCCCAGGGTGGCAGGGCCAGCAGCCAGCTGGAAAGACCCCAGAACACCAGGAGCTGTGGCGACTCCAGAATTATCAACATAGACATGCCTAGGACAAAGTAAGAGGTTAGTGTCCTATGGACTTTGGGACCTGTATTTGGGGAATGAGTCAGCTCCCTCCCCTGGGGGCTAGAAGCCGCTGAAGAGACACGCCATTTTGTAGTTTTCATAGGCATTTCCGGCTCCCAGCCTACAAATCGTGGGGAGATCCAGCGATCAGTCTTGGGGGGTAATCGCTCTTGCTTTAACCTCCCTGGATCTGGATTGTGATCTAGGGTGGAAGTTGTGGGTGGGTTTACAGCTTGCCAGAAACGGAAGTTGCCCCCCACACGTTCGGGACGAAAATTCCTCTAGCTGGCCTTAAAGCCATAGTGTGGCAACAAGCCCAAAAGTCAAGCAATCAAGTGGCAACATGCCAAGGCAAAGGAAACAGAAAAATGCAACCCTAGACTCCTATTTTGGGGGCATAGAGCGGGAAAAGGACTGTGAACTCAGAAGTCCTGCTCCAAAAGCCCCAGCGGAAAACATGAGTGGGTTGCAGGCCATAGAGGACCTTAAGAAGGACTTTAAAAATCAAATAAGAGAAGTGGAGGAAAAATTAGAAAGAGAAATGAGAAGGATGCAGGAAAAGTATGAAATGAGGGTCAACAGCCTGACTGAGAAAACAACACCTTAAAAAATAGACTAGCTCAAATGGCAAAGGAGGCCCAAAAGGGCACTGAGGAGAAGAATGCCTTAAAAAGTCGAATTTGCCAGATGGAAAAAGAATCTCAAAAGTTCACTGAGGAGATTCATTCCTTCAGAGTTAGACTGGAGCAAATGGAAGCTAATGACTTTATGAGAAATCAAGATGCTGTTAAGCAGATCCAAACAAACGAAAGATTAGAAGGCAATGTGAAATATCTCATGGGAAAAACCACTGACCTGGAGAATAGATCCAGGAGAGACAATTTAAAAATTATTGGACTACCTGAAAGCCATGATCAAAGAAAGAACCTAGAAATCACCCTTCAAGAAATTCTCAAGGAAAACTGCCCTGATGTTTTAGATCCAGAGGGCAAAATAGAGGTTGAAAGAATCCACCGATCACCTCCTGAAAAAGATCCCAAAAAGAAAACTCCCAGGAATATTATAGCCAGGTTCCAGAATCCCCAGATCAAGGAGAAAATACTACAAGCAGCCAGGAAGAAACAATTTCAATATTGTGGAAACACAATCAGAATAGCCCAGGACCTGGCAGCTTCTACACTGAGGGATTGAAGGGCATGGAATACGATATTCCAGAGGGCAAAAGAACTGGGAATGAACCCAAGGGTCACCTACCCAGCAAAACTGAGTATTTTGTTTCAGGGGAAAATATGGTCATTCAGTGGAATAGAGGACTTTCAAGCATTCTTGAGGAAAAAACCAGAGTTGAATAGAAAATTTGACATCCAGACACAAGAAGGAAGAGATGCCTGAGAAGGTAATCAGGGAAAAGAAATCAAAAGGAACTTATCAAAGTTGAACTATTTACATTCCTATATGGAAAAGCAATAACTGTGACTGATGATATCTTTCTCACTATGAAAATAATGGAAGAAGGGGGTGTGGTCATATGAATACATATGTGAATGTGTGTGTATATGGTTACAGTTATAAATGGATAGAGGGCATAGGTTGAATTTGTTGGGAAGGGAGAATACTCAAGGGATGAAATTATGAGGTGAGAGAGAAAGTGGCAAGAGGAGATGGGGAGAGACAGGGTAGGGTAAACTATCCCATGTAGAAGAAGCAAGGGGAAGTGGTTGCAAAGGAGGGGGAGAATAAGGAAGGCTAAAAAGGCAAAACCACATTCACATTGAATTTGGTTCAGGGAGAAAATGACATACATACTAAATGGGATATCTCAACCTGCAGCAGGATAGGGGGAAGGGGGATGAGAGGAGGTATGATGGATGGGAGGGCATCCTTGGGGTGAGGGGAGGTTGGAAGTACCCACTATAGAAGAGGGACAGGATCATGTAGGGAATCGACCAGGTGGGGGGTGGGATGAGTGGGAGGGAATTATAACCAGCCTTGTACAATATATCTACTATGATAATGTTTTGCATAGCTAGACATGTACAACATATACTGAATTACTTATCTCCCAAGAAGGAATGGGTGACAAGGGAGGAAGGAAATGGATCTGAAATTCGAGGTCGTAACATTAAATGTTTCAAATATATATAAATACTATTATTAATACTCTTTTGCCTATAATTGGGAGATAAGATGTGCAGGCATTGGGACACAAAGATTCATCTTCCTCTAATGGAAAGTCGATGGGGGTATGGGAGAAGGTATGGGAGAGAGCAGATTGGAGGAAGCGATATCTTGTGGGACTGCTATTCTGGGAGGTTGGGTAGGGGAATAATGGGGGGAAAATGATTGTAACTCAAAATCTGGTGGAAATGAATGATGTAAAACAGAAGTTAATAAAGCATTTGTTTAAAAAAAAAGAGAGAGAGAGCAAAAATTAGAAGTTCTCTTTCAATGAATAAGAAAAAAACATTTTGAGAGAGTTGATTTTTACTCATATTCTTTCAGAGAAAACATTCCAAGAAGAGACTTTAGACACCCCCCTGAGTTAATTGAGTTTGAAAGGGGAAGGCTTTAGCAGTTGAGGGGGACCAGGAAAGGCTTTCTTCAGAAAATAGGATTTGAGCTGAGGTTTGAAGGAAGCCAGCTAAACAATGAGGTGGAGGTGTGGGGAAAGAGCATTCTAGGATAAGGAGCAGCCTGGCTACTGCAAATGCTCAGAGAAGGAGTGAGATGTTCTGAGAACTGTATGTAAGCTGGATTCCAGGGAGCATGAGATGGAACAGAAGATTCAAGTGACAAAAGAAGGTTGGAAAGGTTGAGAGAAGCCAAAGTTTGCGCAACTTAAATGCCAAACAAATAATTTAATTTTTAATATATATTTTTATTTTTCATTAAATATTTCCCAAATACACCTAATTTTTTTAACATTCATTTTTTTAAAATTGTGAATTCCAAATTCTTCCTTTCCTCCTACCCCTTGGGAAGGCAAACAATTTGATACTGATTGTACATATGAAGTCAAACAAAATGTTTCCATATTACCCATGTTGCAAAAGAAAACCTACAGAGAGAGAGAGAGAGAGAGAGAGAGAGAGAGAGAGAGAGAGAGAGAGAGAGAGAGAGAGAATGAAAATAGTATGCTTCACTTTGCAGTCAGAGTTTATCAGCTCTCTCTCTGGGTGGGTGACATTTTTCATCTTGAATCCTTTAGAATTATCTTGGATCATTGTCTTGATGAGAATCTCAATCTTTCACAGTTGATCACTTTATGATATTGCTATTACTGTGTATAGCCTTCTCTTAGTTCTGCTCCTGGTTCTTTGCATCAGTTCATGTAAGTTTTCCCAGGTTTTTCTGAAACCATCCTGCTGGTCATCTTTTATAGCACAATAGTATTCCATCACAATATATACCACAATTTGTTCAGCAAATCCCCAATTAATGGGCATCCCCTCAATTTCCAATTTATCACCACAAAAAGCTGCTATAAATATTTCTGTACAAATATGAAGGACTTTACTTTTTATTTTGAAGGTAATTAGTAGGGAGATGAACAAAAACCCTGAGAGAGAGAGTTTCTGAGTAATTAATAATCAATTTATTAATTAGGTGAAACCTTTCATCAAAAAATCAATGGTTAGTGGTTTCTCTAGATAATCAAAGACATCTAGGGAAACCTGGAAATGCCATAAATCTTTTCTCAAAGGGAACTTCCCTGACAAGTGAAACTCAATTCTGATTGGTGGACATATACTGAGGAGGTGGGCTAAAAATCTTCAGCTCCTTCTCCTGAGAACTTGGCTTGATGATGAGACTCAGCAGCCTCAAAGCATCTGGGCCAGGGGAAGCCATCTCCCATCTGGACATGTCTGGCTATTTTTCTCCTTCATGGACCGAGTTGCCCTAAACTCTAATGAAGGGACCAAGGAAGGGTTTCCTCTAGGCAAAGGCTTGCCCAGATTGGATTCTGTCTATACTCTAAACAGAAATTAGGTTTCTCTGTTGGGTGAGGTCCTGACCAAGGTTAACAAGCAGGTACGTTAAGGGCTAGGAGCAACTCATCAATCAGTCATTCCTTTCAGAGACTGACTGACCTTTTCAGAATTTGGGCCTTAACAAAAATAAGAGGAAAAAAGGTGGATCATAAATTAATCATTAGTTATTAATATAATATTAGTTTCTTTCAGAAATCACAGGGAAAGGGGAAAAGGGGGATGGGTGTGGGACATCTTCAAGTGTATGCTTTAGAAAACTCACCTTGGAAATTGGGTGGAAGATACATTGGAGTGGGGAGAGACTTGAGACAGTGAAACCAGCTCTTCAGTGGTCCAGCAGAGAGGCAAGGAGGGCCTTGAAGTAGGTCGTGGCTGGATGTGGAGGAAACACACGTAAATAAGAGATGTTGCCAAGGTAGAAACAAGAAAAAACTAAAACAGATGGGATCTAGAGGGTGAGAGGTAGAAGTAGGAGAACACTACTTCAGGATTTAATGCTTGATTACCTTTGACCCTAGCAACTGAATTAATAGGGTAACCAGTCCACTGTCAGGCTACAGAGTGGCAGTTTGGCTAGTTTATCCCACAGAGTTCTAGAGAAGCTTTGGTCTCACCAAATGGTCAAATGGCTCATCCACACCCTGATTTTTGGGATTACAATTTAGCAAAAATGAGGGTTTAGCCACAAAACCCACTCATTACTAGCTGAAGAGTGTGGTGCAGTCCTCTCAAAATGGCACTCAGAAGCACCTTTGCACTGGAAATTGCAGAAAATTGATGCCCAAGATAAGTGAGAGAGTACCTACTTGCCTTTGATGAATTGATCACTGGACCAGATGAACGATGTTCTCTGATACTGAAATAACTGGCCAATGTGTTTGCCTGGTCACTATTGGTAATATAATCACTCTGGCTCTCAGTGATTGGCCAACAATAGGTCCAAGACCAAGCCTCACTTGGTCATTATTTGGGTCCAGATTGGCTCAGAGTGAACATTTTTGTTTTGGCCAGAAACCCTAATGGTCTTCCCCTCCTGGATCTTTTTTAAAGTAGGTAAAAGAGGCTGTTCTTTGCCTCATTTCTTACCTAGCCTTAATCACTAAATGGCTATTGCCTTAGTCAAACTGAGACCAGTTAAAGCCTTTAGCTTGAAAAAAACAAGGTCTTTCACTGCATCCTGGTGCCATCTCCAGTTGTCCTGATTTATATCTTGCCACTGAACCCAGATGGCTCTGGAGGAGAAATCGAGGCTGGTGAGTTTGCACAGCACTCCCTCCCTTAAATACAATTCACTTGCACATCATGGTATTACTTCCCTGATCATCCTCTTTGAGAAGGAAGGATAAATATATGAAAGACTATGGAAAACAGGAAGGAAGGGGACCCCAAGATTGGAGAAGGGAAGGTGTCTCAATTTTTTTAAAAAGGAAAAGAACAGAGCCTGCAAACTCCAGGCCAGTGAACCTTATTTTGAAATGTGGGGACAGTCTAGAACAGAACATTAAAGGGATGGTTGGTGAATATCTATAAAGGGAAACTGATTTCAAGGAGCCAGCCCGGCTTTAGAAAGCACAGGTCACTCTAAAATTAACCTGATTTCCTTTTTGGACAGGGTTATCAAGGTGACAGATGAGGGAAATAATGTAGACCAAGCTTACCTGGATTCTAGCAAGGTTTCTGATAAGATCCCATGCTATTCTTGGGCAGATGTTAGAGGGGTATGGATCAGCCAATAATGCCACAAGATTGGATGGCAGGAATTCAAGATTCATCATTCATGGTTCAATTTCACTTTGATCAGGGGTCTCCAGTGAAAGTGGCCCTGATCACCATCCCGAGCTCTGGGCTGCTTAATCTTTTTGTCTTTTAATCAAAGGCTTGGATAAAAGTAAAAATGAGTGGCTCATCAAATCTGCAAATAACACCAAGAAGAGGGATAGCTAACAGACTGGGTGATGGTCAGCATCCGGAAAGATTTTGAGAACATTGGGCTGAATTTAATCAGCTAGAATTGAACAGGATCCATATTGCATCATACCTTTGGGTACCAATGATCAATTTTGCAGTGACAGCTTCTCAGTGTCTTCCCTTGCTTATGGTACATGCAGGGCAACCCCCTCCCTCTACATTCACAACTGATCCCCTCTACCCCCTTCTCATCTCCTCCAGCAGGTTGTCCCCTCCCTCATTCTTACTTTCTCATCTTCAATCTCTTCTTGTCAACTGGCTCCTTGTCTAAAGAAGGACATAAAAATATGCCACGTCTCCCAGTCCTCAAAAAAACCCCACTGGAGTCCCTCTTCCCCACCCCATTAGCGTGTTAGCTACCTGAAGAGAAGTATTTTTGCTCTTTCTTTCTATCCACAGAACTGAGCAAAGAGCCTGCCATATGGCTTTGGTTTTTTTGAAGACTGAAGGTAAGAGAGAGTTGAGAATGAGAGAACGGGCAGCATGCCCCAGGGGTGGCGACGGAAGGGGATCCAGAGGAAGGCCAGGAATGGGAAGGTGCCCTCTGGACAGCAGGATGCCCTCGGCCCCGGGGGGGGGGGGGGGCGGCTCATCCAAGACCCGGCTCTCCGTATCTGACTAGCTCTTCTGGGAAGATCCGGCTTCGTTGGCTCCATCCCGGGGGAAGGACCCTTAGTGCATGGCAGTAGGGGTGGGCAGAGGTCGGTTTCATGTTTCTTCCCCACAATGGCCCCGAGCACAGTGGGCTGCTTGGGGTGGG
Source organism: Gymnobelideus leadbeateri (assembly GCA_011680675.1). Lineage (NCBI taxonomy): Eukaryota > Metazoa > Chordata > Mammalia > Diprotodontia > Petauridae > Gymnobelideus > Gymnobelideus leadbeateri. The sequence goes on from WOXC01004443.1 coordinate 100,213, forward strand.
GGAGCTTTCCCAGTACCGGCTAGAGGACCCTTCGCCTGGGATGAAGGGGCTGCCTAGATCGGTCCCTCCTGGTGGTTCGACTTCCCAGGGCTTCCCTCCCCAGCAGCAGCTGCCTCAGCTTCCCTGCCTGGGAAATGGGATCCAAAGAATAGTTGGGGGGGAGCCTAGACCTGTAGAAGGGAACCTTCCGCGTGGGGGAGGAACCCATTGGCCGGGTGGCCGCGGGAAGAGCCAATAAGAGCACGCTATGGGTCCCCCGGATCGGCTGGGGGCCCAAGCGCCTTATTTCCTCGTTGGGCACGAAGACGGTTGGTGGGACTGTGCGGGTTCCAGGCTGCCAGGAAGGGCGGGGCCATCAGTTGGGGCGGGGCTAGCCAAAAGTAGCGGCAGGACTGCTAGGCGAGGGCGGGGCTATCAGTTGGGGACTAGTCGGCTTCCAAGCGGGGGCGGAGCTATCCAGTAGTAGGGGTGGGACTGCTAGGCGAGGGCGGGGCCAGCTCTCAGGGGCGGGACTAGCTATCAGTAGGGGTGGGGCTGCCTCTTCCCCAGGTCCCCAGCCTCCCACTAAGGACCAAGATAATGGACGGACCGTCAACTCCGCCCTTCGATCCCCGATTTCCCAACCAGAACCAGACCCGCAACTGTTACCAGAACTTCTTGGGTTCGTGGGGGAGGGGAGCGACCCTCAAGTGAGGGGTGGAGGTAGACGAGTACTGGGTTGACCCAAAGCCGGGGTAATGGGGGAAGGGGTGCCTGGGGCCCCCCAGCTGGCCGGAGGGGTGGAGGAGGCAGGGAAGTGCTGGCTCGACCTCCTGGCCCCCCTCCTCCCAGACTTTCACCGATGTACCAAGAACATGAAGAGGAGGGGGAAGGACACGGCCCCCTGCGACTATTACCGCAAGGTCTTCCACTCCCTGTGCCCTCTTAGCTGGGTGAGCAGAGGGGAGGGCAGGGAGGGGGCAGAGGAGGTGGGGAGGGGGCGTCGGGCTCTGGATGGCGGCCTCCTTCCTCGCAGGTGCAGCGCTGGAATGAGCAAATCCAGGAAGGGACCTTCCCAGGCAAGATCTGAAGGCCCCTCTCCCTGCTCTGGTCCCACTGGCCTCCTCCCACCCCCATCCCCCACGTCCGGCTCCCAGGACCTCTGGAATAAAGTGATGTTGTACGACCCCCAGAAACGGACCTCTGCTTTTCCAGGCCGGCGGGAGAGAAGACACAGGGCGTGTTCGTGGGGTGGGAAGGATGGTCTCCCTAAAGCCCCAAGGTTTCTTGCCCAGCAGCAAGACCGGAAGCGAGACTGGGAGAGTGGGCAGAGGGACTGCAAGACCATGGCCGGGCTTCCCCTGATGCGGAAGGGGATAAGGGTGTATAAGACAATGAGCTAGCTCATTGTGCCCTGGCCTGACAGGGCAGACCAGAGGACCAGGGCTTAGAAGGGCCTGACTTGTGTCCATTCAATGTGGAAGTGAAGAAATCTCCACTACCCCCACAAGCCCAAAGAAATCCTCAGAGACAACAGACTTAACAACAAGGACTTTTATTTAAAAAAAAAAAAAGTTGCAAACTGCCCGTCACCCAGTGTCCCCAATCCCTGGGGTGGGGGTGGTGAGGCCCAGGGCCCCAGGCTGTGCTGGCCCCCCTCTTCCCCTCACTCCCCAGGAGGCACCAGAGTTATAGCACCATGAGAAAGATGAGGTGAGGTGGCCTCCCTGAGAGCCAGAGGGGTATGTATGCGGAGGGGGGAAAAAAGACAGTGCCATCTGCAAAAGACCCCCTTCCCCCTCCACCCCCCCTTTCTTTATGGCTTTCCTCCCTGGAGAAGGGGGGGGGGGCATCGGTGTGCCACTGATGTGGGAGGTAAAGTCAAGAACCATCCTGAGGCTGGGGGGAGGGGATCCTTGCCTATCCCTCCCTGCTGGGTTTGGGAGTGTGGGCACCCCCCACACATATCCTAGGTTCTATCTTCCTGCCATTGAGGCAGATAGCTCCCCTCCACCCCCTGGCCCATGGTGGTGGCTGCTAGGGTCAGGGGGCTGGCCCCTTGCTAAGGTTATCCCTGCTGGGTCAAAAGAGTGGACCTGGCTATCTTCACCCTTCCTCTGCCCACCTCAGACCCTCCAGAATTGGGCCTGGGCCTGCTGAGGTCAGAGTCCTTGGTATGCAAGTAGAAAGCCAGACCCTTGCCCCTGGGGAAGAGCTTTCTTGCTAGGGTTAGTCCTGTTCAATTGACGGAGCTGGCTCCTAGTGAAAGGTATGGGGATCAAAAAGGTGCCCCAAGCCCCTGAAGAATGGCCCTAGCAGGGTCCGAGGGGCCATTCCTGGCCAGGGAGAGGCAGCACCTTGAAATCTATGCCCCCCCAAATTCCCTGAGGGACCTGGCTCAAGCTCCCTGGGATCCCAGGCAGCTGCTCAAGGCCTCAGGGAACTAAGCTGGGAGAGAAAGGAAAAGGAAGCCCTGGCAGCCTATCTCCCCCCCGCTCCCAAGGTCCCCTCTCCCTCTGGCCTGAGGGAGAAATAGAGAGGGTCTGGCTACCTGCTGGGTTTGGCCCTGGTGGGATCACTGGAATACCTCCCCATGGGGACCCTCAAACCCAGGAGAGGAGGATTCTGAAAAGACAAATCCATGCCCCTGCTTCAGCCATACCAACTCTCAAGAGCTGAAGGAAGGAGATGGCTCCCCTGAGGCAAAAAACTAAGCCCCCCTGCTAAGGCAGGCTGACTCCTGGAGGCCACAGGATGTGGCTCCCTGCTGGGTAGCTGCTGAAGGGCAATGGGAAGGAGCCCTGATACCCCCAACCCCTGCTTCCTGGTGGAGGCGGAATGATGGGGGCAGAGAAGGTGCCCCCTAACTTGCCCTCAGTGCCCCCCGTTAATATCTAGGGCAATGGAGCCATGGCTGACCACAAGGCGGAGACGCTTAGGTGGAGAGAAAGGTCCAAAGGCCAGGGTCCGCTTGGGGGGCTCAGGGCCTGCAGGCCTAAGGCTGGCAGGGGTGGTAGGGACTGGGGTGGCACCACTTAGGTCTACTCGAACTACACAGGGCAGCCCATATTGCCGAGCCCAATGCCAGTCCTGCAGTGGAGCAGGCTGAGCTGGGGCTGAGGCAGGGGCTGGGTGCAAGGTCACAGTAACCTCCCCCTGAAGGCGGCACTGTGGACCACAGCCCCCCCACTGATGCAGGGAAACTCGGGGAACCCGAGGGTGTGGGGCTGACCGAGCTGGCCGATAGCGGGGGAGACGGTGGTGGTGGCGGCGACGGCGGCGGTGGTGGCGGGGTGGGTGGGGCTGTGGCAGCCACTGCACCCACAAGGCAGAGGGATCTGAATGGGCACCAAAAGGCTGCAGGCGCAGAGGCTGGCAGAGTGCTGTGGGAAGAAAACAAAAATTGCTGGCAGGGCTGTCCAGGAAGGTTCAGGGAAGGAAATGAGACAGCCCAGTTGGCGTGGGACAATGTGGCCAAGAAGCCAAAGGGCTGGCAAAGGGGAGAAGGTGGGAGTTAAGGAGGGCAGGGAGGGCCTGCTGGCCCAATGGCGACCTGGGGGGAGGTAGAGGCTCACCACACAGGAGATCCAGGCGATGTAAGGTGTGCAGATGGGAACAGCGTTGCGCCCCCAGAGGTCCAAGGCCTGGCCGGAACCCTCGGGCCTCCCAGTAACGCTGCAGACGCTTCTCTGTCTCCCGGAGATCATACTTTTCACAAGTTTTGGGAGTGGTGGCGGCTGCATCCCGGGGCCTCAAGCGAAAGGCACCTTCTCCCTTCCTGAGGCCAAGGGAAAGAAGCTGGGATGCTGGGGGACGCCCTCCCCCCGGCCCAGGCGGGAGGGCCCCCTCTTGTCTCAGCACAGACTCACCTCTCACAGGTGCGGCACTCACACAGTTCATTTCGATCCCCGAAGAAGCCATCCCCATAGAAGCAGGTCACCTCATCCCCAGGCTCCATGTCTCGGAGTACCTTCACACAGGCTGCATTCCCGTCTGTGGGCACAAACTGGGGGCCCCTCCTCCTCAGCTCTCATCCCGGGCAGGGGGGACGGAGGGGACAGATTCAGAGGTGGCCCTCCCATGTGGCAAAGACCTTGCTCTCAGCTCTCCTATTCTGTCCCCCTGCTGGGCCTTAATCCTGGTTCAGAAACTGCAGAATTGGGAGACCCTTCCTGCTCCCTGGGAAGGGGAGAGCCACAAGCCACCCTTCTCACACCCCCCACCTCTCTCCTCCAGCCTACCTTGCAATTGGGTCTGCAGTCTGGGGCCAGTGGGGAAATGGAAAAGAAGAAAGGGGAGGCTCAGTGAGGCTGTGCCCCCAGGCTGCCTCTCCAGCCCTCCCTACCACCTGTCAGCCTGCCAGTCGGCCCTCACCGTGGTTGATGAAGGCCGCAGGGCCCAGCCACAGCTGGGCACTGCGTTTTCTCGTGGAGTACATGATGCTGAAGTCATTTTCACCAGCCCGGAGCAAGCCCTCGTCAGCCTCCCGCAGCTCAGCGATGCATCCCACCAGAAGCTCCAGCTTCTCATTCTTCTTCCTGGGCCCAGGGGCACGGGCAGCCTGCAGCTAGTCCACCTGGGGGTGGGCTGGGGACAGGCGTGTCCCTCCTCCTCCTCCCCCCCAGCCACAGCCGGCCTGCCCATGGGGGTGGAGCTCCCCCAGCAGCTCAGGCTCCCTTAAGCCTGACTCTTCCTTACCAGGAACGCGTAGACACAACCTTGGCCCCATTGGTCTCCAGGGAGTATCGGGTGCAGGGAAGGATGGCAAATCCGCTCTCAGGCAGGAAGGCTCGAAGGTATCTGTAGATCTGGGGATGGGGGGGTTAGGGAATGAGTGGGGGGCCCCAGGGCCTGGGGCAAGGGGAGGGGCTGAAGTGCTCCTGGCAAGCCCTAGGTGGTGGGAGAGGGAGGAGGGGCAGACCTGGATGAGCCCAATTCACCCAGAGGGCACGTGGCCTTTCCCCACTAGACCACACTTCTCTGGGGAGCTGGGTAGGGTCTCCTCCTCACATGGGTCTTGAGGGCTGCCTCCTGCTGCGGGCCGCGGCTCTGGAAGTAGTGGGCCATCCAGCCGCCAACGGTCAGGGCCCGGTAGGCCGCCTCCAAGTCCCGCTGCCTCCGGAAGGTCTCCAGCGCTGAGCGTAGGTGGTGCTGCCGACGCAGAGGGGGCACCGGGCTGGGAGGCACAGACAGAGTCAGGGGTCAGAGGCCAGGGAGTGGCTCTTTCTCACACATCAGTATGGGCAGTACTAGCTGGCCCTTCTAGGGTGCCTTAGGGGCTGCCTCTGACCCTCCCAACGACCTCAGCGGGGGAAACTGAGGCTGAGCCCAGGGCTCCGAGGCTCGGGCGGGATCTGAATTCAGGGCACAGGCCCGGCTTCAGTCTCATCTGTGCAATGGGGCACCCGGGAGTTGGGCGGCAGAGCCAGAGAAGCCCCGAGGCCCTCACCTGACGTTCATCTTGTGCGTGCGGAAGCCCAGGTAGGGGTCAAGGACCAGGCTGGTGGCGAGGTCATCATTCTCGCACAGCTCCCTGGCGGTCACCCTCTCAGGCCCCATGGTGCAGCCTGGACCATGCTGCTGCTTGCCAGCCCTGGGGGGGGGGGGGAAGCCAGGGGGAGCTCAGGACTGAAGGGGCACCTGCCACCCCCCCCCAGGGCTGGCCTCGGGGGCGGGGCTCTAGAGGACAAAGGGGAGGTGCCCCCCCACCTGGGGAGGCCGGAGAGGAGGAACAAAGCCGGTCTGGCCACCTGCGGGCGGGGTGGGGCTGCAGAACGCAGGCGGAGGGGGCTCAGACCTCGGGCGGAGGGGGCTGGGACCCACGTGCGCGCGTGTGTGTGCCCGTGTGTACACGCGAGCGGCAGGAGGGGGGGGGGCGCGTGCGGAGGGAGCCGGCGAGGGCGGGGGCTCCTCGAACGCTGCGGGAGGGGGAGAAATGGAAGGAAGGAGGGGATGGGGGAGGGGCCCAGCCCATGGGGGACGAGGGTCGGAGGTCAGACCCCGCCCTCCTCGGTCTCTCACCTCCCCCTCCCCCTCCTCCTCTTCCGGCTCCCGCCGCCGCCGCCGCCGCCGCCGCCGCCACCGCCTCCAGCTCCTGCTCCCGCCGCCCTGGCCCTGCGCCTCCCGCCCCGGCCCGCCCCGCGCCGGCCCTCTTCGTTCTGCTCAGCTGCCGCAGCGCCACGCCACATTGGTTCGTTTGGCTGTCACTCCACCGTTACCATGGTGCCTGTGCGCCGCCGTCATACGCCCGCCCTTCGATTATCTTAACGGCCGCCTACGTTGCCAGGGAGACGCAGACCCCGCCCCCCGGGCCCGAATGCTCCCATTGGCCTAAATTCCTAGATCTTCAGCTCTGTGCTGTGGACGCCTGGGTTGGGAGGTGGGTCCTTCTAGACTCACAATCCATTGGCTCTCTGCTAAACGACCTTCATACTATTGGTCCACATCCCCGTCCATCAGCGCATCCCCCGGGATATAAGAGGATTTGGGTGAGAGGAGCTAGAACCTCCCGGGCTTCAGAGTCCCAGGGCGATTGGCTTGCCGATAGACGTAGCCTCACGCCATTGGTCCACGAGCCTTGTCTTTCAGCTCTTAGGAGAATAGAGCGTTGTGCATTGGGAGCAGGCGTGCCCGCTCCCAGAACCTCTGCGTCTCCCGCCATTGGACGTGAGCATCTGTCATTCACTCCTGAGCCGAGATCGTTTCAGGAATGGAAGACTGGCCCTCCCAGGGCTCTAGACGCCATTCCTCCATTGGCCAGAGCGCCCGCCCGTCTGGGCTTCCCAGCCCTGCGGACTGAACGCGCGGCTCCCCCTCGCCAGTCCCTGGGCTTGAGGATCGCCATGGCAACCAAAACTTTATTGATTACCGCACTTCACTCCTGGAGTGGGACAGGGAGGAGGGAAGCCCTCCGATAGAAAGGCTTCAGGCATATTGAGAAGCAAGACCAGGAGCTTTCTTTAACCCCGTGCTCCTAACAGAACCGACCGCCGAGGGTGGGGACGGTCCGACAAGGCTGACCACTGCGGGCTCCGGGGATGGTCCTGATAGGACCGACCACTGAGGGCTCCGGGGATGATCCTGAAAGGTCTGACCACTGAGGACTCGGGACAGTCCCGACAAGATTGACCACTGCGGGCTCTAAGTAAGATGCAAGTGGAACTGACCCCTGAGGAGTCCACAGTGATCATAGTTTAGGCCAGCCACTGAGGAATTTGAGGGTGATCCCAGCACAAGTGACCATGAAGGACTCAGGATGGTCACAGCAGGTTTGGCCTGGAGGCCTTGCAGGTGGTCAGAGAGAGTTCAGATGCTGAGAAATGAATGGTGAGAAGCAGAAGACTGGCCATTGAAAGCTCCAGATTCAGAGCAGAGTTGTCACCAAGGTCTCAACTGCAAAATACCAAAACTGCCAGGGCCTCAGGTGGCTAGCTAATACAACTCCCAGCTTAATCAGAATCGCCACTAGAATATGCCCAACAAGTGGTTATTACCTAGCCAGGGCTTAAAGACTTCCAGGGAGGGAGAAACAGGCAACATCTCAATACAAACCGTTCGGTTTCTAGATGGAGCTCATCTTTAGGAAGTTGTAATCTCAAGCCTAAATAGTCCTCTTGGCTTGTTCTGTCCATTTATTCCAGGTTCTGGCCTCTGAGCCCTAACATCCCTCTCCCACACGCAAGCCCTTGAAGATAGCTGTCATATGACCCTGAGCCTTCTCTTCTTCAACCTAAGCATCTCTCATTCCTTCAACTAACATTCATATAGCATGGATTTGAGGTATATTAGAAACAAGTCTGGCCACCGAGAATTCCAGGGATAACCATGAAACCAGCACTTCTAATCTTGAGGGTGCTCACAGCAGGACCTTGCTGAAATTTGAGGGTGACAGTTTCCATGATACCAGAAATAAAGGAAATGGAACTAAAGAAGAAACTGGCTAAAGGAAGAGAACCAGCAATGAGCCTGGGTAGATGAGGTCCTGGGAGTGTTGGGAAAACTGGGCACCAAAAATAGAGAAAAGGTAGAAGAAATTGAGAACAAAGAGGAGGAAATGAAAATCACAAGGGTCCTGATGAGTCTTGAGGGTGATTGTGACAGAGCCAGCTAGGGAGCCCTAGATAATGGGTGAGCACCAAGAACAAGGGTGGTTTTCTTAGGAGGGCAGAGGGTGAAAGGAACCTGAGGTTTCTAGACTGATACTGGACCCAGTCTCCCCATGTCTGCTAGAACCCAGGAACTTCCCAAACATTCCATCCATTCCATCCCAGTAGGTCTTCCAGAGGTCATCCCATGCAGCTCTGGCAAAGGTAAAGTAGGGATGTGTGAATGTGGGGAGTCTGCAGTGAAGTGGTTATCCTTGCTCTTACAGACAAAATGGAGAGACCACAATTCTCGGGATAAGTGAGTTGGACGGTTCAGTGGGTCTGTGGGAGCTGGACCCAAGAACTAGAGGGAGGTCTGGTCTCCCTCTCTGTAGAGATTCTAAAGCATTGACTTATGGGCCTTTGAGGTGGGGCCAAGGAAATGGAGAATAAGACTTGGGCCTTGCTAGTGATGAGTGAATGAGGATGAGACTGAACAAAGACACATTTATTTAATATGGTATCTGTTGTGTGGTCTAGCAAGAGAGAAAGGGGACAGGGAGAAGGAAGAACAAGCTGGTCCTCAGGGCTCTCCCAAACATCAAGAGTAGGGCTAAGCATTCAGTACCTATTAACCTAGCACCTACAGTGCACCCTGAGCAGGGTACTGAGGGCAATAATAGATTATGCCCAGTTCCTTCAGGTACCATGCCAGGAGGGCATTGCCATAGGGCAGATCTTCCAAATCTCCTTCCTTCCTCTCTCTTCCTTCTGTATCTTCTTTGTCTCCCTCCCTCCCATCCTTCCTTCTTTCTTTACTTACCTTCCCTCTTTCTGCCTTTCTTATTTCCTCTCCCTTCTCTTTCCTTCCTTCCTTCCTTCCTTCCTTCCTTCCTTCCTTCCTTCCTTCCTTCCTTCCTTCCTTCCTTCTCATTAAACACTAAGTGATCAGAGCAGAATGGAAAACAGGGCTAAACAGTCCTCCTCTTGTAAAAAAAGAAAGAAGGTCAGAAATCCTGTCCCTAAGGTTTCTAGCCGCTCTGAGAAAGGATTGCTAAGCACACGGTATTTAGAAGAGGAGAAACCTTAAAACAAGTTGGGGTGTAAGACCCAAGAAAACTCCTTGGTGGAAGGGGCTATTTGAATGGAGCCTTGAAGGATTAGAACAGGTGGAGTTGGGTGTTGGGAAAAGAGCCTTCCAGGCTAGGAAATGCTAGAACAAAGTGTTTTCTGCTTCTCCCCATCACTCCCCACTTTTCCTTTGTGTCTCCCTCCATCATGCCTTTTACTCTTTCTCTATCTCACTCTCCATAACAGCCCTGAGACGGTTTCCACTTGACTCCCAGATGGGTGCTCTTGGGTGGGTGATCCTGGATTTCTCATTAAGTCCTCACACTCAATATCTTTCTTTCTCTTATTCCAACCTCTCCCCATCTCTGGGTCTACTTCTATATATTCTGTCTACAATTCCTCTGCCTTCATGTTTCTGTCACTTTCCTCTAAGACCCACTTCTCCATGTTATCAATTAAGGAAACATATTAAGAACCTCCTTTCCCTTAAAACTGGAAAATATTAAGAAATAATATTTCTCCATCCTGAAAACTTTTCCTCCTCACCAGTGTTTTGCTTTGGACCACCCCCTTCCTTAATCTGTTCTCCTTTCTTTTCACCTCCTCCCTTTTCTTTCCCATTTACCCTCCTACTTCCCTATAGAGTAAGATAGATTTCTATAAATCAACTGAATATGTATATTATTCCCTCTTTGAGCCAAATTCCTTGAGTGTAAGGTTCAAACAATGCTCACCCCTCTTCCTTCTTTCCCTCTACTGTAACAGGTCTTTGCACCTTTTCATGTGATGTAATTTACCCTATTCTGCCTCCCCCTTTCCTTTTCTCCAAATACAATCCTTTTTTACCCCTTGATTATTTTTACCATCACATCAAAGTCAACTTATACCCACACTTTCTGTCTATGTATACCCCTTCTAAATGCTGTAATACAGATAAGGGAAATGGATGAATATTTACAAAAATATAAATCACCCAGATTGACAGAAGAGGAAATAAAATACTTAACCCCATTTCAGGGGGGAACAAAACTTCCAGACTTTTCCCTTTAGGAAAGTCAGGTTAACAGGCATTTATTAAACTCCTCTACTATGTGCCAGGCACTGTGCTAAATGCTGAATATGCAAGGAAAGGCAGTATAAATAGACCCCGTCCTCAAGGAGCTCATATTCTGAATACTAACAAAAGTATATATACAGGACAAAATGAAGATAGTCACAGAGAGAATGCACTAAGAGTCAGGAGAACTGAGACAGATTTCTCACAGAAGGTGCGATTTTAGTTGGGACTTGAAAGAAGTCAGGGAAACCAAGAGGCAGAGATTAGGAGGGAGAACATTCTTGGCATGGCAGGCAGCCAGTGGAAATGAATGGAGTCTGACAAAAAGGGGAGGGGAAGGGAAGGACCTATTTGTACAAAGTTATTTGTAGCAACTCTTTTTGTGGTAGCTAAGAATTGAAAATCAAGTGAATGTCCATCAATCAGCAAATGGCTGAACAAACTGTGGTACATGATTGTGATGGATTATTATTGTGCTTTAAGAAATGATGAACAGGCTGATTTCAGAAAAACCTGGAAAGACTTATGTGAACTGATGCAAAATGAAATAAACAGAACCAGTAGAACACTACACAGTAACAGCAACATTGTAACAATGATCAATTGTGAATGACTTCCAGAGAAAAAACTGATAGGTGAAGCCTGCAATTTTCTCCTTTCTTTCTTTTTTTTTTATTTGAGTCTTTTTGTACAAAATGACTAATATGGGGTGGGGGGAAGGATAGAATTTGGAACTCAAAACTTTTTTTAAAAGTTTAAAAATTGTCTTAACATGTAACTGGAGAGGGGGAATATATTTAAAAAAAGAAAATGCATGGGGTATGAATGAGAGAGCTGATGAGATCACCAAGGGAAATCATAGGAGGGAGAAGAAAAGTGGGCCCAGGATCTAAGCAGTTAGAATATGCATTTTAAGTTCCTTAGGGGCAGGAAATTGCTTGACTTTTTGTTTTACCTCTTGCTTGCACAGTGGCTCATAATAAGCCCTTCAATATATGCTCATTGATTGTTCTTTCCTTTACATTATAAGCTCCTTGAGGGCAGAAACTGTCTTTTGCCTCTTTTTGAATCACCAGCACTTAGCACAGTGCCTGACACATAGAAGGGCCTTGATATTTCTTGAGCAGAGTGTGCTATAAGATGAGCAAGCTGATTTCAGGAAAACCTGGAAAGTCTTACAGGAACTGATACAAAGTGAGGTGAGCAGAACCAGGAAAACATTGTATACAGTAACAGCAACATTGTAACAATGATCAATCGTGAATGTATTGGCTCTTCTCAGCAGTACAATGATCCCAGACAATTCCAAAGGACTCATGATGAAAAATGCTATCCACCTCCAAAAAAAGAACTGATGTGGTCTGAATGCAGATTGGAATTTATGGGTTTTTTTTTCCTTTGGGGTCTGTGTCTTCTTTCACAACACAACTAATAAGAGTAACATGTTTTGCATGATTGAATATGTACAACCTATATCAAATTGTTTATCACCTCAGGGAAGGGAATTAGCAAGAGTAGAAGTTGAAAGTCATGATCAAAAGAGCAGCAAAAGCACAGGAGGAAACTGAGCAGAAACTGGGAGAAAAAAAGAGCAAAAGCCAAGAACGGAATCAGAGCTGAAGCAAAGAATGAAGACGAGGTTGTTCTAGGAGCAGAGAATACTGAGTCAGAAGCTGCTATTGAAGTCCCTACTCTGGAGCAAAATTGAGCAGTGCCATGCGTGGACAGATTGGGTTGCTTCATAGCATGAAATTAAGATGCCATTCAAGAAGCAAAAGTCCATTCAGAAAAGACAAGAGCCCTATGAGGGAACCTATTGACCACCTTAGCCCAGAGGAGACAGACCCTGACTGTTCTGCATGCAACTGACAGCAAGAATTAGATGGAGATATTAGAGGTTTTTTTCCACTCTAGGAAAGGTCCATAATATAAGAATGATTTCTGATGGAAATTCCAGAAGATTCAAAGGAATTACTTATGATGTTTGCTGCTGTTAGCTCAGTGCTTCTGGCAATAGGATTGACTGGCCAGCATGTTTTTAGGAGTGCCTATCACTGTGCAGGCCCCACAGGCAGAAAAGAATAAAGTAGCAGCAATTGCAAATAATCTCCAGAAAGGAAGTGCTGGACCCATAAGGCTTTATGTAGGATTATTCCACTTCAACATATGCTTGGTGGAATCTAAGCCTTTTGGCAGGAAGGAAGCATGATGGGATAGTGAACCTGGTCAATCTAAGGACTATGAAGTGATAACAAGCCAAAGGCCCTGGAACAACTGAAGGGATTTGAATTAGCAGGCAGGTCTCTGAACATTGGTCACTTTACTGAACCTACTCATGCTTTCAGGACTGGTTCAGTTTGGGATAGTGATAGGCTGGATGGGACTGGAATTGACTTGGGAACAACCTGTCATCTCCAAACAATGGCAAGACTCGAAGAAGAGACAGGCCTACAGATCATTCCTCCAGCAGGACAACAGGCTCTTAGCACTTGGAGCTGTAGCAGATTTACAGACCAGACTTTCCCAAAAGAGAGATAGACTTTCCCAAAATAGCTCCAGCTGCAGCCACTTCTATGCCGGGAGGGAGGGAGAAAATTTGGAATTCAAGATTTAAAAAAAAAATTAATATTAAGAATTGTCTTTACATGTAATTGGGGGGGAAATAAAATATTATTAAAATTTCTTGAGTAGAAGAAAAATGTTAATACTAATACTGTACCTTGTGCTCTGGGCCAGTTCTGCCAGAAAGTTTATTTTATCATTTATTTATATCCCAGTCATATGTAGGAGAGAGAGAGAAAGAGAAGGGAGGGAGAGAGGGAAAGAGAAAGAGAGAGAGATGTCCAGACTTTCTCTCATGCCCTCATGACCTTCTGCCCTCAGATACATTTGGTTAAATATTTAGGAATTTTGAATAAGGAAAAGATCTGCTAAAATATAGTTGGAGGTAACATTCTGTCCTATTCTCTTGGACCACTCCCCAGGAGGAATCCATGGGGCTCCTCCCAGAGATCTATATCAGTCCAAACTGACCAGGAGTCAGAAAGACCACTTTCCATTGCAGAAGGCACTTTCCCAAAGGGGTTCGAGGGCCAGTCTCCCAGGATGGGAGAGGCATAATTAAGTCTGGTTAGCACTCTCAGTTCATCTCCTTCACTTTTGTTCCTTTCTCCTCCTTCCTTTCACCTGTCCGAGCCCTGGCTCCCTTCTGCTCGCCCAGCTCTTCTGGCCCCCCTTTCCAGCATGGGCTGCCTTTCTCCCCCCACCCCATACCCCTCAATCTTGTGTCTGTGTATATGTGAATGTATGTGAATGTGTGTGTTGTGTCTGTGTACATGTGTGTCTGTGTGTCTGTGCAAGTGTGGTATCTATGTGTGTGTGAGTGTGTGTGTGTTCATATCTCCCTGCTTGTCTGACCAGGCCTCAGTCTCCCTACAGTCTCCTTCCACCTTCCCGCCAGAAGCCCCGCCTCCTCCACCTCCAGCTCCGGATCTGTCTCTCTTCGTGTCTCTTCTCTTAGGCTCTGGTCTTTGGCTCCATGCGTCCAGCTGGGCCTGCCCACCTGTCTCGAGGCCTCCTTCCTGGGGGGTGGCCCATTCACCAACCTCCCACCTGGTGGACCCAAATTTCACTCTCAAGGACAGAAAGCTCTGCACCTGTGACACATGTGGACACAGTTCTGGGATCACAGATCTCGTTACCAGGGGTCTCACAGACCATCTGGCCCACCCCCTCATTTTACAGCTGAGGAAACTGAGGCCCAGGGAGGTGAAGGGCCTTGCCTTGGCTAAACAGTAAGTACAGTAGCTGATGCTTGAGGTAGGATCCCTGATTCTCTGACACCAGGGCCCTCCCAGGGAGGGATTCTAGTCTGAAAGCAGAGCCTACCTCCAAAGCACAGGACCAGCCCCAGCAAACTCCTGGGAGCCAGAGCAGAAAAGCCCCTTCCCCCAGCCGAGCCTTGGAGCAGCCCCAGGCCCTAGACTGGATCCAGCCAGAGGCTGACCCCTTAGCTCAGTCTCTGCTTCTCCCTCCCCCCCATCCCGGGGCTTTCTACTGCCCTTCACTTCTATGTCCCTGGGGCCAGGCCTCCCACTGTTCCCCTGGGGTCCATCCCTCTCTGTCCTTATCCCCAGTCTTCTCTGACCCCCTCCTCATACCATCTAGTCCCATCCGGCTATTTCCCTAGGCCAGCTGGCACTTCTCTGTCCTCATTCCTCTCTGTCCATGCCTTCATTCTACTTTCCTTGTTCCCTCCCTCTTTATCCCTCCCTCTCTCCATCACTGTTTATATCCATTTCTCCATTCCCCCTCCCTTCCCTCTCCTCTCCCTTTCCCCTCCCTCCCCTCTCCTCTGCTCCCTCCCCTCCCTTCTCCTTTCCCTCCCCTCTCTCTCCTCCCTCCTTTCCTTCCTCTCCCTCCTCTCTCCTCCCTCCCTTCCCCCCTCCCCTCTCCTCCTTCCTCTCTCCCCTCTGCTCCCTCCCCTCCCTTCCCCTCCCTCCCCTCTCCTCTGCTCCCTCCCCTCCCTCTCCTCCCTCCTTTCCTTCCTCTCGATCCTCTCTCCTCCCTCCCTTTCCCTCCCTCCTCTCTCCTTCCTTCCCTCTCCCTTCCCCATTTCCATTCCTTTTCCTCTGTCCCTGCCTCCATCTCTTGCTGCCTCCATGACCTGACTGCCTTTTGCATCTTTCCTCCCCCAGCCCTCTCAGCATGGAGTGGGAGAAAAGGCTTCAGCACTAACAACTTCAGTTGCACCATCTGCAAAATGACTGATTCCCTACCACCCAACGTTGAGGGTTTAGAAAAGTGAGTGCTTGTCCCCCTAGTTCTCTTCAATCCTTGCCACTGCCATCCCCCTAAGCCTGTCCCAGGGACACTGAACCTTGAAGTAAGTTGAGGCTGGCTGCAGAAATAGGAGAGAGGTCTTGGGACTGGCGTGAGAAAGTGCTGGGCAAAGAGGCTTTCAAGGGAGGAGGTTGTTGGGAAAGAAGAAGGTCTGTCTGTCTGTCAGCTGGGAAGCATTTGAGGATAGAGATGTTAGCCCCAAGGTCCCTCTCCCAACCACACCCTTAGAGGGGAAGTCCACCTGGCAGAAGGAGGGAGAGCCAGAGAGAGCCTGATGGCCTGGGCTCCCCTTTTCTCCCCAGAGCCCAGGAATCACTGCCAGGGAGAGAAGGTGTGCTGGAAGTCCCCTGGCTCTGGTATCCCTGAGGAATATTGGGAAACTGGATCCTGGTGAGACTTGGGGAATGGGACATTGGAGCCGATCCCTGAGGGGCGGCAGCTTGTAGGTGAACATGCTGGAGCAGTTGTGGAAGTCCCTAAGGTGCCCTGGAAGCTAGATACCTGGGCACCTAAAAGAAACAGAGCTGGGAGGTCTTCAGAGGCAGCCTGGTACAACTGATGCAGAGCTGCCTTCCCAGGGGACCTCTGCCTTTTCTTGAAGCCCCCCAGGGAAGAAGCCATGCCCCCCCCCCCCGGCTTCTCAAGGAGGACCCCTGCTCCACATTAGGAGGCTTTAACTGGTTAGGAAAGTGCCCCTTGATCATTCTACCAGTTCCAAGATTGGGGGTGATTTGGGGTGTCAGGACCCCACAGTCCTGAAGAAAAGGGGGGCCATAGATGGAGAGCCAGGTTTACTGTCCAGCTATGGGTGGCCTTGGCCATGTCTCTTCTCATTCAGGTCATATTTTCCTTTTCCAGAAAGGAAAGTGGGGGATTAGATGATCTCCAGGCATTTGCCAACTCTGACTTCTATGGCCATAGCTCTAGACCCCAAGAGTGGATGGAGGAGGCCAAAGGTCCTTTAGCTGGGAAGCCCCAGTCCCTTAGGTTTCTCTGACCTCCTGAATGGATTCCTGGACTTTGTCCCCCTCTTCCTGGACCCCACCCACTCTCACCCCAGTTGCCCCAAATTACTGGGAGGTGGGGATTGTCCACACTTAGACACCGGAAGAGAATCAACAGTCCCTTGGGGAAGGAACAAGGTTGGGGCCCCTGGAGACTTGGAACGCCTAAAGATCAAGGAAAGGCAATAGCCTCGAAAGGGCCCTAGATCCTGAGAGGGAAGAGAGGGGTGGAGATGGCTGAAGGCTGTTGAGTGGCCACAGACTCAGGGTGGTGCTGAGGGGGCTGTGACTCTGGATCCTGACATGGAGGCGGCGTGGGGGAGGTTGAAGGGAAGGTGGGCAGGGACTGGGCAGCGTCAATCTGCTCTGTGTCTCAGAGCTTCTGGGGAAAGCCTGCCCTAGCTAGGGCTCCCTTGCTTTGGGTGGGGCACTCCCCACAAAACTGGGGGGGTCACATCTGGGCTAGAACCCTCCCACAACCTTTGCCCTCCCTCTCCCAAGAAAGGAGGGCAGTGGGATCTGCCTTCCCCTCCTCCTACCCTGCCCCTCCCCCCATCCCTCCTCCTTCCCCAATCCCCCACACCTGGGCTACCCTGGGCTGCTCCTGGGCAGACGCTGCTCTCTGCCGGTGTTCACCCCTGATCAGTGTCTCTGTCTTTGCTCCTCCCCACAGGCGACCCCCTGGGGATGTGGGGCTACCTGGCGCTGTTCCCAATCTTCCTGGCAGCGTGGGCTATTGCTGGGGTCTGGACAACGTGAGTCCCTGCGAGGGGATGACTGGTCTTTGGGGAGGAGGGAGACAGTGGAGCCCCAGGTCCTGGAGCCTCTGAACCGATAGAGGTGGCAGCCCTAAATCCTAGGTCCCTGAGTGGCAATGGGGCTGAGCTGCCTTATGGGTCACAATCCTCAGAAGCACAGTGAATGGGGGCAAGGTGAGAACTCCTGGGGAGGGAGGGGCCTGGCCCAGAGGACCAGGGCCTCCTCTCTCCCCCTCCAGCTTTGTTTTGGCCGTATCCAACAAGTCTGTGAATCTCACAGCCAGCTTTCCTTACATCAGGTATGCGGGCACAGGAAAGGAAGGAGTCTGCTAGGGGGTGGGGTGTCAGCAGTCCTGGTGACCCCTCTTCTCTCTTCTCCCACCTCTAGCCACTGTGGGTCATTCCCTCCTCAGAGCTGTATATTCGGCCAATTTCTGAATGTTGGGGCGGCCATGGGTAAGTAGTCTGTCCTGCCTTGCCCCAGCTCCTCCCCTTCCCCACTGGGGGCCCACCCCAGGGTTTTGGAAACCAGTCCCTGACCTCTTCAGTGTGACCCAGGGATCCTAGCTCCCAGGCTGTCCCCTTCTGGGCTTAACGGGTCTTGTGTTCCCAAGGCCCTGGGCCCCTGGACCCACACTCTCCCCTTTTTCCGCCCTGATAAGCGGTCTGGATCTGCATCCTGCGATACATCCAGCTCCGAGAATGGGGAGTCCCTAAGCTTCCCAATCAGCTGTGTCTAGGGATGGGGTTGCTCTGTGCCTTGGGGACCTCCATCGTAGGCAACTTCCAGGTGAGAACTCTTAGGCCATGCATTTGAACAGTCCCTGGGGATACAAACTTCTGGGATGAGGTCCTAAGCCTGATGTCCCTCAAAGGAGCTCAAGAGTCAGAGTCCCAAGGGGGCTGAAGGAGACACAGGGGCTCCTTTCTGAGGTGGGAAGGAAACTTGCTGGGCCCTTTCATCAGGAGGGGAAACTAAGGCCAGAGAAGGAAAGGGAAATGCTTAAGGTCTCAGATCAAATACAAAAAGGGGGTGCTTGAAGACCTCGAAGTCCCTAGCACCCAGCCAGGTCTTTGTCCCCTCTCAATAGAGCTGGACAGGAAGTGATAATTAGTCCAATGCTCTCATTTCCCAGAGCACATTGAAGCTACCCCCAGGACCGAGACTTGGAAGGTTTAGGCAATTCCTTAGTCACTAATTGGGCTCAATGACATCATAGATCATGGAATGCCAAGGCTTTCTGAGCCCTTGGTCATCTCCTGGGCCCCCTCCCCTCATTTACTGAGAGGCCCAGAGACGGCAAGAAGGGAGTTCCCCAGGTCACTTTCCCAGGTTCAAACCCAAGTTTGCTTTGGAGCTTTCCCTTAGTACGTCCCAGCTTCTCTCTGACTAGCCCATCCCTCCCTCTTTCATGGCCACCCAGAAGCCAGGCCTCTGACCTGCCAGCTCTCTCTCTCCTCCCCTCAGCAAACAAATGAGCTCCCCACACATCTGTTTGGGGCCTTCCTGGCCTTTTTGGTGGGGATAGCCTACTTCTGGACCCAACTGGTGCTACTGCATCTGACCAAGCCTGAGTCCCAGCCAGGGGCCCCCTGGATTGAGCCCCTTCGTTTCCTGCTCTGTGGGGCCTGCACTGTCCTCATGGTGACCAGTATCCTAATGATGGTGGGCCTTGGCTCAAGGGAGGGGAGGCCAGACCCTCGAAGTGCTAGCCTGCCCATTGGACAGACAGAGTCACTAAGGCTCGGGGCCCATTGCTATGCCACAGACTTAGGGAGTGATCACTGGGCCTAAGCTAGGCACTCAAGAGATGACAGGAGAGCTGCCTGAACATGACCTGAAGCCCCTGATTCTACCCTTTTCCTGCCATCTCATGAACTGATTCCATCTTGTCAATGTTTAGAGACACAGGGGTTACATGGTGAATCTGGGGGAGGGGGCAGCAGCTGGACACCCAGCCTGGGTAGGGCAGGTGAGGGAGGGGGCAGCAGCTGGACACCCAGGCCAGGCAGGGCAGGCGAGGCCATCCCACATCTGCCTGTGATCCTTGACCTAGGAACCCAGTGGTGGTGCTGCACTTGTGGTCCCTGCGGTCCGCGGCAGCCGTGTGTGAGTGGTCCATTGCCATGCTTCTGTTTGCCCTTTTCGGCCTCCTGGCTGTGGACTTTTCCCACCTGAGTGGCTTTGTCATAAGCCTGCAGAGCAGGCCCGCCTCCTGTCCCCAGGGTGCCTCCCAGCTGACCTCTCTCTAGCTCTCCTTATCTACTATGGTTCCTCGGGATGCCTCCCCTCATTTGACCCCAGCTCCTCTTTTGACTCCAAGCCTACCATGATCTGGGCCCTCTTCCACTGGCCTCTGACCCAAGCTAGGCTAGAGACAACCCATAGCAGCAAAACATTGGCTCCTGGGCAGGGGCTTGTGACCTCTGACCTTGGCCACAGCTGGACAGGACACACCTGGAGGGAGCTCCATCGATCTGCTCTGGCCAGCAGAGGCTTGGCACTTGCCCCTCAACCCTCTCACCCAAACTCTCATGCTCCCCTGGCTCAGGAAAGGGAGAAGTGTCACCCTGGTTATCAGGGGAGCCCAGGGGAAAGAGACCTGGCATTCTCAGGGACTTTCCCATTCATACTTCAGGCCCTGGGAGACAACGGCACCATGTGCTTGGCATCTGAGGAACGCAGCAAGAGACAGGAGACAGAAGGCGCGAAAATTGAATTTTTCATTTCGCGAGAGCAAATCCGTACAGAGCGCAGGGGGGAGACAGAGGAGGAGAGACAAGGGGGGGGGGCTAGGGAAACAGAGACGAGGGCCCCCCAGCCCCCGCCTCACTGGCTAATCCACCCACATCCCCTCCCCTCCCCCTCCCAGTAGATAAATAAATAAATTAATCATAAATAAAATAGAAATGGCTCCCCACCCCACCCCACCCCCGCCCAGCCCAGTCACCCCTTCCCTTCGAGGGTCACTGAACCCCTGGGCCCCCACCCCATGCCCTGGCCGTATTTACAGCTTCACAGTTGTGGGGGTTGATGGGGAGGTGGGGAAGATGGGGGATCTGTGGCCAGAGTGACCCCTGAAGGGGAGGGAATGGGGACTGGGGACCAGGATGGAGGAGGGAAAAGGGGGATAGAGATCAGGGCTGGGGACTCCCACTGGCCGCCAGCAGCTTCCTGTCCTTGGGGGGTGGCCCACGACGAGGGGAACCGCCCAGTTCAGGGGGCTCAGACCGGCCTGGTGGGGGCTGCAGCCCTCGGGGAGAGGTGCTGGCAGGGGACCTTGGCTGGGCCCCATTCTTTTCATCTGCCGTCATATTGATGGGAAGAGAGAAGGTGTCTGTGAGGTAGGCCTCCAGCAGTAAAGGGGATCCCTTCTGGGACCACATTTGCTACACAGCCTGGCCCTGCTTGGGGCTGGGGGCAGGGAGCTGCTAAGAAGAGGTCCGGGGCATAACAGGCCGACAGGCCTCTTTGTGGCACCAGGCTTGCTGGGATGGCAGGCCACATTTCCCATCCCTGCTCCCTGTGGACCCAAGGGGCTGAGGTGGCTGAACGGTGGGATATTCCCATGGAGGGCAAGGATTCTTCTTTGTTTTGTCTTTGTGTCCCCAGAGCCCATCGGTGTGGAGACTTAATCAGGATTCTGTTCCCCAATAGTGAGGCCCCATAAGGCCAAGTGAGGCCTAAGCATCCCCAAGGCTAACTCCTCAGCAGGGGTGGTGAGACTGGACCTGGCTGAGGTGGGGTGATCCCTACTGGCACTGC
The DNA here is from genome assembly GCA_011680675.1 of Gymnobelideus leadbeateri. Classification (NCBI taxonomy): domain Eukaryota; kingdom Metazoa; phylum Chordata; class Mammalia; order Diprotodontia; family Petauridae; genus Gymnobelideus; species Gymnobelideus leadbeateri. The sequence goes on from WOXC01004443.1 coordinate 120,774, forward strand.
CCCACAATCCTCCTTGCTATGGTGCTGCCATTGCCTAGAAAATCTCTAGGGAGGCCTGGTTCCTCTCCCATCATACACACACAGAGGCATTGCCCACTTAGGATTAGGGTTGCTACGGTGCTGTCATTGCCTAGCGACAGTTTCTAGGGAGTTCTGGTCCTCCCAAAGGTGCTGCCCTGGTAAAACCTGGGTTGTTAAGACCATTTAGCAAGTCTCTGGGGATAGCTGATTGGACCTTGGTTGCTGAGGAGGTGCTGTTGCCTAGTAACCATCTCTAGGGAGACTTCCCCAGGACCCTAGGCCCTTTAAAGCCTAGCCACTTGGAGGCAACAGGTCCTAGCATATCTGGGAAGGTTGGCTACACCACCTGCCCCAGCTCTCCCATATCCCAGGCCTTGGGGTCCATGTGGCAGGAAAGGATGGTCTCTGTCAGGTTCTAGATGCCTTCTAGGCCCAGAACATGGTGGGGCAGGGGGGCACTGGTCTATTTCCTCTGCCCTGCCTCAATACAGTGGGCTGCCAAAGCCTGGTCACTCCCCTGACCCCTCAACGCCAAGGGTCCAAGGCCACACTGCCACCATATTCTCCCCCCTCCCTCTGGAGCCTCAGTCCCCTCACCTGCCAGAGCTTGAACGGATGGTTGGTCATGGGTGCTCAGGAGCTGGGCCTGGATCGTCTCTACCACACGTTTGAACCGACGGCTGGGACCTACAAGAGAAGGCAGAGGCTGTGGGCGAGAGCACAAAGGGAGGGCTAGCCTCTCCCCACAAATCTTCCCAGGCTGCAGTGCCTGGCAGCCTAGACTGGGGTGCCCTCCATCCCCCTCAGGACCAGCACAGCCCCAGAAAGCTGTACAAGGAAGCTGTAGTCAGGGCCCGCAAGGTACCCACCAGCAATGAGGGTGAAGGTGACTGAGTAGACCCCACTGCCGTCCCGCTCCCGCCGCCTGGGAGGGGGGTCAGGGCCCTCAGAGGAGCTGATGTCAACCTGGAAGCGGACAGGTTTCTGGAAGACGGACGGGCCCCCACTGGTCTTATACTCGGCCCGGAAGCTGGTCTGGGACAGCACACTGTGGCTCAGGCTGGGGATCTAGGTTGGCAAGGAGGGAGGAAGGCCTGATTAAGCGCCCATCCCTGGGGCTCTCCTGCAGGCCTAGCAACCACCCTTGGGGTCCTAGGCACTCTGCTATGTGCTGCAAGAACTCACTGCTTTACAGGTCCCAGGGAGGCCCGAGGAGGCGAGCCTTGGAGGTCACTGAATCGAGAACCCCCCCTCCCTCCCTCTTATGGCCATTCCCAGCCCTGCAAACCGTAGCCCTCCCAAAGCAGAAATGCAGCAGCTGGGCTAGCTGATGAGCCTAGAGCATTCTGGGACCCTGGAGCAGCTTGGGAATTACAATGAAGAGGCAGCCAGCTACCTAGGGCCCCAGCCTGTGGTTTCCAACAGCCCCAAGGACAACAGAATGGCCTTGTTGTCCCTGGGGAAAGGCTCCCTGGGAACCATTGATGAGAACAGTTGTGTCTGACTCCCCATGACCCTGTTTTGGGATGGAGCAGTTGGCCATTTCCTTCTCCAGCTCATTTGACAGATGAGGAAAGGGAGGCCAACTGGGCTCAGTGACTTGCCCAGGGTTATCCAGCTAGTCTTCGTCTGAGGCCAGATTTGGACTCAGGCAGCCGAGGCTTCCTGGAAGACGGACACTCTGCACGGAGTGCATCCACTTAGCGGCCCCTCAAGGGCCCACCCCCATAATTTCTTTTTGAAGTAGGGTAATTTCCTACTTGAAACCTATCAGTCTCATCAGGCTCTAGGCCAGACACTGGGATGGTGAGATGGCAGGTGGCCCCAGGGCAGCATGGGAGTTGTAGACCCCACCACCAACCCTCCCTACCCATTGTCTAGCACAGAATATGGGACAAGGGGGACTGCCTAGGGGTAACAGATCTCCTTTGGTGTATGGGAGGTGAGGATGTATGGGCCTCATCCCCCCCTCCAGCTGAGGGTGCCAACCCTGTCTCAGAGCCTTCACTTCCCTCAGCTTCCAGCCCCCACCCTCTGAGCCTGGGGCCGCGTGCTCCCAACACCATCACGCACCGACAAGAAGGCATGGACGATGTCAGCCTTGATGCTGCTCAGTGCCTTGTTCTTCAGCACCAGAAATATCTGCTCATCCTTGTCCAGGGAGATGAAGTTTCCAAACCAGGAACGCTTCGCCAGCCTAGGGGAGCGGGGGGAGGGGGGGAGAGGAGAAGTTCAGTCACCCCATTCCATAGATGGGAAAAGTGAGGCCTAGGGAGGAGCAGGCCCTGATCAGGGCCACCCAGTATGTAGGATCATGGGATTTAGAGCTCAGAGGTGAAGTCCAGGGTCTTTATTTGGCAAGAGGAAAAGCAGGATCCAGAGGTTCCTGGGCCGTTAAGAAGCATGACACCCAACCTTTCACAATACAGAGGGAGACAGTGAGGCCCAGGGTGGGGAGTCAGGCCATTCTAGGACAGAGTCTGTCATCACTAATTGGGCATTGTGGGTCAGAGGGGAGAAGTCTTAGCTCACCCTACAGGTGAGAAAGACCTTCAAAGATTACTGAGTGCAACCCTCTAATTGATGGCAGGGAAACTGAGGCCCAGAGGGGGAAGGAGTCTTGCTCCAAATCACCCAGTAAGCTCAGGAGCTTCTAGACCAACCCCCTTATCTTACAGAGGGATAAGCTGGGACACACCCCTCCCCTCAAGAGGGCAGCGACTCTTCTGAGGACAAGGCCAGGCCAAAGTCTTGGGCCCCCGAGTACAACTGCCCCACCTTCCAACATCAGAACATGACTCACTCTGGGGATGACTCTGGTGTCAAGCTGGACATCTCCTCTGCTGTGGGGACTGGAGAGAGACAGAGGGAGAGAGGGAAGGAGAGGGGAGGAGGGGAGGGGAGAAGGGGAGAGGAAGGGGGAGAAGAGGGGGGAGAGGGAAGGGGGAGGAAAGGGGGAGGAGAGAAGAGGAGAGGGGGAGGGGAGGATGGGGATGGAGAGAAGGAAGGAGGAGAGGGGGATGGGAAGGGGAGAGACGGGGAGGAAGGGAGAGAGGGGGAGGAGAGGGGGGAGGGTAAGAAAAAGGGGAGAGAGGGGAGGAAAGGGGGAGAGAAAGAGGGAAAGGGGAGAGGGGGAGAGAGGGATAGAGTAGAGGGGGAGGGGAGGATGGGGGTAGAGAGAGGGAGGGGAAAAGAAAGGGAGAGAAGTAGGGAGGAAGGAATGGAGAGAGAGACAGAGAGAGAAAGCCAGAGAGGAGAGAGGAAAGGAGGAGAGAGAGGGAGGGAAAAGAAAGAGTGAGGAGTGAGGGATGGAGAGAGGAATGTAGAGAGAGATAGAGAAAGGCAGGGAGAGAGAAGAGGGAGAGAGAGAGGTGCAGCTCAGTCCAGGGCCCTGTGCCCTAGGGACCATGGTCTCTGGGCTCCCAGCTACTTCCACCTTAGGGCTCCCAGGTTACATACCCTGCATCTTGCGCCGGTGGAATCGGGGGGAGCCAAGGAAGCTGTTACGGATGGAGTTGAGGCGACTCCTCCAAGCAGCACCACCCACACCCCCACCAGCCCCAGGACTAGGAGGTGGGGTGGCACCCGGTGTGCCAGTGGGACTGGCCCTCGGGGAGCAGGGGGGTGGTGTTGCGGCCCCTGGAGATGTGCGGGGGGATCCAGGCAGGGGTGTGGAGCGAGCACTGGGGGGTGGCGGCTGCTCCCCTGTACCCCCTCCCCGGGGACCCCGAGATGGCAGCGTCTGAGTCTTGGGTGTTGGTGATGGGCAGCTTCCGGCCCGGGCCTCCTCCCCAGGGCTCGTCCCAGGCTCTGGGGAGAAGGAGAAGACTGGGCTCTGCCAGGAAAGAAGAGAGAAGTTGGGTAGAGGCAATCAGGCCGTCAGCAAGCATTTCTTACACTTATTCTGGGCCAGGGACTGGTCTGAGTGCTGGGGCCAGCAATCACAACTCAGCAGGGATTAGGAACCCCTAAGCACTGAGTGCCAGGATTCCCTGCCAGAGGATTCTGGGACTTATAGTTGCACTTTCTCTAGGGGAGCCTGAAAAACATCCTCCCACCCCCACCTCACTCCCTGTGGGACCCAGATCCCAAGAGGCCACAGGGAACCAGCCCAGCAAAAACAAGAAGGGCCCTGTCCAGAGTGGCCCATTCCAGCCCAGCAAGGGGTCTCCTGGCCTCACCCTGGGGCTGCTCAGTGGGCTGGAGGAGAGTCCAGTGGAGGCGCCGCTGACGCTTCGAGATCTGTATTTCAGGGAAGAACGGGGAAAGAGGAGGAGCAAGGGGGTGAGGGAAGGGAACTGGGGAAGGGTGCTTAGAGATCGGAGGTGATAAGAGAGCGTCCAAGCCAGCTTCCCATTCCTAGCCCAGGCTGCCAGAAGGGAGAAGAGCTGGGGCGAGCTTGGGAACAGGGAGTGGGGCTGGGGGTGGGCCCCACCTCTGACTGTGCTGGGCCATCTCCAGGGCTCTCCGGGTGGGCACGGGGGAGCCTCCACCTCCACTGCCCGTGTCAGTGATGCTGAGCACCTCCATGGACTTGCGCTCAGGCCTCCTCTTGCCATGACGGCTCAGCATGGGGGAATCGACCCGCTTTCTTGGAGGGTCTGCAGGGGAAGCAGGAGAACAGCCTAGTTCCTGATGAACTCTTTCTCTCCTTGTTGCCTCTGGATGCTTAGAGATACTAAGGGAGCATAGCCCACTAAGGACTGGGGAAACCAAGGCCTGCTTTGGGCCTTTGTGGCCTGCCCCCTCACCAGCGTCATTCCTTGGTGGCAGGTCCTCGTCCTCACAACTGGGGTATCTCTCTTTGCGGTCCAAAAGCAAGTAGTAGATCATCTTTTCCTGGTTCTCCCTGAAGCCAGGAGAGGCACAGAACAGAGGTTATGGCCAGGGGAAGCCAGGCTTCCTTCTGCATCAGCCCCGGCAGGCCTTCAGGGTCTCAGCTTGGCCTCGGTATGTCTTGGGGTCTTCTGAGTCTCTCTATTATCTCAAACTCTGTAGCTCAGTCTCTGACTCTGCTCTCTGCTGCCCCCTCCTGGCCCTTTGGGCTCTGGGCTCTGACTCTGCTCTCTGCTGCCCCCTCCTGGCCCTTTGGGCTCTGGGCTCTGACTCTGCTCTCTGCTGCCCCCTCCTGGCCCTTTGGGCTCTGGGCTCTGACTCTGCTCTCTGCTGCCCCCTCCTGGCCCTTTGGGCTCTGGGCTCTGACTCTGCTCTCTGCTGCCCTCTCCTGGCCCTTTGGGCTCTGGGCTCTGACTCTGCTCTCTGCTGCCCCCTCCTGGCCCTTTGGGCTCTGGGCTCTGACTCTGCTCTCTGCAGCCCCCTCCTGGCCCTTTGGCCTCTGGGCTCTGACTCTGCTCTCTGCTGCCCTCTCCTGGCCCTTTGGGCTCTGGGCTCTGACTGCTCTCTGCTGCCTCCTCCTGGCCCTGCTCCTGGGCTCTGACTTTGCTCTCTGCTGCCCTCTCCTGGCCCTTTGGGCTCTGGGCTCTGACTCTGCTCTCTGCTGCCCCCTCCTGGCCCTTTGGGCTCTGGGCTCTGACTCTGCTCTCTGCTGCCCTCTCCTGGCCCTTTGGGCTCTGGGCTCTGACCCTCCTCTCTGCTGCCTCCTCCTGGCCCTGTTCTTGGCCTCTGGGCTCTGACTCTGCCTTCTGCTGCCCCTCCTGGCCCTGCTCCTGGGCACTGAGCTCTGACTCTGACCTCTGCTGCCTCCTCCTGGCCCTGCTCCTGGGCTCTGACTCTCTTCTCTGCTGCCCCCTCCTGTCCCTTTGGGCTCTGGGCTCTGACCCTCCTCTCTGCTGCCTCCTCCTGGCCCTGCTCCTGGGCTCTGACTCTGCTCTCTGCTGCCCCTCCTGGCCCTTTGGCCTCTGGGCTCTGACTCTGCCCTCTGCTGCCCTCTCCTGGCCCTTTGGGCTCTGGACTCTGAATATGCTCTCTGCTGCCCCCTCCTGGCCCTTTGGGCTCTGGGCTCTGACCCTCCTCTCTGCTGCCTCCTCCTGGCCCTGTTCTTGGCCTCTGAGCTCTGACTCTGCCTTCTGCTGCCCCTCCTGGCCCTGCTCCTGGGCACTGAGCTCTGAATCTGCTCTCTGCTACCTCCTCCTGGCCCTGCTCCTGGGCTCTGACTCTCTTCTCTGCTGCCTCCTCCTGGCCCTGTTCTTGGCCTCTGGGCTCTGACTCTGCCCTCTGCTGCCCTCTCCTGGCCCTTTGGGTTCTGGGCTCTGACTCTGCTCTCTGCTGCCCCCTCCTCTTGGCCCTTTGGGCTCTGGGGTCTGACTTGGCTCTCTGCTGCCCCTCCTGGCCCTCCTCCTGGGCTCTAGCCTCTGACTGCACTCTGCGGGGGGGGGGGGCCTCCCTCCCCACCAGCCCTTGCATGGCGGGCAACATCCCCTCAGTTACTCTCTGGCCTCTGTTCACTGGCAGTCAGAATTCCAAGTTCCTGGGAGCTCACGCTCTTCAGCTTGCCCTTTGTTTCCCCCACACGGCAGGGACCGAGCTCAGGCCAGCTTCAACTCCAACCTAACCTCCTGCTCCCCCACCCCAGGGCGTGCACAAGGAGGGGGACAGGGCTCACTCCTCGCTGCGAAGCTCCCGATGCAGACGTTCCAGGTCCCGGAAGCAGCCCAGGGATGCCATGCTCTCCAGAACATCGGGGTCCAGCTCCCCACCCGATGGCAGGCTTCGCATCGCCACTCGACGCCCGGGGGCCGGCTCCAGTCTGGGCTCGGGCTCGGGCTTCCCTCCCCTGCACAGGCGGATTGGGCGGGTTCAGGGCTCCAATCCCCCAGCCCCCTCTCCCACCCTGGACCCAGGCGTCCTCCTCCTCCTCCAGCTTTGCCCCAGTGGCCTGGGGCCCCTCCCCATACTCACAGGTACCAGGGGTGTTTCTGAATCTGCTCCAGCTGCAGAGGGGAGGAGGGGAAGGGAATGAGAGAGAAGCTGATGAGTTAGTGACATGGGGGAGGGTCTCATCCCCATTAAGGCGCTTCCTCCCTCTGCCCCCATTCACAAAAGGGTGAAAGCATGGTGCCCTTTGTCGCCCCCTAGCGTTCATCTGCGCTGCCAGAGGCAGCCCTGCTCCCAGCCAGCCTCCTGGAAAACGCGCCTGTTTTCCCAGCGCCCCCTGGCGGCCGTGGCGCGCTGAGCTCGGACTGGGAGCCCCGTCCCTCGGTCAGGCCATGCGCAGTCCGCACCAGTGCGGGCGCCCTCTCGTGGCCAAGGAGAGCACTGCTGGCTCCAGGCCACTGTGGGAACCTCCCCGCCCGGGCCCACTCACGCTGAGCCTCTTCTCTGGCTCCACCTCGATCATGCCCCTCAGCAGGCTCTGACAGTCCGGGGGGATGAAGTGGGGCATGTGGAACACGCCCCTTTTCACCTTCTCCAGCAGCTGCCGCAGGTTGTCGTCATCGAAGGGCAGCGCCCCCTGGAGGAAGGCAGAGACGTGCGGTGGGGTGGGGTGGGGGCGGGGCTCTGGGCGCTCCTGCAGAGAGGGGGCAGCGCCCTGGGGGCCGTGCCGGGCCGGAGCGGGTAGAAGGCTGCTGCGCCCAGGGGTCTTGGCCATGTCCCTCTCCATCCCTCCTGCTCCTCGCTCCAGCTCTCCTCCGGTCCCGCCCCGCTCAGCCCCGGGTCACATGGCAGCTCCCCCACCTCCGTGGCCCCCAGCCTAGCAGGAGCAGGTCGGCCCTTCCCAAGCCAGAGCCGTGCCCTGCCCTCATCTCCTCCTCGGAAACCTTGTCTTGACCCGATCGGGCACTCCTAATCTTTTCAATGGGGGTAAAGGGGCGGCTAAGTGGCAGTGAAGTCAGGAGGCCTCAGCCGTATGACCTTGGGCAAGTCACTTAACCCTAAGTGCCCTGCCCTCCCCCCTCCAAAATAAAAAGTAAAATGGGGGTGGGTTTGGACAAACTGGCCTCTAAAGGCGCTTCCGGCGCCAGATCTCTGCTTCTTTTCTTTGCCGTTTTGTCAAGGTTCTCCTAAGATGACCTCCTTCCTGGAGGTCTTCCTATCACTTATTCCAAGTCATTCGCGCTTGCTTCCTCCCCAGACTGGCTGAGAACTACATGTCTGCTGCTCCCTGACTCTGGGCTCACCAGTAATCCACTAGACTTATCAGGCAGCACTAGGGGCAGCCCGCGGCCTTCTGTGCTGGGGGCGTGCAGACGAAGGAGAGGATCCTCGCCCTCAGAATTACATAGAGCGTTTACAAATTACGCTACGTTGTACACCCCCCTCCTAACAGAGTCCCACGAGCACAAGGGCCTCTAATTGACTCCTCAGGACCTAGAACGGCTGAGATCCAGCAATGCAAAGGGCCATGGCCAAGCTTGCACAGTGGAACAGTGACCAGCAGATCTTAGAATTTCCTAGATTCCAGCCCTAATGAGAATAGCCAGTGTTCACATAGCACTTTAAGCTTTGCATAGTGTTTTACAGAAATGATCTCATATGAGCCTCACAACAAACCTGGGAGGTGGGTGCTATCATTATCCCCATTTGACAGATGAGGAAACTGAGGCAGGTAGTGGATAAGTGCCCTGCCCAGGGCCACACAGCTGGAAAATGTCTGAGGCAGGATTTGAATCTCCATCTTCCTGAATCCAGGCCCACTGTTCTCTCCCCCACACCACTCATGGCCTTTTTTGTGTCATGGACAGAATGAGACTTAGCAGACAACTGGCACATAGTAAGGGTTCTCTTCCTCCCCTTTGGCAACTTAGTGAAACCTGTGGGCCCGGCCTCAAAGTAACGTTTTTATATGTATAGAATGAAATGGAGACGAGTTGTGCTGACACACAGTTCTCAAAGTATATGCTTTTAAAAAACAAATTTCTGGACTTGCAGAAATCTATCCACAGACCATCTGAGGAGGAAGAAACAGGCCCTATGGGTGGGGTGAGACTTTTCCAAGGTCCCACATAAAGCCAGAACCAGGATTCCAAACCAAGGCCCTGACCTCTCTATCTCTGTCTCTGTCTCTGTCTCTCTCTATCTCTGTCTCTCTGTCTCTGTGTGTCTCTCTGTGTGTCTCTCTGTCTCTGTCTCTCTGTGTGTCTCTCTGTCTCTGTGTGTCTCTCTGTCTTTCTCCCTCTATCTCTCTCTGTGTGTCTCTGTCTCTGTGTGTGTGTCTCTCTCTCTCTGTCTCTCTGTCTCTGTCTCTGTCTCTGTGTGTCTCTCTATCTCTCTCTGTCTCTGTGTCTCTCTGTCTCTGTTTGTCTCTCTGTGTGTGTCTCTCTGTCTCTCTGTCTCTCTCCCTCTGTCTCTCTGTCTCTGTCTCTTCCCCTGCTTTGTGTCTCCCTCCCCTCTCTCTCAGTTGGTTCTTACCACCAGGAGCGCGAAGAGAATTACGCCACAGCTCCACATGTCAGCCCGCCGCCCGTCATATTTCTCCCCCTGGGAAGGAGAGAGGGGTTTCCCTCATTCCGGAGCCTCTCCCTCTCCTCCCTCCCCGGACCCCCAGGTCTGCCCAGACACTCACCTTGATCACTTCTGGGCAGGCGTAATGGGGAGACCTGAGGGGGAGAGAGCATGAGGCTCTCACCAGCCCTAGGCCTCCCCTTCCTCCCACCCTCAGGCCTGAGGTCAGGTGCCCCCCCGGCCCACACTCACCCACAGCTTGTCTCCAAGAGGCTGTCTCCCACCTGCAAGGAGGCCATGCCAAAGTCTGCAATGCGAATGTTGTTCTCCTCATCCAGAAGCAAGTTCTCTGGCTTCAGGTCCCTGTGGCTGAAACCAGCAAAGACAGCTGTGAGGACTTCCCTCCTGGGCAGAGCCTCCCCCAGCCCCTCTCCACCCCCTCAGGGACAAAGGCCCCACCCCCCTCACCAGATAGAGTAGCTATGGCAGAAGTCCAGGGCAGACACTATTTGGCGGAAGAACTTCCGGGCTTCTTTGGGGGTGAGCCGCCCCTTCTTCACCAGATAGTCAAAAAGCTCACCCCCTGACACGTGTTCCAGAACCAAGTACCTGGGGGGAGCAGGGGGAGGGAGGGATGGAGGGAAGGATGGCAGCTCCCACTGTGAGTATGAAGGGGACGATGGGATGTGGGCCTCCCCTCCCATTCCTCATCTGCCTTCTCCCTTACCCACTGAGGCACAGAGGCTCCAGTACAGATGTGCCAATCTCCTAGCAGCCCTTTTGCAATAAAGATTCTAATTCTTATGAGGCTTTGGGTTACAAAGGTTCTAATTCCCATTAGCCTCTAGAGGAAAACATTCTAATTCCCACCAATCCTTGGAGCATAAATTTCAATCTCCCATCAACCCCTGGGGTATAAAGATTCTATTTCTCTGGGATACAAAGGTTCTATATAGCCTTTAGTGCGGTGGAACTGTGGCACCCCTAATCCCTGGGACAACTGTACTTTGTCTATATCTGTTTCCACTCCTTAGAGAAAGAAATAGAGGGTTTGGGGTATGTGTGTGTGTGTGTGTCTGTGTGTCTGAGTCTGTGTGTCTGTGTGTCTATGTCTGTGTGTATGTGTGTCTGTGTGTGTGTATGTCTGAGTGTGTTTCTGTGTGTATCTGTCTCTGTGTGTGTGTCTGTGTATCTGAGTCTGTGTGTCTGTTTGTGTGTCTATGTCTGTGTGTATGTGTGTCTGTGTGTGTGTATGTCTGTCTGAGTGTGTGAATGTGTGTGTGTCTGTCTCTGTGTGTGCATCTGTATCTGTGTGAATGTGTGTGTTTGTGTGTGTTTGTGTTTGTGTGTCTGTGTGTGTCTGTGTGAGTGTATGAATGTGTGTCTGTGTGTGTGAGTGTGTGTTTGTGTCTGTGTGTATCTGTGTCTGTGTGTGAATGTGTGTCTCTGTGTGTGTATGTCTGTGTGTGAATGTGTGTCTGTGTGTGTGAATGTGTGTCTGTGTGTGTGTCTTTGTGTATGCGTCTGTGTGTGTGAATGTGTTTGAGTGTGTGAATGTGTGTGTGTCTGTGTGTCTGAGTGTGTGTTTGTGTGTGTCTGTCTCTGTGTGTCTGTGTCTGTGTCTGTGTCTTCTGGGGCCATGGTTGCTTAATAGACGGAGGGAACCTGCCCTAGGGGCTTCTGGGAGTTAGAAGCAGCTGGCAGCCCAGCTGTGGGAAGACCTTTTAGCTGTGAGGGCGACCTTTAGGCAAGACCTTTTCCTTTTCTGGACTTGAGTTACCTCATCTGTGGAAGGGGGATGGGCCCTGTGATTCCTAAGACGCTTTCCAACTCTGGCATCTGTACTCCTGGGGGGTCAGGTTCCCCTCCCCCCACTGCTGTCCAGCTGCTCCCTGGGTCACCCTCAGGGCCCAGGACAAAGGCCCATTCTCTGGAGCCTGAACATCTGGGCCCTCCTCCTACAGCAAGGAAAGGAGTGTAGACCTACAGGGGTCAGTCCCAGCCTCTGTGGGCCCCATCAGGGAGATCACCTGGATTTGGTCATCCAGGAGCAGCCTCAGGGCCCTGTTTGGGGAGGGGTTGTGGGACTGAATAGTCTCCAGAAGGTTCTGCTCTGCCCCTTTGTGGGAGAACCTTCTGCCTTCTTCAGCTGAGATGGGACCGGGGCAGGGGCTAGGAGGGGAGGGAAGAGGAGGGTCGGGGGCTGTCTATAAATACCTACAAATATTTCTTGTTCTCGTAGACATCGTGGAGTTTGAGGACGTGGGGGTGCTCGATGAGCTTGAGGATGGCGATCTCCCGTTCCACCTTTGGGGGGCACAGGTGGGGGTTTGGAGGTCACCCTGGGCTCCCCAGCCCCGGACTTCACCCCACCCCATCCCCTGGCCCCCTCACCTTCATCAGCACCGATTCTGACAGTTTCTCCCGGTTCACGATCTTGATGGCCACTTTCTGGCCAGTGATGCAATGGACGCCCAGTTTGACCAGGCCTGCAGTGAGGATGAGAGCCGGTGAGGGGAGTGAAGAGTGACGGTTTCATCCCCCAAGCCTTCTTGCCCTTGCCAGGTCCTGCCTGCTACACCTCCCTTTCCCAGCCTATCACTCCCTTGATGTATTTTGATCCTGGACCCAAAAGAAGTCCAGAAGCAGAAGGCATCTCCGAGGCCGTCCAGACCAGCGCCCACCTCCAGTGGGTCTCCTCTGTGTGGGCTAACTTCGATGAGCTTTCTTTCCTATTCTTTGTTACAAGGGATAGCTCAGTAGAGAGGAGAGAGGAAATGAAGACGATGAAGAAACAAAGCATACCAAGCTTTGGGGTCCACTCTACAGTCTCCATTTTGGGACAGCCCAGCTGTAGACTTTTTTTCCCACTGACATCTATAATCATCAGCACCAGAATTCTCATTTCTATACAACTTTAAGGTTTACAAAGCACGTTACAAATACGATCTCTTTTGATCTTCACAACAAACCTGGGAGGTAGCTGCTATTATTATCCCCTCCTTACAGCTGGGGAAACTGAGGCAGACAGCGGTTAAAAGACTTGTCCAAGGCTACACAACTAATAAATGTCTGAGATTAGATTTGAACTCCAGACTTCCTGTCCTGAGGCACCACCAGCAGCATCACAGCTAAATTTGCTTCTGTGCCTAACTTTGCTCTGATTATTCTAGTGGAGGCTGAGCAGAGAACGGTAATCCCTCCTAGCATCATGCCTAGTACACAGTAGGTGCTTAATAAATGTGCCTTCAGAGGTTTGAAGTCTACCATCCCCTCTGACTCTAAGCGCAGGGTTCTTTGGTGGGGCAAGGCTAAACAAACGTGGCCTCTTCCCTTCTCTTGTCCAGGCTGAACAGCCTCACCTCCTTCATCTGAGACATTCCAGGCACTTTACCCTGCTGCCTGCCCTCGTCCCAATGCCCTCCAGCTTACCTCTGTCCTTCCTCATGTGTGACTCCCAGAGCTGACCACGGGCCTCATGGTATGGGGGGAGGGGACAGAGGGATTGTTACCCCCCATCCTGGGCACTCTGCCTGTTTTTATGTGACTCAAGCTAGCACTGGCCCCTTCTCACCTGGGGGATGGAACATACGTGGCAATGGGTCCTCCTACCCCAAAGACACAAACACACACACTCTCAAGCAAATATCAGGGATGTCACTTTTCCTTTGGAAAGTACAAGTTAGAAGGCCCATTAAAGACTCTATGAGCCTCTCTCTGACCTAAGCCTCACAGACTCTGAGAGCTGAAAGGGGTCTCCAAGCGTCCCCAGCCCAACCCATACTGGAGAAACAAACCACCTTGACAAACTCTCTCCCTTGGCTCTTGGTCGGCCCTGTCTTGTGCTGTCCTATCACTGACGCTCTCCCTAGTCTGTATCTCCTTGACGCACTGATGGCCCGACTACCTCCAGCCAGATCCATCTGTCCCTTAGCACACATCTACCAGGCTCATGTCTCTCTAAACCCCCTTTTTTCAGAACCACTTCTTCCCTGCCTCCCCACTCCTGTCAGCCATCTCTACCCTTTTCCTTAGCCCTCCTGACTTATTTCTTCTCTCAGCCAACTCTGGTCTGATGAGCTCTATCCCATTCCAACACTCCCCTGGCCTGCCTCTTTCCTGCCCCATCCCTCCCTCCCTGCCCCTCTGTCTCTCTGCCCCATATCTCCCTGACCCTGTCTCCCCCATCCCTCCCTGCCCCTCTGTCTCTCTGCCCCATCCCTCCCCATCCCTATCTCTCTGCCCCATCTCTCTGGAGTCCCTATGTTGGAAGCTCACCTCTTCCCCAGGCCACTCAATCCCCTCCTCCCTTATCTTTTCCTCCAACCTCCACCCTTAGGTCATAGCAGGTGCAGAAATGAGCCGCATGTATTGTGGGGGGAGGGGTGCCAGAACAGAAGTGAGGGGCAAGGATGTCCGAGTCCATGGGGAGGGGGAAAGGGTATACAGATGGTCTGGGTGGGTCTGGAGCTTCTGGTTAGTAAATTCTCCCAGCTCCAAGTTTGGCCCCAGGGCAGGCAGCTTGAGCTGCAAGCAGCTGCCTCCTCTCCCAAGCAGTCCTGCCCCAGTCCTGCGGCAGTGACCTTCCGGGAGACCAGGCGTTTGGTACCCAAGTCCCCACCCAGCCTGGGGATGCAGCCAGCCCCTGCCCCGCCCTGGGCCTTGGGTGCCCAAGCCTGTGATCCCCAGCAGCGGCGGGCAGCGGAGTCGGGCCCCAGCTCCAGTTCATCGGCTTGAGCCGTCAGCACCCCACCCCTGTCCACCCCCAAGGGACCCCGGCATCTGATCCGCTCACCTGTCTGTCCCTTGCCCAGCGTCTTCTCGAGCCGGTAGGGCCCCACATACTGGGCGTGCTGCGGGGGGTGAGGGTGCGGTAGATGGTAGGCTGGCCCCCCGCCTCCGCCAGTCTCCTTGGGCCCCGACATCCCTGCAGCGGCCTTGGTCCCGGCCCCCCGCCCGCCGCCGCCTCCCCCTCGGGACCGGCCTGACGCCCCGTCCCTGTCCCTGCGGCGGGGGCCGGTGGCGGCGGCGGGCGGGGCCCCCCGACCCCCCGCCTGCGCCCCGGGGCTCCCCAGGGGGCCGGGCCCGCGGAGCCGGGGGAGGGGGGGCTGTCCCGGGGGGATCAGGCCCCAGGAGGGGCCATGGGGCCCCCCCCTCCCCAGCCCGTCCCCGCCCGCCCCCCCCCTTGGGCCTCCCCCGCCTGGGGGGGTCTGAGGTGCCGGGCGGCTGATGCTGCAGGCGACGGCCCCCCCCTCCCCCCCCTGCGCCCTCTCTCCTCCTCCTCCTCCTCCTCCTCCTCCTCCTCCTCCTCCTCCTCCTCCTCCTCCTCCTCCTCCTCCTCCTCTCCGCCTCCCCCCGCCACCACCGCGTCCTTTCTCTCTCGCTCGCTGACATCACCATCCGGGGACTCCCGGGCCCTTCCCCAAAGTTAACCCTTTCAGGGGGGGGCGAGGGATGGGGGGAGCCGAGGGAGACCACCTTGGAGTCGGGGTTGGCAGAAGTATGTAGGGGAGAGAGGTGAAGAGAGACAGGGATAGAGAATGACTGGAGGAAGGATGGATGGAGAGAGACAGAGAAGGATGGAGAAGAGAGAAGGATGAACGGAGTAGTACAATGAAAAGAATGTAAAGCGATGGAGGCTGGAAACAGAGAGATGGAAAGAGGGAAAGAAATATGGCCAGAGAAAGGAAAGGATGGAGAGAGGAATGGAGTGAGAGGAATGGAGGGGAATAGAGAGACAGGGGCGAGAAAGGCAAGGAAGGGGAGAAGAAAGAGAAGCTGGGAGACAGGGAGATTAGAGGCTGTAAAGATGGGGACAGGCATAGAAGGGCTACAGAGTGAGAGATGGAAAGAGGAACGAAGAGAGAGGGATGGAGAGACGGAAACTGGGAGGAAAAGAGAGGAAAAAGACAGCAATGGGAAGAAAAAGATGGAGAGAGAGGCCAAGAGAGTGGTGACAAAACCAGTGAGATGAGTGTCAGAGGGCTGGAGAGGCAGAGATCACAGAAACTCAGCTGGAAGGGACCTCCAACAGCATCTGCTCCAGCTCACACCTAACTAAACACCCAGCTACAGCATAGCCAGAAAAGGGGATCCAGCCCACCCTTGCTTCAAGAACCTACCATCCCATGTTGCCTCACACCCTCCCCCGAAGGACCCCCCCCCCAATTTATTTCTCTGTAATTGTCATCCATTCCTTCAGGTCTAATCCCCGCCCCCCATGTTATTTCTTCAAATACTGAAAGATAGCTATTGTTTCTCCCCAAGTCCTCTCTTCTCCAGGCTAAATGTGGGAGAGGAGCACACAGAGACATATAAACACAGAGATAAAGAGGTAGCCGGTTAGAGAGAGTCAGAGAAAGGGACATGGAGACATGGAGAGATGGATGGAGAGATGCTGAGAGAAAAATAAAAAGAAACAGAGCAACAGAGAGAAAAATGAAGAGAAACAGGAATGGAGAAAGAGAAATGAGAAGAGATGGGGAAATGGAGAGAGAAAGGGAAAGTCAGGGACAGAATCAAAGAGAAAATTAAAGGTATGAAAAAATGCAGAGATAAAGAAAGCCCAGGCATGGGAAGAGATGGAGAAAGAGAGAGATAAATGGAGACATCAAGAAATAGAGAAGTAAAGAGAGATGTAACAAATGGAGTGATGGTAAGACAGAGAAGTAATGGAGAAGATGGGGTGGCAGCCCAAGAGATGGGATGAAGAGATGGAGACAGATGAAAGAAGGAAGAGGAAGAGACAGAGAGACAGAGATAGAGATGCAAAGAGAGATGAGGGAGAGACAGAGAGACAGGGAGAAAAGGAGAGAGAGAGAGACATGGAGAGGGATGGAGACCTGGAGAAAGATGAGGACAAGGAGAGTGAGAGGGAATTAGGCAGAAGTAAGGGATGCAGGGTGGAAGGAGGGACAGAGAGAGATGGGAACAGTGACAGTGAGGGAGGAAGAGGAGAAGCAGAGAGGATGGGGACAGTGTCCCTGTTGGTCTTTCCAATAACCTTGAGTTGTCACCCACATTTCTCTGTCCTTCGTTCTCTACATGTAGTTCTTTGCCAACAAGGCCTGTTGTTTCCATTTCCAGGATACATCTTGGGACCCATGCTGTCCACTCCCCCAGTCCCTCCTTAAGTTGAGACCCTCAGCTTTTCCTGAATAAACTATGTAGCTTCCTAAATGATCTCCCTGCCTTTGGTCTCCCCATCACTCCTCCACAATTATTCTGGGCTTGTCTTCCTCACCTCACTCCTCTAGGCAAGGATAAGAGGTCCTCATTGGGCCCCACCACTTACAAGATAGAGTGTGAAATGCCAGGCTTGCCCTGACCTTGAAGGCCTCTGAGATCTGCCTTCTGATAACGTCTCACACCGCTCTTCTCCAGACACTCCGTGCTTTAGCCATGCTCTTACCCACTGTGCCCACTTTGGTCTTTCTCACTCTTTCTTATGTTGTTCCCCAGCCCTCAGATGGACTTGGTTTACCCCCATCTCAATCTGCTAAGTCCTTTTTATTCCTTAAAAGTTCAGCTCCATCCATCAATCAACAGACCTTCATTAAGTGCTGACTATGTGCCAGGCACTGGGGAAAGACATAAAAAAAGGAAACATGATGTTCTCATGGACCATAGGGGGTGGGTGGGGGGAACAACTGGACTGTTCCTGTGTAGGAAAACATCAAAACACCAATATGTAAACAGCTATACTTGTGAAATAAATAGAAAGCCATTTGAGGGTGGGATCAGGAAAGGCAACATGAAGTTTTTGTTAAACCTTAAGAGTAACTTGGAATTCTGAGAGCTGTTGGTAAGGAGAAAGAGCATTCCAGCATGAATTAGGGCATGTGCTGACACCCGTTTGTGAGGGGTGTTCAAGGAGGCCTAGCTCCCATGATGTGAAGACTTGCTGAGCCCTTCTCAGACATGCTCGTCCACCTTTGGTGCTCATCTTCACTGGCCTCTCACCTGCAGCTCCAAGAAGAGTGCAGTGGGCACACCCTGGTGAACTGTTTACTCGTGTAATGAGAATGGGATTTTGAAGATCTTTCCTGCCCCTTAATAGACTTAGAGGGGAATTTGAAGATCTCCCCTGCTTTGAAAGTAAACTCTGCCTCCTAATAGGCTGAAGGTAATCACATGCAGCCTGTGATGGAGGGAATTTGCTGAAGGAAAGCAGAACCTACAAGAAGGTTCCCTGCTGTGAAGATAAACTCTATTTACTAATAGGCTAAATATAGTCACATGGAGCCTGCGGTGGGAGGAGTTTGCTGAAGAGAAGCAGAGCCACAGGAAGCTGGTTAGAGCTAGTGAGACAGTGGGAGAGAGAGGATGCTCAAGCAAGGAGATAAAGAGGGTTTGTGAGTAAACATTGATCTTGTATTGATTTGTGGGAAGGCTGAAGGATACTATGGCTTTCAGCGTTATTATGGCTTCTGAATATCTTTGGTACTATGATGGAATCGGCTTACTGGTTTGGGGATTCAGTTTTCTGGTGTCTAAATAAATGCTTCAGTTCTGTCCTCTATCTGGAGAGTTTGGTATATTTTGCCATCAAATGTCATGCAATACTTATAGTCACAGTCTTTGTTGTGATCGTGGGTGCTGTAAATATTGCATTAGCAATACAACGTGTTAAACCATGTTGAAAGTAACTGAAGGGCCTCAGGCCAATTAGTGAGTTAGTGCCTTCCCCAAGTCTGTGAAGACTTTCCAAGCAGTTGAGAATAATTTGTTCCAATGGCCATGAAGGAGTTGCTGGAGGTGCTCAGAAGTTACTCAGGCATAGGAGACACCAAGGTCGTCCACTGTATCCTCGGGCCATCACCAGTCATTCTAACTTTTGTCTTGCCATTGGACTTCAACAACTCTGGAAGAGAGAGGTTGACAACTTTGCACAGTTCTGCCTCATTTAAATCCAATTTATGAGCAAGTCAAGACATGACATCATTGGTCCTCTTCTAGAATGAAGGACAAACAACAGCATGTGCAAAGATGTAGAGATGGAATGTTGTGTTTAGAGGGCACATAGGTCAGTATAAAGGAGGAGTGATGGGAACTAAAATGAAGGAAGCAAGTTAAGATCCAACTGGGAAGGGCTAGAAATATTAAAGAGAAGAGTCTTTGTTTTACTCTAGAGGCATTCAGGGGCTTCTGAAATTTCTAGAGCAGAATGATAGACTACTTGACCTATGCTTTGGGCTTTGGGAAAGGCGTTCTCCTGCAAGGATACCTTGGGCCCTCCCCAGCTGGAAGGGAAAAGTGATTTCTCCTCAGTTTCTCAGAGCCAGCCCTTGGCCAGGAGCTCTCCTACTTCCTCCATACCAAGTACCTGAGTCCTTATCTTCCCCACATTGATATAGCACTGGAAGGGTGGCAGAGCAATTTACAGTATGTAAGGGGTGAACACTAGGCTGAAATACCAATTAATCAATTAACAAGACCCTATATGACCTGATATCTTTATCAGGTAGGAGCAGCCGGGTGGGGCAGTAGATGAAGCCCTAGGACTGAAGTCAAGGAGACTTATCTTCCTGAGTTCAAATCTGGCCTCAGACACTTACTAGCTGTGTAACCCTGGATGAGTGACTTCACCCTGCTTGCCTCAGTTTCCTCATCTATAAAGTGAGCTGGAGAAGGAAATGGCAAACCACTCCAGTATCTTTGCCAAGAAAAACCCAAAATGGCATCACAAAGAATCATATATGACTGAAACACTACAGAATCATTTATCGGGTGAGAATGCATGCACCCAAGGGGAATGTCATGTAGTCTCTACAAAGGGAGAAAAAGACTTCCATCCACCCAGCTGTGATTTATACCATCTGCCACATGGGCTCTCTGAGTTTGAGCCTACCTTCCCCTGGACTCTGTATGTATTTGTAAGAGATTGTGCCTTAGACTTTGGTGGGGGATGCTTTGTAACAACTCTTCTTACTCTATTGATTTCTGTGGATCCCTATCTTGGTAGCTCTCAGTCTCTGGACTCCTACTCAGACCTCTTGCCTTAGTCCATACCTCAGACTCAGTCATTGCTGTCTCTGTCTCCCTTGCTGAGGGACGTTTGAGGCTGCTCAGGCTTTTGCTCCATTGGCTCAGGACCTGAGCGGGATGGGCCTTGTCTTCTAGTGTAAGCCTTCCCACAAGGTGAGAACATACAGACATAGACATACACATAGGTTATATATATATGGAGATACTTGATGGAGTCAGTGTTTCTTCAATGGTGATTCATCTCTGTGGGAACTAAGGAGCCTTGAGATATTATCACAGAGGAAAACAAAACTGAAGGATAATGGGAAGTCTCAGAGATCTCTCTACAAGGGTCTATGAGGCTGAGATTCCCTAGTTCACACTTCCTTTGCCCTGAAGTAGGACTTCCTGTCATTTATTCTGACCTTGGGTAGCAAAGAGCTTTTGTACCTGGCCTGTGGCTCTCTGATCGTATGCAGCTGACTTTGGGAGGTAGACTCATGAGTCACCATGTGAGAGACAGGCAGTGATGAGGGCTGGTTAAGATTCTGGGACTCCACTGGCAGGCAGTATTGGTGAGCATGTCTCCAACTTCTCTCAGTATGTAGTAACCAGGACCAGAGGCAAGAGAGCAGCCTGTGCCAAGATTGTTGTTCGTCCTTCTTTTTCTAAGAGGACCAATGGCACCACAGGTTCATGAATTGTATTGAAGGGAGGCAGAGCTGCACAAAGTCATCAGGCTCACTCGAGTCCTGAGCCACTGAAGTCCAGTAGCAGGACAATAGTCAACACAACTGGAAGTGGCCCTGGATGCAATGGATGGCCTTGGCATCCTTGATGCCAAACTAAGCTCTAAGTGCTCCACAGGGCCTGCTTCAGTCACCCTCATTCCAGTTGGAACAAATTGTTCTCATCTGCCCATTGCATCAGGGGCAGTCTTCACATGCTTGGGGTAGACGTCCCCTAACTCACTGACTTGTTTGAGGCCTGTCAGTCACCTACAGCCTGGGTTAGCCCATCAGCTGAGACAGTTTACCTGGGTGTGGCCACTCCAATGCTATAGCTTCTTGGCATTAGTGCTGCCAAAATAACCAGGCCAGGAGCAAAAGCAGGGACAAGGATGAGGGGAGATCCTGAGTGTTGGAGAATGTCAGCTGTCGTAGAATCCAATGAAGTAAGGGGTCAGTGATGGGGGATGACACATTTCCTTCCCACACATCCTCTCTGTCTCTGACTTGTCTTCTGTGGACAGAGGTGGGGTCTCAAACATATCTGGCTCTTATTCTCTCCTCCATTTGTTGGTGAGGGAGCCCGCAGACCCTTCCCTAAATACCCTGACTTCTGACCTCCAGAAAGGTGAGTGGAAGGAGTTGGAATGGCCAGAGGCAGAAGGCTCTGAATGGGCTGAGCTTAACAATTTTCCATTTTTTCTTAATATGGCTAATTGGCTAATTAGCCAAACTATTTGGCTACAGTAGATACAGTAGATTGATTGCTTATGTCTAGTAACTGAAAAGGATTGTTTGATAAAGAGGGGAAATTCCACATGCAGGATGGGAACAAGGACAGAGAGTTCTCATTTTTAATGATATGAACATGGTTAAGTAATTTGCACAGGGTCACACAGCTAGTAAGTGTTTGAGGCCAGATTTGAACTCGGGTCATCCTAACTCTAAAGCTTTGCACTCTATCCACTGCACAACCTATGTGGCCTAATTTGATTATACAAACTTTAGAAGCTTTTGCATGAATGAAATTAATTCAGCTTGGATAAGAGAAGAAAATTCAGGGAAAAAATCTTGGTATCCAATATACAGATATGCTGTTCCCAAACGAGAAAGAGGTCAGAGGGTACGAATGAGTAATTCTGAAAGCAATGGCAACAAAAAAAGAGTTATTTGGGGAGGAAATAAAAGATAGTGAAAGACAGGAAAGACCCTTTGTTCCAGTTGGAGAGAAGGCATAGCTGTTCAGCCTTCTGTCGGTTTCTGTTCTGTCTACACCAGAAACGGGAGAACAGAAATGACTAACGGAGATTTGCTACCCAACATAACAATATAACAACTAGCACTTTAAGGTCTACAAAAAGCTTTGTAAATATTATCTCATTTGACCTGCCGGGTAGGTTTTTCAGATAAGGAAACTCAGGCATATATTGCCAGGTTGGCCCTGGGCCTACACTCTACCCCCTGACTGACCCTGATGAGTTCTACTCATCTTGACCAGATGGGTCCTGAAAGAGCTGCTCTATGTGCTTGCTGAACCAATGTCAGGGAGATCTGAAAGACGATGGAAAGCAGCATCGTGGAAGAGCAAACATTGTCCTGATGCCCCCAAAGAGAACAGTCTGTAAGCTGCAAGTCAGAAAGCTCTGCTTCACTTCCTAAGGAATTTCCAGAACAGGTCAATGAAGAGGCTGGTGGGGTTCTAGAAAGGAAAACTGATTCTGAAGAGCCAGTTTCTTCCAATTTGGAAGATTCAGCAAGCACAAGTTATGCCAGACCACATGCAGAGATGATTACTAAGCTAGTTGTTGCTGTTGTGGAGTCATTTTTCAGCCATGTTTGTGACCCCTTTCAGCATTTTCTTGGCAGAGATACTGGACTGGTTTTGCCATTTCCTTCTCTAGCTCATTTTACAGATGAGGAAACTGAGGCAAACAGGATTAAGTGACTGGCCCAGGGTCACACAATTAGTACGTGTCTGAGGCCAAATTTGAATTCAGGAAGAGGAGTCTTCCTGACTTCAGGGTCAGGGCTCTATCTAGCATAGCACCTACCTGTCCTAAGCTAGTAAGTAGGAGAGGGCTAGATTTTGTGAAGCTTTTGACTATGTATCACATCTTCTTCTTTTGGAGAAGACGGAATGACCTAGACTAGGGGGTAGACAACATAATTAGATTGATTCACCAGCCAGATGCTGGTGCAATTATTAGTGGTGCAGTGTTATTGTTAGGAAGGTCTTCAGTGGAGGGCCCCAGGGATCTTTGCTTGGCCCTCTGTGGCTGAATGTTTTAGTCAATGATTTGTCTAAAGGCATAGATGGCATGGTCATCACATTTGCATATGACACAAAGCTGACAAGGAAAACCAACATACTAGATGATAGAGTCAGGACTTTGAAAGAGTACTGAGGTGAATCTAATTAGATGAAATTCAATAGGAATCAATGTAAAGTCTTGTAGTTGAGTAGAAAAAAAATCACCTTCTAGATTGGAAGAGGTGTGGTTAGATAGTAATTGCTCTGGGGGAAAAAAGATCTGGGGGTTTTAGTGGACCATAAGCTCAATTCACTCAACAGTGAGATGTAGAAGGAAAAAATAATCCAATACCAACTTGGGTGGCAATAGAGAGGCAGAGCTCTTAGAACTAGGAAGGTTATTGGCCCACTGTCCTCTGTCCTGGCAGACCACATCTGCAGGATGGAGGACTGTGTTCAGTTCTGGACAGCACAGATTAAGAAGGCTATTGATAAGATGGAGAGCATCCAGAAAAGGGCAACTAATACTGTGAAGGGCCCTGAGTCCATGTCCTATGGGGACTGGTTAAAAAGACTAAGAACATTTAATGTGGAGGGAGAAGACCCCAAGGAGACATGACAGGAAAGGCTGTCACATGGAGGAGGGATTCGGCTCGTCCTTGACCCTAGAAGGCAGAAATGGGTGGAAGTCATCCACTCTGAGGAGCCCATAATGGGAACATCTCAAAAGGCAGATTGGGTTTGATGTAGGGAAGGACTTTCTAAACTGGAGATGTCCAAAATTAGAAGGCCTGCCTGGAGAGGTGGAGGGCTTCCTTTCCTTCTAGCCAACTTCAAGCAAAGACTGAACGGGCCACTTGTCAGATGTGTCACTGCTGGGATTCTGTTCACATATGGGTTAAACATATGGGTCCCTTTCAAGTCTCCACTTCTGTGAAACTACTCACAACCACATGAAACATGGCCCCAAATCACTCATAAAGAGAGAAAAACAAATCAAAAGAGCTGCAAGGATTAGCCTCACATTCAGCAAGCTGTCAAGGCTGATGACAGATGATGAGTCAATGCTGGAGGGTTTGTGGAACGACAGGCACACTCCTATCCTGTTGGTGGAGTTATGGATGGGTTGAATCATTATGGAAAGAAATTTGACAATTTGCTTTTAAAAAAAGTGGCTAAAATCTCCATGCCCTCTAACCCATGGATTCTATGGCAAGGAGCATGCCCCCAAGAAAGTCAATGTCAGGGGAAAAAAGGTCTCAGTCACCAAAATACTTAGCCCTTTTTGTAGCAGCAAAGGACTGACCACAAAATACATACCCCCACCCAGTGTGGGGCAACTAAACAATATGACGTAGAGAAATGTAATACGGTATTAGTGTGCCATAAAAAACAAGGGAGAAAATGAGGGGAGAAAATATTTGGAAATAAAAATGACACAAAATCACCAGGTTTCAATATTTTTAAAATAAAAAGCACAATAAAGCATTTAAATATTTAAGTACAATAAAGTAGAAAAAAGTCCAGAGGTGTTTCTCTGTGGAGAAAACAACTCAGAGCCTGATACCAGGGGCCCTAGGGGTCCAGAGGCTTCTGTTGGTGGCTCAGCAGCATCACAGATCTGAGGCCAGAGGCCCCGTGAGGAGCATGAGTTGCTCCATGTTCAATGGATATGAGTGTTCGGGGCGTGCACCCCCTCTTCTAAAGTTGCTGAGGGGACCTTTAGGAGCGAGCGCTCAGACCCCCGTGTGCATGAGGCGAATTTTCATGCAATCCCACTAGTCTCAATCCGATTAGCATTGATTCTGTCCTCCTCATGTGTTAGGAAAAGACAAGAGCAGCCCCTATCCTCAAGGAGACCACATCATAATCAAAGAAGCAAACATGCTGAAAACTAATACAAAATGCGTACCAATCATTACAGGTTACAGGGATGGGGAAGAACCAATAGGCAGGGGGCATCAAGGCACGGGGGGCTTCTTGATGGGGTGTAGAGATGAGGAGGGGGAGCATTCCAAGTTTAAAGTTGAGGTCAGAAGCACCATTCCACTTAGCCTCAGGCCTGGAGATCTGAGCAAGCAGCAAGCCAGGAGAGAGAGCCCCGTGGGATTGGCCCCCTCTGCCCATCCCCTTGACCAGGGGTAGACTTCAAGAACAGCAGAGGATTGGAAGGTTTTAGACTTGCCATTTTCATCTGGCCGGGAAAGTCTTCACATGCTTGGGACAGACACCCATCTTTACCCTCAACCTGGATGAGCCCCTCTGCCAAGACAGCTTCATCAGGGTGCAGCCACTAGGCATGTTACAACATCTTGGAGCCACAGGTGAGAGTTTGGTGAACCCAAAGGCAGATGAGCAGCCCACCTCCCACAGAGGTGCTAGACCCCCCTGAACACCCCCCACCCCCCTCTCAGCTGATCATCATAGTGGAAAGCACACCAGGAGGAGCCACTGAAGAATTAGGAGCTAGAAGAGACCAACCCCTCACATTACAAAAAAGGAAACTGAGGCACTAAAGGAAAAGGGTCCCATGGCCAGTCACGCTGACCCCAGCTCCCTCCTTCTCCTTTTGTTTCCCCACCCCAAGACTGGTTTTCCAACTCCTCAACTGTCTCTAACATCTCGGCTTAGGACTCAGTCATTCCATCCACAAAGTAAGATGACTTTTAAGCTCTGTCCTCATATTCTCAAGGCAGCCATGTTGAGAAATAGAGCATGATCCTGGAATCAGGAAGACCTCAGTTCAAACCATCCTCAGACACTTTCTGGCTGTGTGACCCTAGGTAAGTCACTTAGCCTCGGTCTCCTTTGTTTCCACAACTGTGAAATGGGGACAATATGACCACCTGCTTCCCAGGGTTGTGAGCACTCAGCACAGTGCCTGGCACATGGGATGTCCCCTTGCCACTCCCAAAACCACCTCTGGGATGGCAGCACCATTTATGCATGGCTTGGCAGCTCACAAAGCACTGGCCATTGCTCCTCACCACATCTCTGGGGGCACCCGCTACGAGCTGGGTAGTATGAAAGGAGATAGAATGACGTAGCCCTCAGAGTGTCAAGCAGCATGTGCACAGTCAGCCCCCTTAGGCTCCCTGCTCATCTTCCAACCTGAAAGGGCTGCCAGCTCTGCACGGGCATGCTCAGATCAGATTCTGGCCTCGGGGAGGCGGGATTCTGACAAGAGGGCACAGGCCCTCTCTCCCACTCTCTGGTCCTGCATGTCCATCCCAGCCCCCACCCCACCCCAAGGAAGTCACTTAAAGGTTAGCTCCTGTCTAGCCAGGTCTCCCAAAAAGCTCATAATGTGCAGTGCAGACCAGGTATGGGACAACTCTTTATTTCCTCCACTCAAGGGGAAAAGTTTCAGATGGAGAAGACTAATGATCGCTCCAAGACTTCACCATGAGGCAGTAACTTACAAGTCCTCATTTGAAAGACAGTGAGGCCTAAAACATCCAAAACCAAGCCAGGCAGCAACCTGCTAAGGGAGCGAGTTCCCTTTCCCTCTGGCTGTCCCTCCAGCTCCCCTGCTCCTAGCCAGCCACACCAGGACTTGAGCACTCTAGTGACTGCAGGGGTCAACTCTGGAGGGACCCAGAAGCACCCTCAAAGTCAGCCTCACTTTTCTGAGCAACCAAGAGCAGGAGAGGCAGCCAGGAGCCTAGAGCTGAAAGCCTGAAGCCAGGAGCCTGGAGCCAGGAGCCTGAAGCCTGGAGTCTGAAGCCTGAAGCCTGGAGTCTGAAGCCTGAAGCCTGGAGTCTGAAACCTGAAGTCAGGAGTCAGGAGCCTGAAGCCTGGAGTCTGAAGCCTGAAGTCAGGAGTCAGGAGTCAGGAGCCTGGAGCCTGGAGCCTGGAACACAGACTCAATTAGACAACCCAGGCAAGTACTTGGAACCACCCCAATTCCTACCTATGAGGGAGAAGTCTCTTGTTCTTTGCCACTGGAAGGCCCTGCCAGGCTCAGTTTTCAGAAGAGAAGAGAACAGCAGAAGGCCAAGACCCTCCTTCTAAGACCCTACTGAGCTGCCAGCCCCACTTGGCTCACTAGGTAGTCCTTTATGACCAAGCTTAGAAGCAACGTCTCCCCCCAGGGTACCCCCACCTTGAGCACTGGAAGGGGCAGCTCTGTCTGCTCCAAGGGTTGCTCTAGCCAGGGCCTGTGTGTATGGGGAGGAGAAGGGCAGAACTCCCTGATTAGATCTATTTGTTGTCGTTCGGTCTTGGCATCTCTTCATGGCCCCGTTTTGGGATGGAGTGGTTTGCCATTTCAGTTCAGCAGCTGAGCTGGGGCTGTAGGTCCTGATGGGGTCTGGTGGGGTGAAGTTGGGGCGGTTGTGGGAGTGGGTTTAGATGAAGGGGCTGGGAAGAACAGCCAGATTCCCCCCGAGGGTTTAAGTAACACCGGGACCCTCTGTCTTGGGGAAACTAAAGCTTTACCGACACTCTGCCCTTTACAGATGGAGATACTGAGGCCTGTGGAGGGCTCCCGCCGGGTACCTGGCTGGATCGCTTAGTGTCCTTGAGTGACCAGGGCCGTTCGAAACGGGGCATGAGTTGTTCTGGGGGGTGGGGAAGAGCACCAGGTCTGTTTTGGACCGATAACGGGACAGGCTGTCCGGGAGACAGGGGCCCGGGCTAGGGCGAGGGCGGTGCCCGGAGCTCGGCTGGCCGGAGCCCAGCACCCGGGGGAGGGGCAGCTCCAGGGACTCTTCTAGCAGACTTGCTAATTTCTCTAGAGGCTAGAACTCCACACTGGCCCTCGGGATGAGAGCTGCGCCCCTCTGGGGCGAGGACCCACAGCCCGCGAGGGCGGCGGGGGGTGGGAAGGGGTCCGTGGGTCACCCAGGGTCTTCGGGTAGCTGGGCTGTGTGCGGGAAGGGGCGTTCCCAGACCCCCACCCTCGGGCCGCAGCGCTCCACACACCGGCCCAGAGCTGAGACCTTCCACTTTGACCACTGAATTATCTGGGGAGCGGGACTCGGAAAAGTGTCAGAAAGGCCCCCAAGATGGTTCGTCCAGGTACCTGGGGTCAGCCCAAAGCAGCCTCCGCTCGAACCAGAGGCTCCAGGAGCCTGGCTACCCGCAGCCCCAGCAGCTAGTCTGGGCAGCCTGCGATCAGACGTTCTTCCAAAAGAACTACAAGTCCCGGAATGCACGGGCGCCGTGGCGCCCAATTCGGACAGCGGAAAAGGGCGCGTGCGCAGTGGCCCCTGGCTTTGTTCACAGGCGTCCGAGGTGCACTAGATTTGAGACCCAAGCCGGGGACAATAATTCACAAGTGAGTACGCGCGCTGACGCAAGAGACGTAGTGATGAAGAAACACAAGTCTCAGAAGGCGCCGCGGCAGCGGCCAGTGGAAAATTGTGCGTGCGCAGTGATTCAACCCGCAGCGGGGTGGAGCCTAATGCTACAGGTGGAATCTAGGATCGCCCATGCGCACTGAGGCCCACTGAGAGGAACGGGGACTACAGTTCCCATAAGCCCTCCGGACGATCAATCAAGTTCGCGCATGCGCAGTGACGCACGAGGGAAACAGTTTGTGTGCGCGACCGCTACCGATCAAGCTTGGCTGCCTCGCGCCGGGGCCTTTGGGAGGCTGTCCTCCTTCCCCAGCCCTCCCGGAACTCCCACCTTCCCAGCATCCCCTTCTTCAGGACCCCCCCGTTTCCCCTCCCCCGAAGCCGCAGGTAAGAAACCAAAGACGGGAGAAAACCAATGGTGGGGGGGTTGTTGGGGAGGGAGGCAGGAGACCTGGAAGGGCGTGAGCGGAAGGGGCGGGACTAAGCTAGACGCCCCGACGTCCGTTCTTAAGGGGGAGTTTCTTCCCACAGGCCTTTCCTCAGGTCGGCAGGAAAATAATCTTCCCTCTTAAAGGCGCTTGTCAGATTCTTAAAGGGGCCAGATGGTTAATGGGAGGATAAGAAAAGAGACTGTGGCCAGTGCCCGCGTTTACGGAAGGGTAAACTGAGGCCTAGCGAGGGGAGCAGAAGTTTCTGGTCCCAGGATCCATCAGGAGGCTGTGTGCTGGCCTCTGAGTGCCTCAGTTTCCTCCTCTGGAAAAAGAAGATGTTGAACTCTCCAAGCTCCCTTCCCACTCCCATTGTGTGAGCCTCATGTCCCACCTCCGCACCTTTCCCCAGGTGCCCACCCAGAAGGCTCTCCCCCTTCCCCCCTGGCTCATGTCGCACCTCTCGCTGCGGCTCTTCTGATCGCTCTTCCCACCCCCACACATACAGAAGGCGCCTAATAACGGCTTCTTGGCTCTCCGACCCTCGCAGGTGCCATGGTGGGCTCCCACCTGGACATGGCCCCAGCTCCACCCTCTGAGGGGCCCGGGGAGCAGGTACCCCCCGCCCCCGGCACGGCCCCGGCGCAGTACGAGTGTGGGGAGTGCGGCAAGTCCTTCAAGTGGTCGTCTCGCCTGCTGCACCATCAGCGGACACACACGGGGGAGCGGCCCTACAAGTGCCCAGACTGCCCCAAGGCCTTCAAGGGCTCCTCGGCCCTGCTCTACCACCAGCGTGGCCACACCGGGGAACGGCCCTACCCCTGCCCAGACTGCGGCAAGGCCTTCAAACGCTCGTCCCTGCTGCAGATTCACCGCAGCGTGCATACTGGCCTGCGGGCCTTCACCTGTGCCCAGTGCGGCCTGGCCTTCAAGTGGTCCTCCCACTACCAGTACCACCTGCGCCAGCACACAGGTGAGCGGCCCTACCCGTGCTCAGACTGCCCCAAGGCCTTCAAGAACTCATCCAGCCTGCGTAGGCACCGCCATGTACACACAGGCGAGCGGCCCTACCCCTGCGGGGTGTGCGGCAAGAGCTTCACCCAAAGCACCAACCTGCGGCAGCACCAGCGCGTGCACACGGGCGAGCGGCCCTTCCGCTGCCCCGCCTGCCCCAAGACCTTCACGCACTCCTCCAACCTGCTCCTCCACCAGCGGACCCACGGGCCTGCTGGGGCTGCTGCCTCCACACACCGCTGTGAGCCCTGTGGCAAGGTCTTTGCCTCTGATGCCTACCTGCAGCGCCACCTGCAGACACATGCTGCTGAGGCCCCCCCTCCCCCTCTGCCTCCCCCTCCTCCTCCCCCTGTGGTCCCCGAGCTCTTCCTGGCCACGGCTGAGACCACAGTTGAACTGGTCTATCGCTGTGGGGGCTGCGAGCTGGCCTTTGCCAGTGAGACCCTGCTCCTGGAGCACCAGCCCTGCCCAGGGCCCGGAGTGGAGGAGGCCACTGCCCAGCCCGCCACTTTTATCTGCTCCCCTTGTGGCAAAGCCTTTAAGACAGCAGCCGGCCTGTCTCGTCACCAACAGAGCCATGGGCCGACAGGGGCGCCAGCCTACCGCTGTGGTGGCTGTGACCGGGCCTTCCCCCAGCTGGCCAGTCTCTTGGCCCACCAGCAGGCCCACGCTGAAGAGGCAGAGGCTGGGCGGCCACTGCCGCAGGCTGAGGCCGCTGAGGTCACCTGTCCCCAGGAGACTCCTGCCCCAGCTCCGGCCCCAGCACCTCCCGGCGACAGGCCCTACAAGTGTGCTGAGTGTGGCAAGGCCTTCAAGGGCTCCTCAGGCCTGCGCTATCACATGCGTGACCACACCGGGGAGCGGCCCTACCCATGCGGGGAGTGCGGCAAGGCCTTCAAGCGCTCATCGCTGCTGGCCATCCATCAGCGCGTGCACACAGGTCTTCGGGCCTTCACTTGTGCCCAGTGTGGCCTAACCTTCAAGTGGTCCTCCCACTACCAGTACCACCTGCGCCTACACTCCGGGGAGAGGCCCTACCCCTGCGGGGAGTGCGGCAAGGCCTTCCGCAACACATCGTGTCTGCGGCGCCACCGCCATGTGCACACAGGAGAGCGGCCTCACTCCTGCAGTGTCTGCGGCAAGAGCTTTGCACAGACCTCTAACCTCCGGCAGCACCAGCGGGTGCACACAGGCGAGCGGCCCTTCCGCTGCCCGCTCTGCCCCAAGACCTTCACGCACTCCTCCAACCTGCTCCTCCACCAGCGGACCCACTCGGCAGAGAGGCCCTTCGCCTGCACCATCTGTGGCCGTGGCTTTGTTATGGCCGCTTACCTCCAGCGCCACCTCCGGACACATGCCCCAGCCTCAACCTCAGCCACGACCACAGGCCCTGCTGCCACCCAGGACGTCCATGTTGTACCCCACCTTCAGGCTACACTGTCGCTAGAGGCAGGGCCCAGCCCGGCCAACTCACAGACCTTTCTCCTTGTCCAGACAGCCCAGGGCCTCCAACTCATCCCCAGCAGTGTCCAGCCCCCCAGACCCACACCTCCTCCTCCACCCCCAGCTACACCCAAGGTCATCCTGCTGCCAGCTTCGGGGGCTAGGCCCCAAAAGGACCAGAAGGGTGGTGGGAGGGAGAGCCAAGGTCCTGGAATGGTCTGGCTCCCAGGGCCTGGGGCAGTTGGGGGACAGGGAGGCGGGGGTAGCATTGCTGGAGGTGGGGGGCAAAGCCTCATTGTCTTACAAAGTGTGGCCAGTGGAGAGGTGGGGCAACAGGACTCAAGTGGGGTTCGACTACAGTCTCTCCGGCCTACACAGGAAGTAACCACGGTCCAACTACAGCCCACACAGGAAGTGACCACAGTCCAACTACAGCCCACACAGGAAGTGACCACAGTCCAGCTACAGCCCCTCCAGCCTGCACAGGAAGTAACCACTGTCCAGCTCCAGCCCACACAGGAAGTGACCACTGTCCAACTGCAGCCTCTCCAGCCTGCACAGGAAGTGACCACTGTCCAATTGCAGCCCCTACAAACATCACCAGAAGTGACCACGGTCCAGCTCCAACCTCTGGCCCCCACCCCAGATGTTTCCCTGCAGCTACAGCCAGTAGGCAGCCCTGGGGGGTCCAGTGGGCCAGCAGAGGCTCAAAATGTGCTTGTGGTGCAGGGTGGGCCAGGTGAGGAGCTGCTAACAGCCCCTGGGCCAGGAGGAGATGCCAGTTCAGGTGATGGAGGTGGGGGCAGTGGTGGAACTGTGGTTCAGGATGTACACTTTGAGACATTGCAAACTGCTGAGGGCCTGCAGAGTGTCCTGGTACTGAGTGGGGCTGATGGTGAGCAGACCAGGCTTTGTGTGCAGGGGGTTGAGACCCTCCCTCCAGGGCTGACTGAGTCACCTGCCCCAGGCCCACAGGCTCAGAAACTTCTCATTATCCGCAGTGCCCCAGCAGCCCCTTCGGACCTGGTGGAGAGTGTGCCAGGGAACCCCCTTCAGCTGCTGGCTCCACCTCCTAGCCCGGCACCCATGCCTGTGGGGGCTCCTGCTGGGCCTAGCCCACAGATGGTCCAGGTTGTCCCTGGGGCAGCAGCAGGGCCCACTGGTGGGGCTGGCCAACCAGGGCTGCCTTCTATCCACATAGTACAGGCCCTGCCCGCCATGCAGCTGGTGCATACCTTCTGAGGGAGGCCTGAGGGGCTGGCCTCTCCTCCTCAGCCTCAGCTGGGGGCAGTGTGCCAATAAAGAAACCCATCTCCTCTCCCTTGTTTTCGTCATTGGGAATGGGCAGAGGGTTTGTGGTGAATGAGAGAGCCGGCAGAAGGAGCCTCACACTCCAGGCCAGTCTTAGCAGCATTTATTAATGCCCTTTTCCATGGCCCTGGCAGCGGTTCCCTTGCTGGGGGCTGAGGGCTGGCCCTGGTTAAGCCCTCCCTTGCCTGTGGCTGCTGGGCCTCCGTTTCCCACTCTGTAAAATAAAGAGCTAAATGTCCAAGGCCTGCGATTCTGTCATTCCAAGGGGGTTTGGGGTGGGTCGTGGCCCCACAGACTTGCAGGTGGGGAAGCTGACTCCCAGGGCGCCCAAGGTTTCTGGGGAAGAGGGCGGATGGATGGCTTAGGGCCCTCCAATCCCTCCCATCCCTCGCTGCTCTCCAGGCCAGAGCCAATGAGCTCCCTTGGGGAGTTGCCTAGCAACCCCAACCCCCGGGGCAGGAAGAGATGGCTAGGATGCGTCCTCCGAGGCTCCCGAGTCTGGTGAGTGCTGCTGCCCCTCCCCACCCCGGCCTGAGACTTAAGTGCCCCATCTGGGCCTCAGTTTCCTTCTCTGTAAAATGGGGGGGTTGGCTAAATTGATCTTAAAGCACCCCTTGAGCTTCAGTGCTGGCCCACCCACCTACCGCAGTTTCTCCAGTTGACTCTTCCGCCCAACTCCCCCTCTGCCCGTCTGACAGATACCCCCCTCCCCCCGTCCAGAATAGAATGTTCCGTCCGCTCCTAAAACTGCCCTCCCCACTACAGAAGGAAGGGGCGGGTGTCCAGAGCCAGGCCGGTCCATTCCTGGGTGGAGGGGTCGGAGCCACAAGTCAGGTGGGAGAGGTGGCCGCCCCCTGCAGGGCAGGGCGGGTGGGACCATTGCTCCCTTGCGTAGAGGGGACGTAGGCACTCGGGCGGTTCCATTGTTGGAGGGGGGTTCGCGTGCTGCCTACGCGGAGGTCGCCGGGGGAGGTACTATTATCTCCAAAGGGAGGGGGAGGACAGCTGGGGAAGGAACCATTACCGAGTCTGCGGGGGAGAGCTTTCCCTCCCGTTCTCCCACAGGTTGACGGACCTTCAGCTCCTGGGGCTGTGGGGGCACCCATAGGGGTGACATGGCCCCCGACCACCTGTCCGTGAGGCAAATGCGGGAGGAGGAGAAAGCCCTCGTCGTGGAGCTGCTGAAGGTCTAAGGCATGGGGGGGGGGAGGGAAAAGAAGGGAGGGGGAGGGGAACGGGCTAGGTAGCCCCCACCCCCACCCCAGCCCTAGTTCTTGTTCTGTCCTAAGCCAGACAGCCCCCTCCCTTCCATGTGCCCCCACCCGAGCCGCACCACAAAGTGACCACCAGCCCCTGTGCCCCCCATGCTACCCTCAATGCCCCAGTGTCCGCTGCAGACCTTCACCTCATGTGGCTGAACCAGGGCCACCCCTGCCCCAAATCCCCACCAGCCGGTCCCCCAGTAGGCCCCAAGATCCCTGCTGTATTCGGCCACACAGCCCCCACCGGGGCCCAAGCTGCTCGTCATCAGCAGTGTCTTCCCCTCGACCCCCAGCCTCTTAACATGACCCCACGGGGACCATTCATTCATTCATCTCATTCATTCCACAAGAGATCACTAGGAGCCAGGCTGTGCTAGGTTTCAGGGGTATAAGGGCTAGGCCCAAACAGTCCCACCCCCAAAGCTGCCTCGAGGTCTGGGCTGTAGACAGGAAACCTACAAAGTAACTGAAGTATGTTACAAAGTAGCATCGATGGGAGTTGGAAAGGGCCTTTTGCAGGGAATGGGGCTAAAGCTGAGTCAGAGGGGGAGGAGAGGAAGGAGGGTATCCCAGGCGGTAGGAGCAGCCTGGGCAAAGGTAAGGAGGCAGGAACTGGCATCTGGTGCTCTGGGAGCAGCAAGTTAGCCAGTTTGGCTGGAGTGCAGTAGGTGGAAAGGGCTAAATTTAATCCCTGAGTCTACAGGGAGCAGCTGGAGATTCGAGCAAAGGGTGATTGGTTTGAGCTGTGCTTTAGGAAAATCCCAATGTCAGCGGCACGGCAGAGGATGGATTGGAGAAGGGAAGAGAAGAAGGGAGGAAGGGAAGCTAGCTTTCATCCAGGCAGGAGAGAGGAGGTCCTTGAGGAAGCTGTGCCTGGCCAAGGGGAGAGGAGAAGGGTGGGACAAGATCTGAGAACTTCAGGACCCCTGGGCTGCAACCCCCACCTTCTCCCCTGGCCAGTGGGAATCCCCCAGCCCCTGTTTAAAGCCCTGAAATGAGGGGAGCTCTTTGCCTTGGACACAGCCCTGCATTCTCCTTGGGGAGCCTGCCAAGCAGGGAGCTGTTTCTGGAACCCAAATCAGCCTTTTGGCAGCTTATCTCAGCCTTCCCTCTGGGGCTCCCTCCTCTTCCTGTCCTTAACTGCTCTCCATCCCTCTTTGGTCTTCCTTTTTCCAGACTAAATGTCCCCAGTCCTATAGCTAGTCTTCCTAAAGCATGATCTGGAGGTCTTCCAGCATCCTGGTCGCCCCAAATTGGGATTTCGTCCAGTTTATTATCGTCTTCATAAATGGGGCTGTCTAGAAGGGAACAGAATACTCCAGAGCAAGCCTTGTCCAGATGAGCAGAGCACACAGGGTTCTCTCCTCCTTCTTCCTGGTCGCTGGCTCTCCCCACAAACCCCAGGGGTGTTCTGGCTCCCCCTCCTTCTGCTGACTTCCATTGGGCTTAAGGTTCACCAAGCCCTGTGGATTATTTTCTGACAAACTGCCAACTAATCATGGCCCCTCCCATCTTGTCCTTGTCACCTTGATTGTACCTAAGATTGATGATTGATCTCTTTTGAGTTTCATCTTTTTAGCTTAAGCCCAGTTTTTGAGCCCATCAGAATCTTTTGGATCCTAACCATCCAGTGGGCCACCCATCCCTCCTTGCCCTGTGTGGTCTCTAAGTGTGAGGAACATGACATCCAGTTTATCGAAGTAGTAGATGAAATAGCCTGGAGCCCCAAACAGATCCCTGTAGCACTCCACTGGAGACTGTTTTTGTTGAACTATAAACAGACATCATCTAGCCAGCTCTGAAGCTGTCTGACTGTAGTATCCTCTCCTCTCCATCTTGACTGCAGATATTGTGGGGGAGATTTCACCTGATAAGCTAGAGTCACTGCATTCTCTCCATCTACCATTTTAGCAACATTGCCCAAAAAGGAAATGAAGTTATTCCAGAATGACCATTTTCTTTTTTAAATGTAGGTCATCCCATAACTAGCCCTCTTCTCCCCCAGACTCCTTCCACCTCTCTTTAAAAAGAAACAAACAAAAAAAGATCCATGTCTCAAATGTACAGAGTCAAACAAAATCCTTCTGCTGTGTCTGAAAATATTCACCAGACTCAGAACCTGAAGCTCATCTCCCCTGGTTGAAGGTCTTTCTCACATTCCCTCATCGATTTTCTGGTTAATTGTTGCATTGGTCAGAATGCTTTAGTCTTTCAGAGTTGATTCTCTTTACAAAATTGTTGTTGACATTGTTCCCTGGGTTCTGCTCACTTTCATGCAAGTCCTCTCAGTTTCTCTGAAACTCTTCCTTTACGCATTTCCAATACCACATCAATATTCTATTACATTCATGTATCATAATTTGTTCAGCCATTCCTCAGTTGCTGGGAAGCCCTTCCATTTCCAGTTCTTTACTGTAACAAAAAGAGCTATGCAACATCTTTGTACCTATGGGTCTTTTTCCTCTTCTTTTGAGCTCTTTGGGGTCCAAGGATGGGCACAGCTTAATGACTTTGGGGGCAAAATTTCAAATTGCTTCCCAGAATGGCCAGACCCATTCCCAGTTCCAACAATACCACCACACCAGGTGCCGTTTGTTCCCCAACCCCTCCAGCATTTATCATTTTCCCTTTTGGTCATCTTTACCAATCTGATGGCTGTGAAGTGGAACATCACTGTTTTTTTTTTTAATTTGCATTTCTCCAATTAAGAATGAGTTGGAGCATTTTTGCACAGCTGTTGATAGCTTGGATTTCTTCCTTTGCAGTCCCCCATCACTACTATACCTTGCCTTGGAGCCAGGCTTGTGGCCACTTTTCCAAGCCGCTTATCTAACTTCTCCTTCTGGCCAGTTGCTCCGTAGTACCTGTACTGCAATGACAACATTATCTCTGTTTTTCCCTCTGTTGACCTTCACCCAAACACTCTGCCATCCTTCCCTGTTCTGGTCTACATGAGGATAGCTTCTTAACATCCAGGGCTACCTCTATCTTCTTAGCAAAGGAAATTGCCTAACAGAAGCTCACAGTTTCTCATTTCTTTCTTGTTCTCCATATGTTGAAGGGTTTCTTTTTAATGACCATTAAATTGGTTCACAAGAAATTAGTTAAAACGCCTGCCCAGTGCCACCCCTTTGGCACATCCTGTTTATTTTAGAGGAGTTACACTCATCCAGTCATGTCCCAGCCATGGCTATCTCCTGTTCCTCAAGGTCACAGTGAGAGGTAGGAAGACACATTTGTTTCCTTGAGCAGTTCCTGTAATTACTCTCATTTACATCTGCCTTTTGGAACTTAGGATCTGGAAGATCTGGAAGAATAAGTAAGACAGGACTGATTGATTCTGATGGATAAATGAGAGTGAGGAGTCCCAACCTAGGTTGGGAGCAGGGGTAGGGGGTGGTGGTGAGGGGGCCAGTTTGGAAGAGGGATAAATTTGTTGGAAAAGTCACCAAGTAAGCATGCATTTATTAAGATGCTATGAGTTGCCAGGCACTGTGCTAACCTCTTGGTATACAAGGAAAGAAAAAGCCCATTCCTTGTCCTAAAAGAGCTCACAGTCTGATGGAGGAAACAATGTGGTACAAACAGGAGGTTGGAGATAATCTCAGAGGGAAGGCATGAGGTGGAGGATGGCTAGGAAGGACTCCTTGCAGAAAGTCGGGCTTCAGCTGAGATATGAAGGATAGCAGGAAGCAGCGATGAAGGAGGAAGAGCTCTAGACCTGGGAGATAGAGGGGGGAGATGGTCTGTTTGAGACAGAGCCAATTACACAGAAGGGACAGGGATGGGCATGTATATGGTGCGGGGTTAAGCACTTGATCCTTCAAATCAAAAGTATTAGTCCTATTTTACAGATGAGGAAACTGAAGCATACAGAATTAAGTGACTTGCCTAGGGTCTTCCAGCTAATGAGTGTCTGAGGCTAGATTTGAACACAGGTCTTTCTGACTCCAGGCCCAGCATCCATCAAGCCACCTGGCTGCCTCAACATAGAGAAAAACAACGTGTAAGAAGCCAGGAAGGTGTGGGTCGGGCTTTAAAACCCAAACAGAATTTCCATTTGATCCTAGAAGCAAGGAGGCAGTGGAGTTTATTGAGGAGGAGAGGTAACAAGATGGGCCTGCACTTTAGGAAAATCTCTGTGGCAGAAGGGAGAATGGACTGGGGAGTTTAGGGAGAGACTGAGGTAGGCAGACCTCCCTCCCAGCAGCTATTGCCACAGTCCAGGCATGAGGGGGTGAGGGCTTGCAGCAGGGTGGGGTAGGGTCAGAATGGAGAAGGGAGTGGATTGGGGAGAGCAGAGGAGGTGAAACAGACAGATGGCCAGGACTTGGATGTGGGGATGCTAAGTAATCCTGGATGTCACTTGGTTTCAAGCCTGAGGCTAGGGAAGGCAGGAGGGGGAAAGGCTGAGGAGGGAAGAGAATGGGTTAAG
Source organism: Gymnobelideus leadbeateri (assembly GCA_011680675.1). Taxonomy (NCBI): domain Eukaryota; kingdom Metazoa; phylum Chordata; class Mammalia; order Diprotodontia; family Petauridae; genus Gymnobelideus; species Gymnobelideus leadbeateri. Next base: position 158,278 of record WOXC01004443.1, read on the forward strand.
ATGTCTGACACTTCCTTCCAGTCTAGGTGCCCGCTAGGCGGTGGAGCTGGGGCTAGATATGCAGATCTGTGAGTCCTGGGCTTCTCTAGCCAGGCACTGCATCCATGGGAACAGATAAGATCACCATGGAGGGCAGAGTGGGGAAGATGAGTTCTGCTTTGGACACATCTCATCCAATGCCTGGGGGACGGACAGTCAGAGTCAGCTATCCAGGGCTGACAATCAGGATAGAGACCGAGGCCAGCCTGAGGGTTTGGGGTCCCTGGCATAGGGATGATTGTTGGACCCTTGGGAATTGATGAGGATGCTAGAGAAGTGGGCGGGGGGGCGGATAGAGCCATGAGGTATGTAGGGCCTGGGACTTGGATAGTGATGCAGCAGAGGAAACTGAGGCAGGAGGATAACCCAGAGAGCCATTCATGCAGACCCAGGGAGAAAAGAGACCTCTCCCTCCAGATTCCCACTGGCCTAGACCTAGGCTTCTTTTTGCCCCAAAAAGCCCTCCTCCTCTGTTCCTCCTCCTTAGCATTCCAGCCATCCCCTCCCCCCAGGGCCCCCAGAAGATCCTTCCCTCCCCCATGTTGCCACCAGGCCACTCACCCTCCTTTCTCAGGTCTCTTCTCAGGCCCTGTCCACCACTTTGTGGCCCTCCAAAACCTCGTGCACCTCTGGCTTCCCATCAGCCCTCCCCACCCCCCTGCCTCTCTTGAGATTCCCTCCATGATCTCCCCCACCCCCAGGCTTTGACTCAGTGTCTCTAATATCTCTTGCCCAGCCCCTTCCCCTAAGTTCACCAGCCACTCCCCTTCAGTATTTTGCCATGTAATTTATTTTCAATGAACAAAACCTGCATTTTCTTTCCCGGACCCCTACCTTTCTACTGTGGGCCCTCCCAAAGCACTCCTGAGTTCCTGGCTCCCTTCCAGAAACCTCCCCAGGGCTTAAAGCCTGCTGGCTGATCTGCCCCTGAGGGTTCCCACCAGCCCATCTGCCTCAGTGGCCCTGAAGGTCCTGTCACCAGAGACTCTGTCAGGGGTGTCCTCACCAGCCCCACCCTGTCCTTCCCCCTGCTAGGGTCTCCAGCAGTGAGTGCATGTTTGTCTTTCTTTGTGCCCCTGACTTCTGCCCCTTTATCCTCAGGATGGGGTGAAGGACACAGAGAACCGTGTGGCCCTCCATGCCCTGACTCGGCCCCCCGCCCTCCTGCTCCTGGCGGCTGCCAGCAGTGGCCTCCGCTTTGTCCTGGCTTCCTTCGCCCTGGCCCTGCTTTTGCCTGTTGCCCTGGCTGTGGCTGCCCTCAAGCTGATGGTGCGGATGCAATGGGGTTCACTCCCCTCAGACTCTGGCCTAGGAGGGCCCTGGGTGGCTGTGTGGGGAACTGATGACGTGTGTGGGGTCCTGGCCTTGAGGCCTGGCTCCAGCGGAAGCAGCCTGTCCATAGCTCGCCTGGCTGTGGCCCGCTGGCACCGTCGACGTGGTGTGGGCACGAAGCTGCTGGCCTTCGCTGAGGCCCGAGCCCAGGCATGGGCCCGACAGGCAGGGGGCCCTCGAGCCAAGCTCATAGTCCCTGCTCCAGTTGGAGCCCGAGGGGCCACTGCCCTCCTGGAGGGAAGAGGCTACCATCCTGAGGGGGGCTGGGGCTGGATGGGACACACGTTTGTGAGGGAGTTCACAAAAGAGTTCTAACACCCACTACGTCCCCTCCACAACCTGGTCTTGGCACAGGGAGAACGGGGTCCATTCAGGACACCTGCCTACTTTCGAGTCTCAGCTCTGGCTCTGGCCCAGTCTGTGACCCTGGGCCTAGCCCTTCTTCTCTGGGTCTCTATCACCCCCTAGGGAATAGGGGAAAGGATACTTGCACTGCCCACCTCACAGTATTAAATGTGGGGGATCACCCTTGGCCCATTCTCAAGCTGCTCCTTTTTTATGCCTGTGATTCTCCGATGACCCCCCATATACCCCCTGCACACTGTGGGGGTTCTCAGGCAAGTCGGCCTCTTCCCCTTCCCCCACCCCTGCACTTCCAGCCTCCCTTGGGTGGCTCTGCCCTCTGGCCCCCAACTGCATACCCTCAGACCATTTCTGTGCCCTGCCCAGATCTCCCAAGGTTCTCATCCCCTTTAGTCCCAGAAGTCCCTTCTCAGACATCCCTCCCCCAGATTCACTGAAGGCCCCTGCAGCCCTGGGGTCTCCTGCCCTCTCCCCCTCAGCTGCCCTTCAACCTCATCAGACCCTTCTGAGCAAGCCTTCCCTCTCCTCAGAGCTCCCTGCCCAGGGTCCTTTACCAAGCACCCTCAGTGACTTTTCCCTTTCCTGGGGACCCTGCAGTGGGATTGGACTCCCTTCTTGGATGCCTAGATGACTCCCCTCTACTCTGAGGACCTGCCCCTGCTGCCCCTAGGGCTCCCCCACACCTTGTGATGACCCTCCCTCTCTGCTTGGGTCTTTCTCTTCCCTCCCATTCCTTCTTTCCCCTCACATCTGTTTTTATACCCATTGTTAATAAACTCTGAAGCTCCCACTGGCCCCCCTCCCCCTCTGATGCCTTTTCCAGGCCTGCCAGTTCCCTTTCCAAGGCCTGTCTGGCCTTAGAGCCACATTAATATTGGGGGAGGTGGAGGCCAGAGGGAGGAAGGGAGGGCTGAGCCATTTGCTGCTCCTCACTCCCCCAGGCCCCAGGCCCCAGGCAGGCTAGGATGAGCTCAGGCTGCAGGGCCCGTCCCCTGCCAACCTTGATGACTCACGCTCCCCATTAGCACATTTTTTCCGCCCCACATCTGCCTGATGAGCTTGGGGGCCAAGTGTCTGCCCCCGCCCCACTCCCCTTCCTCCCCCTTCAGCCCCAACAGGGCCAAGCCACTCTCTCTCCCGCCCCTTTGCTCCTGGGGCTATCTCAGGGCAGCCTGGCCTTCCCCCTGCCTCCGGACAGGTCGGCAGCAGAGAGGGACCACAGCCTGTGTCTGGCTGCCCACCCTCCACTCCAGCGGCTCTTGCTCGTGTGGCTGGACACTGAGCCCCGTGGTTTGGACCGTTACCTAGACCTCCGGACTGGTCCCTCTCCCCTAGTGACAGTGGAGGGTGGGTTAGGACAGGGCAGCCAGTGTGCTGTGGGAGAGAGTGATAAAGTCCCAGAGAGGCCAGGACACCAGCAGAGACGCCGAGATAGGCACAGGTGGGACACACCAGAGCGCAGGGCAGACCCGGAGAAACGGCAGGCGGAGGGAGCGGGGGCTCACTGAGGCAGAGGCTGCTCCAGCGGTACCCCCCTTTGGCAGGTGGCCCGGCCCGGCGCCCGGAGTGTCTGGGGCCAGCCCCAGCGGGTGTTTACAGATCGGATCCCCCCATTCCCCCACGCCTCCTCCTCAGCCCCCTCCTGGTCCCCTGCTGCCTCCTCCACTGTTTCCTTCTCTTCCTGGTGCCGGCGTGTCCCCAGCCCCCGCCCGCCCGCCTGCCCGCCCCTCCTCAGTCCAGGGCGCTGCCGGCACTTCCCCTCAGCTGGTGCCTCCTCCTCTTCTCCTCATCGACCTCGGCTGCTCTTCCCCCCCACCCCACCCCCAGCCCCCCCAGCCTGGGTCCTAGGGGCTCGCTCTGCAGAAATGAGGGTCCTGGCCTGCCTCTTTGGTGAGTGACCGCAGAGACCCAGAGGTCCCTGCTCCCAGCCCTTGCCCCTGCTGACCCCAGCTCCTCTGGGCATCTGGGAACCCTCACTTCTCCCCTCCAGGGACCCAGGAGTCTTGGCCCCCAGCCCTTGCCCTTACTGACCCCAGCTCCTTCTGGGCATCTGGGAACCCTCACTTCTCCCCTCCAGGGACCCAGGAGTCCTGGCCCCCAGCCCTTGCCCCTGCTGAACCCCAGCTCCTCTGAGCATGTGGGAACCCTTGATTCTCCCCTCCAGGGACCCAGGAGTCCTGGCCCCCAACATACACTTTGTCCTTCTGGCAGCTCCCCGCAGCCATTTAGTTTAGGAAACATTTAGTTTCAGAGACCCAGGGAGCATCCTGCCACCCTCCACCAGAGAGGTCCAGGCAACTGGTCTCCCACTGTATTCAGAGATCCAGAAATAGGGTTTCCTGCTCCCTCCTCTGGAGCCCAGTCAGCTGCAGCCTCAGCACTCGCTGACCCTTGTTCCCCTGCAGTGTCTAGGTCCCATCCCGTCTGGGGGTCCAAAGGTCTAGGCTCTCCCAGAAGTCAGGTTGCAGGTCCCTACCTCTTTCTGAACCGTTCTCACAGAGATTGGGAAATCCAGGAGTCAGGTCCTTTCCACTGGGTTCTGAGATCCAGGCACCCCACCCCACCCCATTCAGAAACCTGAAATCCAGATGCTCCCCTCAATGTTTTCTGAAGCCTTAATCCTGCCAAGGCACAAGAGGGCTGCCTGTCTTCATACCTGACCAAGAGTCCTTCGGATATCCTCTGAGGAGGTGATGGGGTGGGGACCCCCCATCTTCACTTTATCTCCCTGATTTCTCTTCCAGCTGTTCTGATGGGGATTCAGGCTGTGGGTGAGTCTCCCTGGGTCCCTCTCTCCTCCTCTCCCTGTCACCACCTGGCCCTACCTGAGCTCTGGGCTTTAGCTTTGGAGCTCACTGGACTGTCCCCTTCCCTCACTGGCTTCCCTAGAATCCATTACCCTGCCCATCACAAACCTAGCAGTGTGGGACCCCAGTGTCCAACTACCCAGCCCCTCCCTCCTCAGCAGACATGTGTGCTTCCCCTCTTCCCAGGGACTCAGACCCTCTCAGCACCCCAGGATCTCCAGCCATTCTTTGGGCAGGGACCCAGGCATCCAGCTTCCTGGCCCCTCTGTTTTCCAGCCCTAAACCCAAGCCCTCAGTGACTCAGCCTTTGCATTTCCCAGGCCCTGCTCCCCTCAGCAGCCTAGCTTTTCACAAGGACTAGGGTGTCTGATCTCTAAGCCTCAACTCTTCTCACGCATTCAGGGGGGCTGGCATTCCAGGCCCTAGCTCCTTAGGGACAAAGATCCCCAGAATTCCTACCTACGTCTTCAGCAGCCAGAGTATTTAGTGCCCCCCAGTCCCCCCCTCAGAAGCCTAGGGATACTGCTGGGCTAGATGAGGGTCCCTGCTTATTGGCCCCCCCCTCAGCAGAGCGTCTGCGCCTGGCTGGGGGCCCCCACGGCTGTGCTGGGCGGCTGGAGGTGCGGCACGGGGGGCGCTGGGGGACGGTGTGTGACGATGGCTGGGACCTGCGGGATGCCGCCGTGGCCTGCAGGGAGCTGGGCTGTGGAGGAGCTCTGGCCGCCCCTGCAGGGGCTTTCTTTGGAGAGGGGATTGGGCCAGTCTGGCTGACTGAGCTGGCTTGTCGGGGTTCTGAGAGCCGGCTGAGCCTCTGTCGCCACCGGGGCTGGAAGGCTCACATCTGCTCCCATGAGGAGGACGCTGGCCTCGTCTGTGTAGGTGAGAGCCCCCAGCCCCTCAGGGCCCCTGCTCTTTCCTCTCCCAGTCTTCACCCTATCCGAGATGGAGGTATCCAAGAACTCAGACATGGGACCCCAAAGTACCTAACATTGTGTGTGGCTCTAACTTCCCACCTCCTTCAGGAAGCCAGGCACTGGAACTCCCAGGCCCCCTCCCACTAAGCACCCCGACTTCCTCAAGACCCCCAGGCTCCCTCCAGCTCTTTGGAATCTGCCCACTACCTACAGGTCAGCGAGCAACCAACCCGAGGCCAGATTCAACAGAGCCAGTGGACAGGGAGCTGTGGTCTGAGGGCTCCCCGACATCCCCAGGTGAGGCCCCAAGATCTACCCCGGCAGAATCTGCAGAGCCTGACACTTATATCTCCCCTCCCCTCCCCTCATTCACCCCTCCCCTAGCTGGGAACCCGACAAGCAGCCCCCAGAAGGCCCCTTGGCCTCCCAAGCTGCCAAAGGCCACCCGGGCCCCTCTGCTGACTTCCACTGCTTTCCGAGAGGGTGAGTGACCACCCCCACATGTCCCTCTAAGATAGGACCAAATCCCCGCCCCCCTTCACTTCTTCATTTCATTTAGTCCCTCCCCTCTCCCCCCTTCACAGCCAAGACTAGATCTGGGTACCCTTAGGAATGTTCAGAGGGTCAATGGGTGCACACCTTTGCTTCTTACCTCCCTTTGTTCTGCCTGCCTCAACTGCCTGGGGCCCATGTGTCGAACTCCCCCTTGCCCCTCCCCCCAGGACCCATATGTCCGTCTCCCCCCTTCCCCCCCCCCCAGGGACTCACATGTCCATCTCCCCTTTACCCCTCCCCCCCAGGGACCCATATGTCCATCTCCCCATCTCCCCTTGCCCCTCCCCCCCAGGACCCACATGTCCAACTCCCCTTGCCCTTCCCCCCCAGGACCCACAAGTCCATCTCTCTGGCTTCTGCCTCCTGCAAAGACTCAGGCATGTGATGTCAGCTGGTTCTGTAACCACTGTGCAGCCCTTGAAAGACCGCACACATACATGACCTGTCATCATTTCACTATCACCCCACACCCCACGCTGGGACTCAGGTGCCCAGGCCCCTGCTCCTTACCCCCTACCTGTCTTAGGGATCTGGAGATTCGTCTCCTCAATCCCTGGCATCCTCAGGTACCCAGGTGTCACCTGCAGTCAGGTGAAGCCCTCAGGCCTTCAGCACCCGGAGAAGGGCTCCCCAAAACGTGGTTCACAGAGACACAGGCATCCACCCCCATGCCTGCCAGCCCCTGTTTACACTCTCCTAAGGGACCTGAACCTCTGCCTCTTGACCCCCAATCCCTCAGGGCCCCAGGCATGAGTAGGGCTTAGATGAAGGCCTGGCTCACTGGGTCCCCCCTCCGCAGAGCGACTGCGTCTGGCAGGGGGGCCCCATGGCTGTGCTGGGCGGCTGGAGGTGTGGCACGGGGGGCGCTGGGGGACAGTATGTGACGACGGCTGGGACCTGCGGGATGCTGCTGTGGCCTGCAGGGAGCTGGGCTGTGGGGGAGCCCTGGCTGCCCCTGGAGGGGCCCGCTTTGGAGAAGGGTCAGGCCCTGTTTGGATGGACGATGTGGGCTGTGGAGGTGGGGAGCAGGCCCTCCAGGACTGTCCCCGGAGCCCTTGGGGGCGCAGCAACTGTGACCACACAGAAGATGCTGGACTGGTCTGTGAAGGTGAGTCCTGGGGCTCCCACATCAGCCCTCCTGGCCAGGAGACCTCTGCATGCTTCTTGCTCCTTGGCCCTGCCACTACCTGCCTGGGGGTGGCTAGTCCCTTCCCTGATCCGGGCCTCAGTTTCCACTTCTGTAACGTGAACTGGTTAGACCAGACAATGTTGAGGGGCTCTGTTTTATATGTTTTAGCATATCTTATAACAAGAATAAGATCTTTTCCAAGCTCTGACCTTCTAGTCTCTAAGGCCCAAAGGGTTCATGGATGACCCCTCCCTCTGCCATTTCTAGAATCTCCTCAGAGGACCCATCAGACCCCTCACCCCAGCACAGCTTCAGCCTCTTACCTGGGTGCTGCCCACCCCTGTCCTCCTTCTAACCCCACACATCCTCCTCCTCCCTAATGAGTAGGGAAATAAGGGAGAAATCAGGAAACAGACTGATGGAGTGGGAGCAAGGACATCTGGACCCCCAGTTCTTGATCTTCAAAGCCCCCTGGAGCTCTCTTAGATCTCCTTATGGTCTCTCCCTCGCCTCCACACCAACTGTCTAGGATAGACAGGGAGAGAGTAGGCAGCTAGGACCACAGAGGGACATGGGGGCACAGGGAGGGCACAAGAGCGATAGGTTGGGGGTATGTAGATCAGAGGTACTAAGCTGAGGGACTTGGGCAAGCCCCAGCATTGGGGACAGTGAGGTGGGGACACAGAGGGGAGCAGTGCAGACTGATCCTTGCTCTTCCTTCTCTCCATACCCCAGGCCCAGACCCCCACTTGCGCCTGGCTGGAGGTCCCAATGGCTGTGCTGGAAGGCTGGAGGTGTGGCATGGAGGCCGCTGGGGGACAGTGTGTGATGATGGCTGGGACCTGCGGGATGCTGCTGTGGCCTGTAGAGAACTGGGCTGTGGTGGTGCTCTTGCTGCCCCTGGAGGGGCCTTCTTTGGGGAGGGGACTGGGCCCATCCTGCTGGATGACCTTCGGTGCAAGGGGAATGAGACGTCCCTGGGGTTCTGCCCATCCCGACCCTGGGGTCAACACGACTGTCATCACCGAGAGGACGCAGGGGCTGTGTGTGATGGTGAGACTCCCTCTCTACTCCTGCCACCATCTCCAGGGTCAACTCCCAGGGCATCTCTTGATGCCTGCTGACCTCGCTCTGTGGCCCCCAGGCCCCACTCAGTGCACTGTCCCGGGTAGGCTCCCCAGAGATGGGAGGCGCTTCAGAAGACGGCGACTCCAAGCCCATCCTGAGCAGAGTGCCCACTCCATCCCAGCTGACTAGGGGTCCTCCCACCTATGGGGGGAGCGGCTCACCTCCCAGGCAGCACACTGCAGTGCTGGACAGCTCCCAAGTTTGGCGCCCAATTTGCCTCTGCCACAGCACCCAGGCAGCCCAGGGCTCAGCCTACCTGACCCTTGACAGAGCTTCACATATTTGAAGTCCGTCAGAGTCAACTTTTATTAAGTGGCCACCATAGTGGCTGTGGTGCTGAACACTGGGGATAGAAAGCAAGGTCCCTGCCCTCAGGGCACTTATAGTCCACAGCTGTGGACAGACAAGTTAGAGAAAGGACAGATAGGAAACAATTAACAAAGAAATTCAGAGAGTGAGGAAATTCATCCTGTAGAAATGGGAATTTTAGAAGGGACTTAAAGGAAGACAGGGGAAGCAGGAGGAAAGATGAAGAGGGAGAGCACTCTCGGCATGGAGGATGGGGAGGGAGAGGATACCCAGAGCCAAGAGAGGGCCAATCATGAGGCCGGGGTCACTAGGAAGAATCAGTGAACTGGGCTAAGTGTAGGGAGACTGGAAGGTTGGGGAGAGGGCTACGTCATGAAGGGCTTTGGATTCTAAGCAAAGGATTTTGTAATTCTTCCTGGATACAATACGGAGCCACTGGAGTTTATTGAGTAGGGGAGTGACCACTCAGACCTATACTTTTAGGAAGATCACTTTAGTGGCTAAATGGAGGGTGGCTTTTGGGGGAAGAGACTGGAGGCAGGCAGCCCCCCATCAGGCCATTGCCATAGTCTAGACGGGAAGTGAGAAGGGTTGCACCAAAACAGTTCTCCTTGGGTGTCAAGGTGGCACAGTGAGTAGAGCACTGGCCCTGGAGTCAGGAGGACCTGAGTTCAAATCCAGCCTCAGACACTTAACACAAAAACTAGCCATGTGACCTTGGGCAAGTCACTTCACCCCAATTGCCCTCCAAAAAGTAAAAAAAACAAAACAAAAAACCCAACAGTTCTTCATGTCACTTTCCACACAGCTTTCTTTTCCATTCACATCGTACTGACTCATATTAAATTAAAGTTAAATGGAGCATTATACAGTTCCTGCTATAAAACTGTGGTCCTCTGTGGCCCCCAGATCTTTTCCAGATGAATAGTAGCATGGCTGTACCTTTCCCCTTTTTATTTATGAAACCGATCTTTTGTACTCAAGTACAAAGTCACAATCACTCCCCTTAAATTTCACCTTCTGCATTTTGACCCAGTGTTTGAAGCAGCCAGCAATCTTCTAGACCCTACCTTTCGGTGAGGGAGGGTGTGGAGAGGGAGAGAGGGAGAACCCTCCCAGCTTATTGTCTTCTCCAAGTTAGATGATTTGGCCTCTTTGCCCTTATCCCAGGAGGTAACAAAAATATTTAACAGAATCCAGCCCAGCACAGATCCCTGGGGCACTCCATTGGACACCTCCTGCCAAGCTGACATCAAAATATTAATGCTTACTCCAACTCTGACCACTCAGCTTGTCCTGGATTCATCTAATTGTGCAATTTCGTGATAAGATTGAGTTGCCCTTAAAGGAGAGCCCTTTGTTGGACACATGGGGATGTAAGAAGTAACTCAGGCAGTGCAGGGCACTGAGCCTTACAAGAGCAGTGTGAGGGACTTGATGAGATGCTTAGCTAAAGCATGGGTAAGCGATAGCCACATGATTCTTCTGGTCTGCTAGTGCTTAGGTCAATAAAAGAAACGGAATGGGTCTCTTCCCCCATTGACCCTTCTCTCTCCTCCTCTCTTTCCCCCTCACCCTCCTCTCCACCCTAACTCCCCCTATAGACTCTTCTCTTTGCCCCCAACTCTTCCCTGAAGGATACTCTCCAAATCTCTTCCCCCCATTCACTCTGAAGGTCTTGGGTGTGGGGGAGTAGGGGAGAGGAAAAGCAGGCTAAGTGGCCTCAGCAGTGCCTCTTCCTCACTGTGCCCCCCTCCTCTCAATCCAGGTCTGCCTCTGGGTTTGCCCACCCCAGGCAGCAGCCAAGTGGCCTCAGACACTCAGGCCCCCACTAGTGGGCTCTCTCCTGCCTCTTCTACAACCCTGCTGGAGTCAGGCCCTGAGGAGGGTAAGTGGGAAGCCAGTCTGGCCCTGGGGCCCCTGCTTTTCTGGGGTGGGGAACACAATTATCTGGCCATTGGGTGCTCCTGAGGGGTCACCAGCAGACAAAGACCTTGACTGAAGAAGGTCTTTTGCCCTCTGCCCCAGAGCCCTGCTCACAGACCACTGTTGGAGCTGCATCTGGGTCAAACTGCCGGGAAAGGATGAGAGACTTGCCGAAGGTTACCCAGAAAGTAATCCTTCAGACCCCCCATTTCATGTGTGAGGAAACCAAGGCCCAGAGAGAGGTCACACAAGCTCTCCAAGAGGTCATCCTCCTTGTCTAGGCGGGGAACCTGAGACTCAAGGCCTCACATCTAGTAAAGGGAAAATTGAACCCAGGCCAAGTGCCAGCCTAATAGCACACCACTCTTGGGCAGGCTGAGTCACAATGTTCCCACTGTCCCAGGACAGGGCAGTGAAAAGGGATGCTTTAATCCAGCAAATAGTGAGCCAAAGGTTACAGACAATCATGGAATAAGCCATTCTCTGGGCCTCAGTTTCCCCATCTGTACAGTGAAGGACTCAATTAGATGATTTCAAAGGTCCCTCATAAGTCTCAATCCCATTATTGTGGGCGGGAATGGGTTGGGGCAGTGGTTGCTCATGACCTCTGCTTTCCCCCACAGGTAGCCCCCGCCTTCGCCTGGTGTCTGGGCCAAGTCGGTGTGCTGGGAGGCTAGAGGTGTGGTATGGTGGTCGATGGGGGACTGTGTGTGATGATGGCTGGGATGTGCGAGACGCCATGGTGGCCTGCCGAGAGCTGGGCTGTGGTGTCCCCCGGGAGCCAGGCCCTGCCGCTGGCCGCTTTGGCTGGGGAGAAGGCCCCATCTGGCTGGATGATGTGGCTTGTAGTGGGACTGAGGTCCAGCTGGCCAACTGCCCTGCAGCCCCCTGGGGCAAACACAACTGTGCCCATAATGAGGATGTGGGGGTCACTTGCACAGGTAAGGCATCCCTATCTGCCTGCCATGAGCCCTACCCCCAGCACCAGTCCTGCCTAGCCCTCCTAACTGTCATCTAGGTGAACTTCTTGGGGCGGGGCAGAGAGAAGGGGAAGAGTTTCTTCTTCTACACCCTAGGGGGCCTCCCCTACCTTGGCTGGGAGGGTCTCTTGGGGGGCTTCTTTGGACTGAGGGGCCATCCTTCTTGACTTGGGCAGGTGTTCAGGGAAGAGGGCTCTCTTCCCCAAATCTGGGCAAGCTTACTGAAAAGAGTCTCCCTTCTCAAACTGAGAAAGACTCCTTGGAAGAGTTGGTGGGGTTCTCCAAAGCAGGCTCTGGGAGGGAGGGAGGGGAATGTGGTCCTCTGGCCAAGTCCAAGAGAAACACTTGGAAGAACAGACCCAAGGGGCCTGCCTGGAGGGGGGATTTTACAGAGAAGGAGTGTCACCTTGTTCCCACCTCTCCCTAGGGATTCTGGGGCCTGGCTCCATCTCAGACCCCTTCAGCTGGAGCTGGACCCCAGAGCCACATGGAGATCGACAGGGCTGGCCCATCAGGACATGGACCACTGAGAATCCGGGGAACATGGCCACCCAGCTGACCACTAGCAGCCCTGGAACAACAGTGGCCAAGCCACCAGGGAAGATTCCACCTAGCTCCAAAAAGTGGGCTACAAAGAAACCACGGAAACCAACTATGCGACCCACTGGACAATCAACCACTAAGATCCCAAGGAGGCAAACAACTAGGGTTCCACAAGGCCAGGCTACTCCTCAACTGACCACACAGGTTCCCCAAGGCCACACCCCCAAGGCCTTCCCCAAACTCACCACACAGGCTCCCCAAGGCCAGACCCCCAAGGCCTCCCCCAAACTCACCACACAGGCTCCCCAAGGCCAGATCCTCAAGGCCTCCCCCAAACTCACCACACAGGCTCCCCGAGGCCACGCCCCCAAGGCCTCCCCCAAACTCACCACACAGGCTCCCCAAGGCCAGACCCCCAAGGCCTCCCCCAAACTCACCACACAGGCTCCCCAAGGCCAGACCCCCAAGGCCTCCCCCAAACTCACCACACAGGCTCCCCGAGGCCACGCCCCCAAGGCCTCCCCCAAACTCACCACACAGGCTCCCCGAGGCCAGACCCCCAAGGCCTCCCCCAAACTTACCACACAGGCTCCCCGAGGCCAGACCCCTCAGGACTCACTACTGCTGCCCACTCAGACCTCACAACCCAACATACCAATGGCATCTTCAGCCAGTCCCCCGTTGGCCACTCGGTCCTCACAAAGACAACCTTCCCGGGTCACCCCTCAGCTAAGCACTCAAGTCCCCAAAAAGGCAGTCCCAACAGATGGAGACAAGAGTTCCCCTGAAAGCTCCCCAGACCCAGGCTCTTACAAAGCAGGGGCTGAGAGCAGCTGGGAAGCCTTCAAGGCCTTACCCACAAGCACTCCCAAAGACTCGGCCTCTCCTCAGATCTGGCCAGGCTCTGGAGAGGCAGGTAAGGGATTGCAGAGGGAAGGAAGGAGGGCTGGGGAGAGAGCCCACCACTGGGACTGAGCCCTGCTCCTATGGCCACGGGCAGGTCACTTTCGGCTGCGACTCTCCGATGGGCCTGATCGGTGTGCCGGGCGGCTGGAGGTGTGGCGTGGTGACGTCTGGGGAACAGTGTGTGACGATGGCTGGGATCCCCGGGATGCGGCTGTCGCCTGCCGGGAGCTGGGCTGTGGCGGGATCCGTCCCCGTGTCGGCAAAACCTACTACGGATCTGGGACAGGCCCAATCTGGCTGGACGACGTGGGCTGTGTGGGCATTGAGGCCTCTTTAGGGGACTGTCCAGCCTCACCCTGGGGGATCCACAACTGTGAGCACCAGGAAGATGTGGGGCTCACCTGCACAGGTATGAGGCAAGAAACCTGGGATGGGGCTGGAAAAGAGTGGGTATGGGGCTCTGATCCTGGGCAGGTCTCAGAACCTCCCATCCCATGATCCAAGGGGGCTAGAGCATCAGGGAGCCCAGACGCCTTAGGCTAGTCTGGGGAGAAATGGGGAGGGGTGGGGACCCAGACCCCCTAGGCTAGTCTGGGGAGCAGTGGGGGTGGGGGAGGGCAGGGCATGAAAAGACTTGGGGGAACCAGGGAGTTGGAGAGAGAGAGAGCTTGTGGGTATAGAGTCTGGGGACCATTAGGAGGGACCAGCAGGGGACTGAGGCTTCTTCAGGAACCAGGTCCCAGGGACTCTGGGGAGCAGAAGGTATCTGAACTTGGTCAGGTTATGATGAAAGGCAAGGCTCTGGGTTCCTGGCAAATGGGTCCTCTGACCTTAGGGAGCCTGGGGGTTCAGAATCTCCCCCCATCTTTCCACACAGGAGACATGGAGGATGACACGGAACTCCCCTGGGCTTGGGACACCAGTTCTCGAAGGAACATGGCCCGAGGGAGCCACACAACTGCTGCTCCTGGCCTTGCCTCTCAGACACCCTGGGACCGTGGAGATCCAGGTGAGGAGCAGAGCTGATCCCCGAGATGGGCCTGGGGGTGGTGACTGGGCCCAGCCACCTCCCAAGGGCACACCAGCCTGGCTTACCCAGCCCCCCCCAGAGACCCTGTGCTGTGTGAGCCCATCCCAATGCAGGCCTAGCAGGCCTACAAGAGCAGACCAAAGTGAACCCTCAGAGACCCATCTGCAGGAGGCCCAGAGAGCCCCCCCAGAGGAGGTGGGATAACACAGCACCCTGTCTCCTCATGGCCCCCATCCCAGTGTACCCTGGGCCACAGCTGTTCCCTGCCCTGTGCTCTCCCCTGCCAGTCTCCACCTAGCCCCCCTCCCTGGGAGTGGCCCCTCTATGGATCTGCCTAACCCGAGTTCTGATTCAGCTTTCCCTTTGTTCCCCCACCCCCACTGCTCCTCCCTCGGAGCGCCCCTCCCTGTCCCCTTCTACTCTCTCCCCTCCTGGTGTCTATGGCACACACAGGCACACAGGCTCAGTCCCTTCCTCTCCACTGGCCCCTCCCTGGCTCTCTCTCCCACTTCCTCCCTTATCCCCGATCTATCCCTTCTTCTCTCTCACTTGGTTTCTTCGTTTATCTGTCCTTCCTTGTCCCTCCTGCCCAGTTCGACCTTGGCCTCCCCCAACCTCCATCTCTCTCCCTCTGTCCCTGGTGTCTCGGTCCCCTCTCCCGGAGCCGGCCTCTGCTTAGGGGAGGCCGTTTTCCTGGGCCTGGCTGCAGGCTGTCTTCACAAGCTTCCCAGTCCAGCCCTCAGGTTATCTGTCTCTGGGGTCCTGTTTGAGACAACATCCTCCTTTCTTGCCGTCTCTTCAGCAGTGGCTCTCTGTGACCATCTCTCTCTTTGCCTCTGTCTCTCTTTGCCTCTGTGTCTCCCCCAGTCTCTCTGTCTCTCTTTGCCTCTGTCTCTCCCCTGGTCTCTCTTTGCCTCTGTCTCTCCCCTGGTCTCTCTGTCTCTCACTGTGTATGCCTGCCAATCTCTTTGTGTCTCAGTCTTTCCTTGTCAGTCAGTCAGTCAGCACTGCTTCAGGGTACCTCCTCTGTTCCAGGCCCTGTGCCTGTGGTTCATCCTTCATTCTCAGAGAGGACCAAAACGTCAGGAAGGTGACAACCCATCAGTGCAAGTGAATTGGGCTGAAGGGAGGCAGGGCTGGGGAAAGTTACCAGCCTCACTTCCTGCTCCACAGCCATCTGGGGCCAGTGGCCAGATGTGGAGATGGCCCCGGATGTAGCAGGAGACCTTGGCCTTTAGATCTATCCGGAATAAAGGGGAGATAATCAAGAGAGGCAAGGCCTAGGGGGAGGCAGGGCTGGGGAAGGCTTCCTGCAGAAAGTGGGAGCTTGGGTGGGACTCAAATGAAGCAGGGAGGCTAGTAGTAAGGGCAGAGCAGGGAAAGCAATGGAGGCATGCGGGACAACCAGAGAGAATGCCCAAAGCTGAGAGGAGGGTCTTGTTAGCAGAACAGCCAGGAGGCTGCTGTTCCTGGAGTGAAAATTAGCTGGTATGCTGGGGTGGAGGGAATGAAGGGCATGGGAAGGCAGGGAAGGCAGGGGGAGGCTGCCAAGTTCTGAACAGCTTTGAACACCAAATGATTTTCTATTTCATCCTGGGGGCAATAGGGAGCCACCGGAGGTTCTTGAGTAGGGGAGGACAAGGTCAGACCTGCACTTTTAGGAGGCTCGCTGTAGTGACTGAATGGGGAGGGGAGAGACTGGAAGCAGTGCAGGCATGAGGTGACGAGGGCCTGCGCCACACAGGAGAGACGGGGCCATGGTGAACTCAGCGGACCTTGGCCACAGCTTGGATATGGGAGATGAGGGAGAGAGACACCGAGGTTGGCACCGGGGTCGGTGGTGCCCTTGACAGGAGCAGGGAAGAGGGGAAGAGAGGAAAGGCCACATCAAGTTAAAGATGTCTGTGTGGGACGTCCTGGTCAAGATGTCCAGTAGGCAGCTGGAGATGAAATTGAAGGTCCCCAGAGGTCAGGGCAGAATAAGTCATCAGCACAGACAAGTTAAATTCCTGGGAGCTGGTGAGCTCAACTAGAGGGAAAAGAGAAGAAGGGGCCAGGCCAGAGCAAGCCCTTAGTGCAGGTGTGACCTGGCTGAAAGGGGATGGAAAAGGAACAGTCAGACAGGGAGAAGGAGGAGAACCAGGAGAGAGGGCCTGCAGGGTCCAAGGCTGCAGAGAGGCCAAGGAGACGGAATGTGGAGAAGAGGCCATTGGAATCGGCAGCCACAGGGCCCGGGGTGGAATTACAGGCTCGGAAGCCAGATTGTAGAGAGGGAACACAGGGACCTCCTGTGGCTGCTGGGGGAGGAGAGATCTGGGACGAGCTAGAGGGGATGGCTGGCTCAGGTGAAGATGTCTCAAGGATGGGGGAGCCCTGGGCACGCTTGCAGGCATCTGGGAAGCAGCCAGTAGACAGAGATTAAAGATGAGTGAGGATTCCAGAGGGGCAACCCGCAGGAGAAGGCAGCATGGGATGGGGCGCCTGCAGTTTGGGGGAAGGGGGAGAGTGGCAGAGAGCATCTGGGGGCAGGAGAGGAGGAGAGGGAGCCAGGGGAGGCTGGAGCAGGGGGGCGGTATGGAAACACTGAGTCAGGAGGGGCTCTGGGCTTCTCTCCTTCCCCCATCCCCAGCCGCCCTGCTCTTCCGGGTTCCCCTCCTTCTGTCTCTGCCGCCTCTGCCCCGAGTCGGCTCCTCTCTCCTCCTGGCCCTATTTGTCGCCCTCCATGCCTGTCCCTTCCCTTTCCTCCCAGGAGGGAACCACTCACTGGGTCCCACTCACTGGGGACCACTGAGGACAGCTGGAGATGGCTGAGCACCAGAGGGCGCCCTGGGGCCTTCGCGCTGTGCCATCCCGAATGGAACTCAAGTCTGCCTGACGACGTATGATGTCATCAATGCCATGCCATCCAATTGGCCTGGATCAGACACACCCTTCCCCTTTCTTCTTTCCCCAGATGTCCGCAGGCGATCTCGGCCCATCCAGCATACTGCGGCCCCCAAGGAGACCCCCAACCCAGATCTCCAGCTGACCACTGGCCCCAGCCCACAGCTGACCACTGACCCCAGCCCACAGCTGACCACTGAATCTAGCACGCAGTTGACCACTCACCCCAGCCCACATCTGACCACTGAATCTAGCACACAGTTGACCACTGACCCCAGCCCACAGCTGACCACTGACTCTAGCATGCATTTGACCTCTGATCTAGAACTGTCCCTGACCACTGACCCCAGCCCACAGCTGACCACTGACCCCAGTCCACAGCTGACCACTGAATCTAGCATGCATTTGACCTCTGATCTAGAACTGTCCCTGACCACTGACCCCAGCCCACAGCTAACCACTGACCCTGGCCAACTACTGACCCTTGACCCCAGCCCCTTACTGACTTCTGATACCCCAAAACTAACTTCAGATGTCATCCTAGACCTGACCTCGGACCCCAGCCCACGGGTGACCCCAGATTCTTCACCTCAGCTGACCTCTGACTCCTCCCCAGTGTCAGTGGTAACCTTCAACACCGATCTACAATTAATTGTTAATGCTGGCCCACAGCCGAGCCCTGATTCTACCCCAGAGCTCACCTCTGACTTCACCCCTAAAGGGGAGTTCACCCCTTTGTCCACCTCACAGCCAACACCTGATGTTGCCCCACGACTGACATCTGAAACCAACCAACAACTGACCACTGAATCCTTCTCACAGCTGATCTCTGACCCTAGCCTACAGCTGACCCCTAACTCTGCCCTAGGCCTGATCTCTGACCCTAGCCCACTGCTAATTCCTCTCTCTGCCCAACCCCAATCTTCTCCTGATTCTATCTTCCACCTGACCTCTGATCCATCCCTGCAGATGACTTCTGACCCCACCTTCACACCAGTACTGATCACTGAGCCTTCTGCAGACTCACAGCTGACCCCCACCTCTAGTCCTGCCCAAACTAAACAGCTGACGCCTAACCCTTCCTCAAGCCCAAAGGTGCCCACTACCTCCCCCAATGCTCATGGGCTGACCCTTGACTTGTCCTCTTCCACACCTCTAGTCCCAGAGCTCAGTCTCACTTCCCAGCAAGCCAGAGTGCCCCCTGCCAGCCCAGGGCTGCCCTCAGAGGACACAGCATCCCTGCCACCTGAGCCTGGTAGTGGCTCACAGACCCCCACAGCCCTCGGGTTGAGTCCAGCTGGGCTATCCCCAGCAGCCCCTAGTGCTGCCCCTGGCACTGAGCCTTTGAAGCCTCCACCCATGAGTCCTACACCTTCCAGGACCCCAGATTTTATCTCTAGGCAAAGGTTTGCTCAAAACTCAAGCATCACTGTAACTTCAGAGTCCACCATTAACCCAGTTCAAGTCCCTAACCTTGCCTCAACTTCAGACCAGGGTCCCGAGCAGACCACGCCCAAGCATCCTCCAACAGCTGGCTCTGGGGGGGTCTTGGACGGTCCTTCAGCCCCCCCAAAGTCCCCTGGTCCCAGTGACATGGAGACTGGCCAGTGTATGCTGGCCACTTCCCCCTCCCCAACTGTCCTTCGAGTCATGGCCTGCGAGCCCCCGGCCCTGCGGGAGCTGGTTGAGGCAGTGAGAGATGTGGGCAAACAGCTGCAGAGTCTGACCCAGGCAGTCCAGCAGAACCGAGATGAGAGAAGGGCAGCAGGCCTGGAACTGGGGCAGCTGGTGGAGGCCATCAAGGGTCTGGGCGATCTGGGTCAGGCCTTGAGAGGACTGGTGGAGGCATCAAGGACCCCAGTGGCTCCCGGGCTGCAGGAGGTGGAGGAGGAGGAGGAAGAGAGACCACGGAGAGGCGACGTCTGAGCTCCCCAAAGACTGCCGGAGGACAGAAATGCCTCCTCCCCTGAGTGAACAAGACCAGCCAAATCCCAGTGCCTATGGCAGTTTAATTGAGCGCCCATTTTCTGAGTACCTCACTTGTGAGAGCACTTAGCAGAGAGAAAGGGAGGAGACCAGGACTCTGGGGACAGATAATTACCGGGGTTGTGTGGAGGGGAAAAGAAGGTGGCTCAGGTGTTATGGAGGCTGTGTGACCTTGGGCAAATGGCTTCCCTCTCTGGGCCACCACCCAGTGTGGGGGACCAGTCAGCCCTGAGGATCTCTAAGCACCCCCTTCCACCTTTAGATAGCTTCGAGTTTCCTCCCTTCAGGCAGAGGAAGGGACAAAGCGTTCCTGGCGTCCAGAAGCAGAGGCCAGGGAAGGTCAGGCCTTCTTGCTACTCCTAAGCCCGGGGAGGGAAAGGCCAGGAGGGTCCAGTTACTGGGGGGAGGGGGGGGCAGCTGGACAAGATGGGAGGGTCCGGGGGTCCTGTCGGGCTGACGGACTTAGGCCAACTGCTTGAGAGCTCTCTGAGCACGCTGAGAATCTCAGCTTGCCCTCACCCGGTAAGCCGGGCGACGTAAATAACTTCTGACTGGGCCCCTGGGAGTGGCCACCTGGGGCGAGGTGCCCACCCTGCCAGGTCAGGGGAGACTGGAGAACAGGATCCCTGGACCTGGGCAGCCTCCCCCCCAGCCAGGCTCATCCTGCTCTCTAAGAAAGGGTCTCAGCCTCTCTCTGAGGCCTGGGAGCCCCTCCAGAGGGCAGGAGTCAGTCTGTCTCCCACCTCCCATGATCCCCAGAGAAGAGGGCCCAGGATCAGATGAACCACAGAGAAGCTCCACTGGGCAGAAGTGAGAAGGCAGGGCTGGGAGGATGGAGACCCTGGCCCCTTCCCTAAGCTGTGGGGAGACCTCTGGGCCAAAGGACAGCCACGCCTCCCAGGGCACCATGCCTACTCCCTGGCCCCTAAGTGTGCACTTAATTACCCAGCTATCCTATCCCAGCTGGCCTTTAAGCCGGAACATCTGGCCCAGGGGCCTGAAGCCAGAGGCAGAGCTGGCCTGGTCAGTGCCAGCCCCCTGCTGACACATGCCAGGCCTTGCTCAGGGAGCCCCCCAAGGGGTGTTCAAGGGCAGGCCTCCAACCCCAGAGATATCTTCCCCTGGCCCCCAGCAGCTCTGTGGAGCAGCACCCTGAAACTGTTTCATCCGTGGACCCCATTGCTAGGAGTAAGAAGTAGGTATGGGGGGGAGTGGGGAGGGACCGAGGGAGGATCCTAGAAGGGTCTGAGTACTTGATCAGAGTTCCAGAAGGGTTTGAGCCAGCAGGAGTTCTGGAGGCCCCACCAGAGCACCAAGAGGAAACTGAGGCCCAGAGATGTGGGAGGTATTTCTTCCAAGGTCACACACTGAGGCAGGGCCCAGGCCCAGCCCAATCTCATTCTCTTGGCATGGCCCCCCACTCTCCCACATGGATGGCAGACACCAGAGGCTGCTCACGTAGCCATGCCATACACTGCCCAGCCTCTGGGTTTAGCTGTGGCTGGGACCTTGGTGTGAGGCTGACCTCAGCCACAGTGTGACCTTGGACAGGTTTATTCCTTTTGGTCAAACAGGGTTTGGCTCTGGGAGGCCCCTTCAACTGGAAATCTTGTGGCCAGCCCTCTTAAATGGGTGTCCAGAAGGAGTCCCTGTCAGGGACACCCCCAGCTCTTAAGCCTCTCCCGGCCCACCTGCAGCTTGGGGTGGCACTGCCCATCTCCTGGAATGCCAGGCAGCTCCCAGAATACTGGGGGGAGCTCCTGAGTGCCAGCACCTGGAGATGAGGCTGGCACTATCACAGGGTGTCTGGGCCCCCAGCTGCCCCCATCCTTGGCAAGCCTCCCACAGACCCCTGAGAGGTCTGTGCCAGGTCCCTTCCAGCTGCCTCGTCTCAGGCTCATTATCCCTGCCTGTTAATCTCCAGCACCTGGCAGCAATTAACGCCTGGGTGAGGGCCCTGGGCCCCCCCCAAGTCTCTCATCCCGCTGCCTATAGCAACACCCCTTCTTCCCTTCAGTTGGAAGGCATTCCCAGCCTAATCACTCAGCTATTTCAGGCTCTGGTGAAAGCTGGAGGTGGCACAAAGCCTCCCTCCTTCCACCCACTCTGCCTGCCTGAGCCCCCTGGCATGGGAAACTGGGAGAATGCCTGGGTCCCTGCCTCTGGGCCCAGGGATCCAGGGGGGCCCACTCGAGCAGGCTAGAAAACCGGCACCCGAGAGTTCAGAGCCGCCAGACCCAGGCGGGCATGGGGCCAAGCAGAGCGGCAGGAGAGGAAGAGGGAGTGTTTGTGGGCAGGGCAGGCTGGTGGCCCAGGCAGCTGGGAGGGAGCCAGGGTTCCAGGTGGTGACAGGCTGCCCCCCTCCAGGGGCCCGCCTTGTTGGCATGTGCACATCCACACACACAAACATCTACACACTCAGACACATTCACAGAAATGCACACAAACAGAAACCCAGGGCTGACTCCATGACCATGCCCTCAGACGGGACAGCAAACAAGTGCCCACAGGCTTTATTCGAGAAAGGAGCCAGGCTAAGCCTGGTGGGGAGGGAGACCCAGAGAGGAGCAAACCAGCTGAAGATAAAAGGAAAGGCAAAAAGGCTGAGAGGAAACAGCTGGGGAGGGAAAGTGTGGCTTATGAGAGGCAGGCACCTCCCTGGCCCTGGTCTCCCCCACCCCAGCCTCACCCTTGCTGGAGAGTTGCCCTGTCTCTCTCACTCGGCACCCTCCTCCTCCTCCTCTTCCTCCTCCCTCTCGCCCCTCTTCCTGTCTGGCTCTGGGCACCCAGGCTTCTCCTGCCAGGACTGACCCAGAAAGGCCCGAACTGAGCCCACGGGGCCCCTATGCCGGGGCCGTGGGTCAAGCAGTACCCCTAGCATCCGATCAGCCACTGGGGTCAAACCAACCCAGGGTGCCGGGCGGTCACAGGCTTCCCCGGAACCTCTCCAGTGCAGGAAATCCTGGTAGAAGGGGTCCTCGCTGGGCAGGGGCTGGTCCCAGGGGAAGTAGCCAGTGAGAAGACAGAAAAGGAGGACACCCAGGGCCCAGGCATCCAGGGAGGGTTGGATGGGCAGGCCCTCAGGCCGGCGGGTCGGGCTGCAGAGCTCAGGGGCAGTGTACGGGATGGGGGACCCAGCCAGGCGCAGCAGGGTCCCCCGGGGCCGTGTATGCCCAAAGTCGGTCAGCTTCACCTGCCGGCAGCCCTGCTCAAAGACCAATACGTTTTCTGGCTTCAGGTCTCGGTATACAAGGCCCCGGGAATGAATGTGCTCCAAGGCCAAGGAGAGTTGCTGTGCACACAGCTGGGCTGCTGACTCAGGAAGGCCTCTCTGCAGGGAAGCAAGGGTCTCTGAGCTGAGCCAAGAAGCCCCCAGCCCTGGGGCAGTACCTGCTAGCAGCCCTGACAGATGAACAGGCCTAGGGGTCCATCCCTGGGAACAAGGAGTGTCCCACTCCCGACCCCCCACATGAACATACTCTCTGTGTCAAATGGAGGGGATATGACCCATCCAGCTCTGAAGCACTGTGATCCCATGTCCAGACCCTTCTTTGACTGGCAGCCACCCCCAAAGCTGACCTCAGGCCCAGTGCCTAGGCTCAGCTCCCCCTTTCTCCTTTCTCTGATGCCCTTGCTTACCCTCTTTGAGCACTCACTGTCTTGATTCCCCAGGCTTCCCCAGCTTCAGAGGCTCCTTCAGCCTCTGGACCCTCCCCCAGGGTCTCTCCTCTGCCCTGAATAGTAACATCCCCCAGTCTCTGACCTACCTGGGGCTGGATCAAGGAGATGAGGTCCCCATGCAGGGCGGGCTCTGAGAGGAAACCGTAGCAGGCCTGCGTCTCCAGCCCAATACCATAGGTGGCCACGATGCCAGGGTGAGAGCCAAGGGTCAGTCCCACACAGAACTCGTAAAGAAACCCTTGGCGAGTTGTCGAGGCCTTGGAGAGAAGCTTAAGGGCCATGGGAGTCCCTGGGTGATCCCCACAGGAGGGAAGCAAGGAGGGGCAAGGGTTTGGGATAGGACCCGTGGGAAAAGTGGGAGGACAACACAGAACCCTAGAACATCAGAACTGGACTGGACCTGAGAGATTCTCCAGTGTCAAGAATGGAGACCAATCCTCTCACTTTATAAAAGGGAAAACTGAGGCCTTGAAGGGAAACAACTCCCCCAAGGTCATGAAACCAACTGGTAGCAGAGTTAGGATTAAACTGGTCAACCATCGGAATACCCTCGCTTTACACTGAGGAAACTGAGGCCCCTACTTGCCCAAGGTCCCATGTCTGGTCCATGAACTTAGGAACGGGACATCTGGGCCCACTGGGGGTCAAGGGAGCCCAGATACCTGATTCTCAAATGGGCCTCTGACACCTGGATCCCTGTAGCCAACCCACACTCAGAGGCCCGCACAGTGTGCAGGGAATAAACTCAAGCTCTCTCCACCCTACCATGTGATGTCAAGGACAAGAGGCAAGGCCATATTTGGACATGCGCTGGGTCTACCCTTCCTTGGGTAGCCTGCCACCTTTCAACTGATCCTCTGCTCGGCCCCTCAGGCCCCTCAGACCCTGCCAGCCCCTTGACTGCCCACCCATTCCTTCTAGCTACCTCTTTGTCGGTGGGTGACCAGCACAACTCGACCAAAGCGGCCCTGGCCCAGCTGGCGGACCTCATCGTAGAGGTCCTCCACCTCAGCCTGAACCAGCGTCTGGGAGCTCAGAGTCAGCATGTCCTCCAGGGCCCGGGCAGCCGCTTGTCCCTCACTCAGCTCCTCCAGTGTGAGATCTTCTAGGTCCCAGCTTAGGGCCTCCCCATCTTCCTCTCCCTTCTCTCCTGTCATGGCTAACTCTGGAAAAGCCAACCCAGACAAGTGACATGAGGAGGATTTGTGCCTACTACAGCCTCGGGTGATAGTGAGAGGACCCTACATATCAGGGTACCAGATGTCTGGGCTACCCCTGCAGCAACCTCCCTTGGACACCAAAGGAACCCTGCATGGGCCCTTTGCCATCAATGTCAGCTAGGGATGGGGTTATGCGATTTTTGAGAAAAAGAGAAAACTTAAGAAACCTGGCCCCTAAGGCATGAGATTGGGGGTGAGTGACTTTGTGGTCATAGATGGTCCCCTCTTCTTTAGACCTCGCTTTCTCTAATCCCTCCCCCTCCTCCCAAACTGGGCCTCCAGTGGGAGGAAAGATGAACCAGGCAGGAGAAGCCAGCCCCCACTGTTTCCAAAGCAAACAGACTTGGGGGGGGGTGCGGAATCAGACTCCTCATTTCAAGAGAAGACAGGTGCTACTCACCCCCAGGGGCAGGGTTAAGAAAGCTGAAGCAGGGTGGGGGTGGGGGCAGACAAGATGGAGACAGAAATTTGGCACCAGGCGCCTCAGGAACCCAGGAGTCCATAGACTAGAGCTCCATGAGGGCCCCTGGGGTCCATGCTCCAGCTGGGGATGGCTTAGCATCCTAGCCCCCAGACATAGCCTCTGGGTCCCTGGAACAGCTCTAGGCCCCGGCCCTTTTCTCTTTAGAGACCCAACCTTCTTTTTCCTCTGCTTCTCTTTTCTCAGGAGCCCCAGCCCCCAGCCCCCAAAATTCTGTCACGCTTTCATGCTCATGCCTTTGGCCCCCAGTCCTTCCCGTTGACCCAGAACCCTCATTGTCCGGGTCCCTGGTACAGGGAGCCAAGCATCGGAGCCACAAACCTCAATTCTAGTAGGGAATTTGGGCTGTGAGCCCCCAGCTCCCATCTCTGCCGGAAACCTTGGAAGGAAGCCAGCCCCTACCTCCATTTGGGACCCCAGTGGCTAAGCTTCTAGCCCAAGCTGCTCTCAAGTTTCCAGAAGTCCTAGCCCCCGGCCACCACCTCCTTTAGGACCTCAATCCCCACACCTCCCTAAGCCCCCCCCCCCCCGGGCCCCTCACCCCATTATGGATTCTAGTTGCCAAGGCCACAACCCTTCGGCCCCCACAGAACACCACAGTTCAGACCCTTTGCCAACAACTCCATGAGTGACCCTGGGGAGGGGACTAGCAGCTCGAAGTTCAGTCAGAGACCCAGGAATCTGGTCCCCCACTCCCCACCCCTTCAAGGAGCCAGCCATCCTGCCCCCAGCCCCCCAGCCCCCAGCCCTCTTGAGTCTCACCTCCCCCAAGGACTCCAGTCTCTCCCACTACCTCCTCTGGTCAGTGCCCTGGCTGGTTTGGGTGGCTGCCAACCCCAAGCCGGGCCATAGGCCCAGAGACCCCGCCCCCCTGCTTCCCTGCCCTGTGGGGGGCCTCGGCCACACCCCCATACCCAGGCCCCTCCCCCCCAGGGCCAGAGCGACACCGTGTGGGCCCTCAAGTAACTGCCCACGGGTGGGCAATGGCCCAGAGGCGGTAGGCAGGGACCCAGGCATCTGGGGTCCCCAGATTCCCCATTCCCCTTAGGCTTCCTTCAGGGACCCAGCGGACCCCTTGAGGCCTCAGGGCTCCGGGCCCTTCCCCCTCTCGCCCAGTTGCTCCAGCACCCGCCTTGGTGCTCTGAGATCACGACCCACCACATCGGTCTGGAATCCAGCTGCCTCATCCCTTTGCCCGCCTCCCCCCCATCTGTCCCTCTCCACAATAGGATTCAGCCCCCCCAGTCTCCATCTCCCACTTGTCTCTGGCCCATCAAAGGGGCATTGATTGGTGGAGTGGAGGTGGGGCAGCAGCATGTCTCCCTCTAACCATGCCTGGGACTCAGAGGGGTCAACAATTCCTTAGGAACCCAAGCTCTGGGGCTCTGAGGGGATGGAGGCTGAGTGGACCCCAACACTTGGGCTCCTAAAGGGGCAGAAGTTGGGGGGGCTGGAAGCCTAGAGACTAGAGAGGGGTGGTCCATTTGACCCAGATACCAGGGCTCTTAGTGGGCAGAGGGGAAGGGGGACTTTCCCAGGAAACATCAGCAAACTGACCTCATCAACTTCCAGCTGGCCTCTTTGTACCAGGCCCCAGACCATGGCAGAGCCCCCATCTAGGCGGGCAGCAGGGGAGGGGGAAGGGGGCATGCAGTGGGGGAGGATCCTGACAGCATTCACACCTAGGCCTTCTGCCTTGCCAGTCACTGGACACGCTGCTGCCTCAAAACATCATGCCTTCCCACCTCAGCCTCCATCTCTCTAGGACAGACACACAGGCAGGCCAGAGAACCTTTATTTGACAAATGTGGTTAGACATCTCTGTGTAGCCTTGCTTAGTCCTACCTCCAGCAAATACTGTCTAACCTGGTCATTGGGTCCAGCCCTTCCCTTCAGGATCTGCATGGCCCTGACACAGTTATTTCCCCTGTGTGGGCCTGCTACAACATTATGAAGGGGAGGAAGAAGGCTATGGACTAGTGCGAGGGTGCGGAGGGGCCTGGCCCCTGAAAGGAAAGGGGAGTGGAGGAGGGATAGAGGGTGCCCTCTTGGGATCTCCAATCCCAGAAGCCTCCCCCCCGCCCCCCCGGGCTGGGAGCCAGGACATCTGGGCCTGTGTCCCACTTCTGCCCCTGACTTGAGTGAGTCATGGGAGCCCCAGGGAGGCAGGGACTAGAGACCAGCCACCTGGGTCCCTGGAAGGGGGCAGGGAGAGGGAGCCAGACACCTGGGGCCAGGCCTCAGGAAGAGGTGAGAAAGGTCACCTTTGGCCTCCCCCCTTTACTCCCCACACCAGCTGTCTCTCCAGTCCAGGTGGCTCCTGTCTGTGGGTGGAGTGTGAGGGGGGGAACTTGGCTGTAGCCCAGACCACCTGCCTCACCACCTGGTCAGGGAGTCCCCTGGGCTGGCCCTATGATCCTGGCCCCAGCCGGGCTCCTTCATCTTCCTCCGACCCCTCATCTAAGCTGGCTTCCTCCTCCCCACCAGTGCCTTCCTCCTCCCCTTTTCCCCCATGGCCTTCCTCCTCCTCCTCCTCGGCCCTGGCCCCCTCCACCAGCCAGGCCTCCCCAGCCCAGTCCAGCACAGCTGCTGGAGGGCTCCTCTTCTCCGGTTCCAGGGCAAGCAATCCCCGGAGGAGGGTCTGAGCAGCTGGAGTGAACTGGACCCAGGGCTGGGGTGGCAGGACTGGCTGGGGACAGGCTGTCAGCCAGCCAGCGAATGTTTCGAACCCAGGGTCAGGAGCCAGGGCCACAGACCAGGGAAAGCAGGCTGTGGCAGCACAGAACAGAAGCACGCCCAGCCCCCAGGCATCCAGCTCAGGCCTGAGGGCCAGGGTATCAGGGGGCTGGAGAAGACAGAGCTCTGGAGGTGCTGAGGGCAGCGGTCCTGGTGGGGCAGGAGCCGGGCAGCCCTCTGGCCGGGTCAGCCCAAAGTCCCCCAGGGCTACTCGGCAGCAGGCTCTGTCAAAGACCAGGATGTTGTCAGGCTTGACGTCAGCATGGACCAGGCCCCTCGAATGTAGGAAGTCCAGTGCTCGGGCCAGCTGGACCCCCACTCGCTTCAGCTGGAGCTCCGGGAGGCCCTGCAAGGGGACAGACTGAGGCTCAGGGCCCTCCCTGCTGACCTTGGTGGCCCATGTGAGGCCCCCCAGTTCAACTCAATCCCTCCCCAAGACCAGCCTTCCCCTACAGTCTCCCCTTCTATAGCTAGAATGTGGAGATGCCCTAGCCTGGCTGCTCTGAGGGTCCTTGTTAGAAAGCCAGTCTTCAGGGTAGACCAGTGTAGAACCCCTCCAGAAGCACCCCCCGCCCTGCCCCCAGACCTTCTCCAATGCCTTAGCCCCTCCTTCAGACTGTCCCAGCTTCCAGCTGCAGAGCTGTTCTTCCTCCTGGCCCTATTCATCACAAAGCATCTAGCCTTCCTTCTCTTTTCCCTCTCTCTGTTTCACCCCCCCCCCAAACAGTAGGGTCCACTAGGGCTGAGACCAAGGTTGGCGGCTGGGTAAGGAGATCAGAGTTCTGGGTTTACAATCCACTCTATGACCTAAGCCCAGATCAGCCCTATTCCACAGTGAATCGAACACAGGAAATGAAATTAGGAAGACCTAAGTGAGAATTCTGCTTCAGACACCACCTAGGTGACCTTGAGCCAGTCATTTAACCATTGCAGACTCAGTTTCCTTATGTGTAAAGCACCCAGCTCAAAGGGCTTGAGGAGGACCTTCAAGCATTTCCTAAGTACCATCTGCTATCTCTATCCTAACCCAAATCCTGACCTTCTGTCTTCCTCAAACAACCCCAGATCATGGTACAAACCCTAGACAGTACCTCATTCTGGTTCCAAATGTGGGCTCCCGCAAGCCCACCTTGACCCCCACTTCCCAACCTTCATCTCCCAACCGATCTTCTAAATGTGACCTGTTCTTTGCTGGCTCCAGGCCTGTCCTCAGTGGTGACTGGACTTGTAGCCCCAAGCCAAAGCCTACTTTCATCCCCACCCCCAACCCGTCCAATCTGATGTTCCATCTCCACCAGCTCTGTCTCTGTCTTTGAGCTCCTTCTCTTCCCAGACCTAACTAAGCCTGTATCCATTCTTCTCCCAAGCCTCGCACTCATCTAGAAGCTGTGCCAGCTCCAGGCTTGTGGCCCACCCTGACCCCCAGCTCTTCTGCCTTGGGTGCCTTCCTGGAGTCTCACCCTGTCCTCCAGCATCCCACTGAGGTCTCCACAGGGTGCATACTCCTGGGCAAAGGCGTAGTGGTGGGGGCTCTGCAGTGGCGGGGCTAGGGTGCTGAGCAGGCCTGGATTTGAGGAGACACAGCGACCCACACAGAACTCCCGAAGGAAAGTGGCCCTGGAGGCAGAGGCCCGTGGGAGCAGCTTCAGGGCAACAGGGGGACCTTGGGAAAAGGACGACAGGACAGGTGGTTGGGGATGAAGGACCCTGGGTCTGAATGGATGTGGGACAACAGGCGAGTAACTTCTGGCCCATCTCCGCTCAGCCTGAGCTTCCTCTTCTGTGAAGTGAGAAGGCTGGGCTTTACCACAGTTAAGTGAGCACTTTTTTGACCCTGATATCCAGAGGGTCTATAGGTCCCCAGAGTAGTTGGCAGGCAGAAACTTGGTCCCAGTGCTAGGTATTAGGGGTCCCCCCCATCTCCTGTGTTCCCACACCCATGGGGAGCACCATGGGCTCTGGGTAATTGTGGTTTTGGGGAGGATTCTTCACACCAGAAACACCAGCTCACCCCCTTGACGGGGACGGGCCAGGAAGACACGGCCATAGGTGCCAGCACCCAACTCCTGGAGCAGGCGATAGCAGGATCTCAGGGTCTGAACAGAAGTCACCATACTGGCTGTGAGGTCTACAAGACGCTGAAGGGCCAGTGCTGTGTCCTCCTAAGGGGAAAGCAGGGAGAGAGAACAAAGACAGAGAAGGGGTGGGGGAGGGAGGGAGAGAGAGACAGAGAGAGAGAGGGAGAGGGAGAGGAAGACAGAGAGAGAGAGACAGAGAGAGAGGAAGGGGGGGGAAGAGAGGGAGAGAGAGGGAGACAGAGAAACAGAGAGAGAGAGAGAGAGAGAGAGAGAGAGAGAAAGCACCTGAGTGTTTAGTCAATGACTCATTGGGTGACTTTAGATGGGTCACTTAAACTATCTGGGCCTCAGTTTCCAAGTTTGTAAAATTAAGGGCAGTTTGGACAATGTCTCAACTTTCTTTTTATCTTGCAGACTCTGTAGTTCTGTGTCCTGGGAGATCTTGGGCCAGATGATGCAATGGGGAGATATGGGAGAGGGATGGTCACAGAATTTTCAAATTTCAGAGGACATGAAGCTCAATTCACATCCCTCTAAATGAGTCCCCTTTACAAAACCGCAGGAGTTATCCAGCCTCGTTTTGAATCCTTTTAGGGGGAGCTCACGATCTCCTGGAAAGCCTACTGAAATTTGGGATGGTCTCATTTTAGGAAGTTTTTTTTTTCTTCCACCAAGTTAGAGCCCCCCATTAAGAGCCAAGGGGTCCTAAAGAGGAGACTGAGGGTCAACAATTGGGTCAGTGTCCTAGGGTGGGGTTGGTGACTCACGATGAGTCATTCGGAGGGACTGGCCCACCTGTCCACAAGCCTCAGGCACTGTTTCATGCCCCCCCAGTTCTCCAAGGCTCTTCCCAATGACCCTTTCAGGGGCAGTCAGCCACCAGCCCTCCCCAGATCCTGCCCTCCACCACCTTTTCTCCCAGGTTTCTTTTCCTGTTCCCCTTCTTGTGTGTCCCATTTGTTATCTGTCTGCTTCAGCGTCTCCAAATCTTTGCTCCTGTTCCCTTTTCTGTCTCTTCTTTCATTACCATTGGATTTCTTTCTGCAGATGCCTGGTTTTTCCTCTGAACCTCTCCACTTGTTTCTTCTGTTTCTTTCTCTTATCCATTTCTTTGATTTGTTCTGCCTCTCCCTGATGGCCCACATTGCTCACCTCCAAGTCCCCATCTTCAAGAGGCTCTTGCTCCCCGTTCTCCATGTCAGGGTCGCCTTGGGTGCTGTCCCTTGGAAGACCCTCCCTCTGGGGTGCCTGCCTCCTCCACACGTCCCCTACGCACCAGCCCCAGCTTTCACAGCTCCCTGCCTTTTTCTGTGCCCCTCTCTCTAGCTGTCTCTGGCTCGCCTCCTCTCTAGCCTTTCAGCCTTTGGCACTGATGCAGACTTTACTTTTTCTGCTTCTGTTCCTCCTGTGCCCTGCAGGTATCTATTCTCTCTGTTTCCCTCTATTGAATCTCTCTTGGTCTTTGGCTTGTCTTGCAAGCTCTGTCCTCTATCTCTCTGGGTGTCTCTGTTTTGTATGTCTCTCCAACTCTTCTTTTTAGTTTCTGGCCTCACTTTGTCAGTTCTCACTCTGTGTGTGTGTGTGTGTGTGTGTGTGTGTGTGTGTGTGTGTGTGTGAGAGAGAGAGAGAGAGAGAGAGAGAGACAGACAGACAGACAGAGACAGAGAGACAGACAGAGACAGAGACAGACAGAGAGAAAGAGAGAGGTGGGAGAAGAGAGGGGAAAGGAGAAGAAACGGGGGAGAGATCCAAGAGACAGAGAAAGAGAAAATAAACAGAAAAACAAGAGATAGAGACAAGAAACACAGAGAGACAAAGGTGAGAGAAAAGGAAGGGGAAAGAGAGCAAGGAAGGAAAAAGGGAGAAGGGACAGGAAGGGGAGGGTTGGGGAGAGAGAGAGAGAGAGAAAGAGAAAGAGAGAGAGAGAGAGAGAGAGAGAGAGAGAGAGAGAGAGAGAGAGAGAGAGAGAGAAAGACACAGAGAGACAGAGACAGAGACAGAGGAACCTGTCTCTTCTCCTGGCTGTTTCTAGGAGCCTTGGTCTGCTCTCTGAGTCCTGGGCAGTCTCTCAGTGGCCCCCTTGTAGAAGAAGCTAGCCATCTACCTGTCCCAGTCCTGTTCAGGCTGCCGGGATCTCTTTTCTAAGGGTGCCTCTGTGTCTTGCCTGGCCTCTGCTGGTGGACGTTTCTGTGGGGATCTTCCCCCTGTCCCTTAGCAATCTGGCTCTCTCCCCCTCCACTTCTGGTCCTTTCTGTCTCTTGCTTCCTTGGTCCACTGGGTATCTCGAGTATCTGCTCCTCCTTTATTGTCCTAGCGTTGCTGTTTCCCAGTCTAGTGCTGTCTCTTATCAGTTTGGGTCTTGTCTCTTGTCTCCCCACCCGCTGACGGTTCAGGGGGTGTGTATGGGGCCAAGTTGGTGACAGAGACGTGTGGCCCCCGCCTCCTTCTTTACCCCCCCTGACCCTCAGCCCCCCCTCCCCCTTCCAAACTTAGCTTGGCCCAGGCCCCGGGCTCCTGTCCCAGGACAGGATTGAGACAGGACAAAACGTATTGTGAACCCCTGGGGGCCGGGACACAGAAAGGAGCAGAGGCCTCATCTAAGACCCTGGATATCCCCACGAATGGACCTAGCTATCTGGGCTCTAGCCATGGCTTCCACAGAGATCCAAGGGGAGGCAAGCTAGGAAGGCTTCCTGTAAGAAGGTACTAGAAGTAAGCAGAGCTCCTCAGGGACAGAGCCTGGTGCTGAACCCAGTCCCCGGCCCCCAACCTGGAGAGGGGGAGACTGAGCTGTGGGGAAGCTGTTGACAGGCACTGAAAACTCATGGCTAGGGGCGTTGAACACCTGGGTCCTAGGCATGTCAGCCCGCGAGGCCCTGGCCCCCGCCCTCCCCTGCCAGGAAGACACTGGGATCCAGAACTGGCTTTGCACCTCTCCTTTTAGCCACAAAAGCTCCCTGGGGTCACCCCACTCAGGCTTTGACCTCCAGCCCCGGACACCAAGCCTCCTGGGGGCCCAAAAGAAACAGGCTTTCTCCTGGGAGCTCCCAAGGACTCGTTTCTCACAGTAGCCCTGGCTCAGTCCCTTTGATCTGCCCTGTATAAAGGGGTCATTTGAGTCACAGAGCAGTCCAGGCCTAAAGTGCTCCCGTAGGGACATTGGCCTGAACTCCCCAAGGACTTGTCCAGACAGACACGTGGGGCGCCTAGGTTCAAACCCCAGGCAGGCCATATAATTCTGTGATCTCGATCTGCCCATCTTTAGAGGGCTTGTGAATGCCAAGCTCTAAATCCCTGTTGTCTGGTGGGGTTTTCGGTCTGGGCAGGGGGGAAAACATCTGGCCTTCAGTCTAGAATGAATGACGAGGGAAAGGGATATGCAGGGAGGCTGGAAGCTCAGGCCCAGTCACAATTTTCAGAAGAGTCCCTGTGGGCAGTAATCATTCCACACTTCTTTTTATCTCCAAAGCCTAGCTCACAGATGTTTAATAAATGCTTCTGGAATCAGATGGCTGAAAATCAGGAATCAGGGGCTGTCCCACCTACAGCAGGATTTGGGAGACTCAGCCCTTGTCCTCCCCTGTCCGCCCTGGCCCGCCCCCACCCCCAACCCCCACACACAGACAGCCCCATGGCCTGGCTGCAATGGGCTCCACAGTCGCATTTATTCATAGACAGATTTGGAGAGAGGGAACAGACACATCCATCCTGAGCCCACACCCTGGGACCCCCTCACTCTAGTCTTCCCCAGTTCTGCAGACAAGAAACCTGGAGGGATTGGGCACAGGCAGAGGGGCAAGGAGGTGTGCAAAGGAGGAGGGGGGTAGGTCCCCTGGGAACCAGAGGATCCACATTTTCCCATAATTTGCCTCAGCTGAAATGTGGACCCAACTTGTCATCCTGGTGGTGGAAAGAGGGTGGGACTCCGGATCAGTGTGGGGTGGGGGCCTATCTTGCAATTGAGGGGGGAGGTGTTTGGGTCCAGAACTCTCTGCAATCTCCCTGGGGAGACAACCCCCATCTTGATATTGTTCCTTCTTCCATTGTTGAAACCTAAAGGGTGGGTTTCCTTTCAGAGAGGGGGAAGAGGAGACAGGGGTGACCATAAAATAAGTTTGGGGGGTTCTGAGTGTCAGGAAGGCACCCCCCCCAGGGCCCCCTCTTCCTCTTCCTCTAGGTCAAAGGCTGAGTGGTCCTGACTGTCAAAGCAGGAAGCACTGAGGTATGCAGGAGCTGGAGGAGGGGTCCGAGAGGGAGAGGGAGGAGAAGGGGGGTCATCGACTGTCTCCACTAGGGCCGGGGCTGCCTCCTCTGTGGCAGCTGCAGCCCTGCTTATGGCCCCTTCCATCTCAGCCCGGTGGCACCGCTGGTGCCGCAAGAGGCTGTAAGCCCTGGAGAAGCGGCGGGGGCACCGGGGGCAGGGGTGTGGGGCGGGGCCCCCCGCATGCACCTGGGCGTGACGGGCCAGGTCTGCCAGTCGCTTGAACTCCCGCTGGCAGCGGACACACTGGAAGGGCCGGGCTCCGGAATGGGTGACGCCATGCTGGCGGAGGTGGGCCCGCCGACGGAAGCCTTTGCCACACTCTGGGCACCGGAAACGGGGCTCCACGGGTGGTGGTGGGGGCGGTGGGGGCTCCTCCCCGGGCCCAGGGCCAGAGGCCCGTTCTCCTTCACGGTTCCCCCCATCTTCTCCATTCTGCCCCTGGGATTCTGCCCCTTTGGCAAAGTTCCATCCCTTGGAGGTGCTGCCCATGCCTCTCTCCTCCTTGTCAGAGCGAGAAGGGGCCGGGGCAGGCGCCAGCAGGCTCAGGGCACCATGCACCCGGCGGTGCTGTCGGAGGTAGGAGGCCAGGCGAAAGGCCAGGTCGCAGTCTGGGCAAGCGAATGGCCGGTCTGGGGAGTGGACAAGCCGGTGTCGGGACAGCGACCAGGGCCTGGCGAAGGCCTTGAGGCAGACAGGGCACTGATGGCGCTTGGGCCGTGGAGGGGGGCCAGGCTCCCCATCAGGACCCGCCCGGCCCCCCGAGCTGCGCAAGCACGGGTGGGCCTTTAGCTCCCCCTTGGTGGGGAAGGCCTCTCTGCAGCGCAGGCACAGCAGGGTCCAGTCAGCTTGGAGCAGGACCTCCTTCTCTTCCCCGCGTCCAGCTGCTGCCCGCGCCAGCTCGGCCGCCTCCTCCTGGGCATCCTCAGGAGGCCCCACGGCCGGGGCCGGTTCTGCTGCAGGCTCCTGGCTCCCTGGCACCTCAGCCCCCACGGGCTCCCCGCTGCCGCCATGCTCCTGGGCCAGGTGCAACTGCAGCTGAGCCGGCTCCGGGAATGTGCGTGGGCAGGCCGCACAGCGCAGGGGTGGCTGAGGGCCGTGGCCTCGCAGGTGCCGGGCCAGGTGGGCTGGCCTGCGGAAGGCCTTGGGGCACAAGGGACAGGCGTGGGGGCGCAGGCCCGAGTGGCTGAGTTGGTGACGGGACAGGTAGTAGGGGAAGCGGAAGAGGCGGCCACAGGTGGGACAGGGCAGAGGGGCCCTGGGAGCAGCTCCGCCACCTCGGCCCCGGCCCCGGCCCCGACCCCGACCTCGGCCCCGGCCCCGGCCCCGACCCCGAGGAGAGGCGCCTGGGGCTGGTGGAGGGGGCTGGGGGTCCATACCTGCAAGGCAAGAAGGAAAAAGAGGCATGATGTATACATGGGAACAGCTAAGAGGCCGAGGGGAGAGGTGACCCAGACACAGCCAGAGATGGAGGGGAGGCAATGAGATCCACAGGAGGGAAGAAAGGGGAGGGAGGGGAGGTGGGCAACAGGGGAAGAGTGACAGCAAGGGAAAGACAGAGTGGGGGAGGGAAGGCAGGAACAGAGGGAGACAGGGAGGAGATGGAGGGGGAGAGAGGCAAAGACGGGAGGGGGGAGAAGGGAGGGAGACGGAGAAAGAAAGACAGGGAAGAGCAAGGGCGGGAAAAAGACAGAGAAAGAAAGACAGGGAGGAGATGGAGGAAGAGAGAGAGACAGAGACAGGAGGGGGAGAAGGGAGGGAGAGACAAAGTGAGACAGAGATACAGGGAAGGGGAAAGTGACAGAGAAGAAAGGGAGAGAAAGACGGGAAGAGATGGAAGGGGAGAGAGACAGAGGGGGAGAGATGGGGGAGAGAAGGCAGAGAAAGAGGGAGAGAGACAGAGAGAGGGAAAAGGGAAAGGGATGGGGAGAGGGGCAGAGACAGAAAGAAAGATGGTGGAACGGAGGGACAGAAGGACAGAAGGAGAAATGTGGGGGCATGGAGGGGGAGCTAAAGATAGAAAGATAAAGGGGAGGGAGGAGTAAGCATCTCCATGTCGCCTACTGTGTGCCAGGCGCTTGCTAAGTGCTTCACAAATGGAGGCTTGTTTGGCACTCAGGAGAAAGGGGCTATCATTGTCCCCCTTTGACAGACGAAGAAACTGAGGCAGAGGGGAAGTGGCTTGCCCAGGGTCACCAGGATAAGTGTCTGAGGCCATCTCTGAACTCTGGTCTTGGGGACTCCAGGCCCAGGGCAGCGGGTAGCTGCCAAGAAGGGGAAGGGGCAAAGTGCAGGGTGAGAGGGTCAGTGAGCTCAATACAGAGGAATAAAGAAATGGGGGGACAGAGACAGGGGGGAGGGAGCAAAGGGGGGATGGGGAGAGAGAAGAGGGAAGGAGGGAGGGAGAGAGGAGGAAGGAGAAGGAGGGATGGAGGAAGGGATGGAGAAATAGAGGGATGGAGAGAAGGGGGGATGAGGGAGAGGGAGGGACAGATAGAGGGATGGAGGGAGGGAGAAAAAGGGAGGGAGAGGGAGGGAGGGAAGAAGGGGGGATAGGGAGAGGTAGGAGGGAGGGGGGATACGGGAGGGGGAGAGAAAGGGAGGGATGGAGAGAAAAAGGGGGGATGGGGAGAGGGAGGGAGGGACGGATAGAGGGGGATGAGCAGATAGAAGGATGCGGAGGTAGAGAAGGGGAGGAGAGGAGGGAGGACACAGGTCCAGGCGCAGGGACAGAGACACACAAGCACGGCAGAGATAGCAGAGACTCCCAGAGCCCTGCAGATGCGACTCGTGCAGATGCCCGGGGACAGGCACAGACCCCTCCCCCCACCTCCGGGCGGGCGGTTCTCGGGGGCGCGCGCGGCGGGGGAGGGGGCGTCGCGGGGGCGCGCTCGGCCTCCCCTCCCCCCGCGCTGTCTCACCTCCTCCTCGCTCCCTCCGGCCTCGGGGCCTCCTCCCTCGCGTGCGGACGGACGGGCGGACAGACGGACGGACGGAGGCGGACACGGGGGAGGGTGGGGCGGGGGAGGGCCGCGCCGGGCGGGCGGGGGAGGGGCGCCGCTCTCTTCCGGCTCCCCGGATGCAGTCGCAGCCCCGCCCCCGGCGCGCAGGGGGTGGGTGGAGGAGGGAGGAAGGTGGGGGGGGCGCTCCAGGCCCGTGCCCGTCCGGGCCACACCCCGGAGAGGGGCTCGAGAGCGCCTGCGCACAGAGCCCGGGGGCGGAGCCTGTCGCTAAGTGGGGGGGGCTCGGAATGCAAGGAAGGTTTCACCCCCCCAGGGGCGGGGCCTATCACTAAGCGAAGAGCCAGAGCTTTAAGAAGATGGCTTCCCCCGTGGGGAGCGTCTGGTCTTCAGCGGGGCGGACCCCGTCTCTAAAGGGGTGGGACCTAACGCTAGGAGGTGGGCTATGTCTAAGCAAATGGCTCGGGTTCTAAGATGGCTTCAGCCCTGGGGCGGGTCTGGGCCTTAAGGGGCGGGGCCTGTCGCTAAGGGGGCGGGGCCTGTCTCTAAGCGGAGCTCACCGCTCTAAGAAGATGGCTTCGGTCCTGGGGCGGGCGGGCCTGGTCTCTAAGGGGCGGGGCCTGCCTCTTAGGCGCTGGGGGAGGGGCTGGACCCTGTTTTCCCGAAGATGCACATCCAGTCTCACCTAGTAGCAGGCCCTGGGAGCAGGAAGGGCCTTTAGCCGCCAATCCCCATCTGAACACGAATGCCCCGGGCCGTCCGTGGAGGCTGGAGCTCAGAGCTCCGCCCCTCGCCCCCCGCTGCCCTCGCGGGTGGCACCGCCATGCACGCAGGCAATCAGGCTTGGGAGCCAGCTCACAGGGCCCTTTGTCCCAGGCCTCTCGGGCCAAAGCCCGGCGCCCCACCCACCCGGGCGCTCCTCGTCCCTGAGTCCTCGTTCCTGGGGACAGCCTGCTCTGGCTCCTGGCTCCCCTTACCCTGCCCCGGGCTCACCTCTCCCTCCAGACCCCTTCATTTGCTGACCTCATCAGGGCGTCTCTGTGGTGGTCATTCTCAAGCACACCTGTCCCAGGTGCTGACTTCCGAGTGCAGATCTCCAGCTGCCGCCTCCCCTGGACGGCCGCCTCACTATGTCCAAACTGAGCTCCTTATCTTCCCGCCCACCCCTATGCCCCTCACTGTGGAGACCATCACCAGCCACCGGGCTCCCCACCTCAGCCATCCTGGCCTGGCTCCTTCTCACCCCCATATCCAGGACGGTGGCCCCACCCAGGTGTAGGCCCACATCAGGCCTGCTGTGGGCACTGCCTGCCTCTTCTCTCTACACCCCAAGCCATCCTCTTTCCTAACGAAAAGGTGAGACAGGGGCAGCTAGGCCCCACAGTGAATAGAGCACCATCCCTGGAGTCAGGAGGACCTGAGTTCAAATCCTGCCTCAGACACTTAACACTTACTAGCCTGTGACCTTGGGCAAGTCCCTTAACTCCAATTGCCCCTCCAAAAAGCAAAAAAAAAAAAAAAAACCACACCTAGTCCTCTCCCTTCCCCCACTTAAACTCCTGTGGCTCCTTATCACTTCCAAGAGGAAACAGCGTTTGGCATTCCAAAGCCTTTACAGCTGAGCCCCCTCGGACCTCTCCAGCCTTCTGATGTGTTGAGTCCCCTTCTCCAAGATCCTCGATCTCTTCAAGGCTTTCTCCCAGGCCTGGAATGCTCTCCCTCTTCTTCTCTACCTTCAGGCTCATTTCACATCCCAGCTCAAATCCTACCTTCTCCACACAACCCAGCCTCTCTACATTTGGTGCCTTCTGTCAGCTACCTGCTCTCTCCTGTATTGACTAGGAGAACTCCTGAGGACAGCAGCTGCCTTTTGCCTTTCTTTGTAACACCATTACTTAACCCAAAGCCTGGCACATAGTAGGCATTTAATGAAGGCTTATTAACCTGATGGGAGCTTGCTGTCTCCCCAGGCAGCTCTCCACTTT
Source organism: Gymnobelideus leadbeateri (assembly GCA_011680675.1). Classification (NCBI taxonomy): domain Eukaryota; kingdom Metazoa; phylum Chordata; class Mammalia; order Diprotodontia; family Petauridae; genus Gymnobelideus; species Gymnobelideus leadbeateri. The sequence goes on from WOXC01004443.1 coordinate 196,510, forward strand.
GGGACAGTCTTCCTAGGAAGGTTATCTTGACCAAACTGAAATTCACCTTCTAGCAACTGTTCCCTGTCCTGGCATCTAGGGCAAATACTGTCTCTGAGTGGAGCAAAAGAGCTCTACAGGCCAGGTCACTATAGTCCAGAAGGATCTTCAGACTGGGAAACCAAGGCTAAGAAGTTTACCAGTGGTCAGCCAAGTAGTCATCGGCCAAGTCCCATGGCAGGGGAACCCATATCTAAGCTCCAGAAGGGCTCTTTCTCCTACATTTCAATAGGCAAGGCTACATACTCCACTCCCTTCTTAAAAAAGAGGAAACTGAGACCAGGGAGAGTGTGAGGGGCCCAAGGTCACATGGAGAGTAAACAGAGCCAGTAGGAAAAGAAGCCAAGGCCTCTACTTTTCGCAAATTACTTGCCACACTGGAGTAGAACTTCCTAGAAGGCAGGGACTTCTCCTAGCCCTTTTATTACACTTTCTAAGGGGAAATGACTTTCCCAGAAAAGTGGTCTCCCTAGGGGTAGGATCTGTATCTTAAAACAAAAGTCCAAGTCCCTAAGAGTGAATCTTTCAGAGGGCCTCAGAGCAGGCCTCTAAGCCAGGACAGATTAGGGGTCAAATCTAGCCTTCCCTAGTCATGATCCGGGTGATGGTAGGGAAATGGGGGTATCAACACATGGAGCACTTCCTGAAGAACAAGGGAGACCATGGCTGACTAGCATTAGTGCTAAGGTCAAGCTCCTGTCTTTACCAGGTGGGGCCCTCCCAACAGAAAAAAGTAAGCCAGAGTAAGTGTCAGGCCAGTTTATTAAGGGTCCTGAGGACCTGGGGAAGGAGAGGAGGCAAGCAGGTGCTCACATGAGGACCTCCAGATGAGTTACCCCTGTCCTTGGGGACCGGCCTGGGGGGAGACACAGAGACAGACACAAAGGGGAGAGACAGAGAGAGACCCAAAACCCACAGAGAAGGCAGGGGGTATTCCCAGGAAGGAAGGAAGCCCATTCCTTGTGGGAAGAATGGGGGTGGGAGGCATGGGGAAAGGAGGAGGGCAGTGGGGTTGTGAACCAGTCCACATTCTACATAAAGGACAAACTCGGTTAATTCATTCTAAAGGGGTAAGGGAGACAGACTCTAGACTGGTCCATGGAGGGAGAGGGAATGAGGTGAAAGCCTTATCTGGATTGGTTCTGTCTATTCAAAGCAGTCCACCCTGGGGCAAGAGGGGTGCAGCAGGGCCTGTCTAGTCCACCTTGCATGAGGGGGGTTTCAGAGAGCACAGCCCACTGTAGCTCTGAGGGTGGAAGGGGTGGGCAGACAGGGGCACTAGGCTCAGCCCCTTCTCTGGGGTCCCTATCCCATCCTCCCTCCTTTGGGGGTTGGGTTGGGTTGGAGGGCCCTTCCTGGAGAGTGAAGAAGGCAAAGTTGAGAGCTAACTGGATGTGCTCCAGGGTTCTCTCAGGACAGGAGGCTCTGCCCAGAGCCAGAGGCCTTGGGGTCTTCTCTGACCCAGGGCTGGGTCCCAAGGCTTCCCCAGCTTTCAATTTCCCTCCCCCAGCCCAACATCCCTTTCCTCAGTGCTAGGGCTCTACCCTCATGCTCAAGAGTCTCAGGGGCCCCAACCTCCATCTTTGGGGTCCCTCCAGACCAGAAGCCCTCTCCCCCTCCAGGTCCAAGGTTCCCTTGGTCCCACTCAGGCTAGGAGGCTCTCCAGGACAGGGGGCTGCTCAGTCCATCCCGCGATGTAGTTTCAGGTGACGGGAGAGGTTGCTAAGTGTGATGAAGCCCTTGCCACAGACGTGGCAGGGGAAGGGCCGCTCAGGCCCATGCAGCAGCCGGTGACGCTTGAGGTAGCACTCATGCCGGAAGAACTTGCCACACTCCAGGCAGGGGAAGGGCTTCTCCCCAGTGTGGACCAGCACATGCCTCTCCAGGTCCCTCGGGGAACGGAAGAGCTTCTCACACTCAGAGCAGCTAAACACCTTCTTCCCAGCAGCTGCTGCCGCCAGAGCTGCTGGGGTGCGGCCAGAGCCAGCTGGGGGGCCCCCCGGGGAAGGCCCAGCCCCATGGCTCCCGTGATGATGCTCCTCCAGGGCCGCCACTGCCCCATAGACCGCCCCACACACCCCACAGACACAGGAAGCTGGGCCTGAGTGGGCATCCAGGTGGGCAGCCAGGGCTGCAGCTGAGGCAAAGAAGGTCCCGCAGTCGCACTGGTACAGGGTCTCCTCCGAGGCCTCGCCCAGCTCAGCGGCCACAGGGAACGGGGCCTCCAGGTCTGGATCTGAGGGCCCCTCCTGAGACTCCTCCCCAGGTACCTGTATAGGTAACTCCTGGCATACCTCTATGGGTACCACCCCGGGTAACTCCTGGGATACTTCCTCTGGTATCTCCACAGGGGCCTCCTGGGACACCTCTGGGGGCCCCTCTAGAGGGAACTCCTGGGGCCCCTCAGAGAGGAACTCCTGGGGCCCCTCAGGGTGGAACTCATTGAGCCCCTCCTCAGGGAACTCCTGGGGCACCTCCTCAGGGAACTCCTGGGGCTCCTCTTCAGGGAACTCCTGGGGCTCCTCAGAAAGGAACTCCTGATGCCCCTCTTCAGGGAACTCCTGCAAATCTTCAGAGGGGAACTCCTGTGGCTCCTCAGAGGGGAGCTCCTGGGGCCCCTGAGGTGCCTCCAACCCCCCCTCCCTGCCCTCAGGCCCAGGCCAGGAGCCCTGGAGATCATGGGTGAGCTTGTGGCGCTCCAATAAGGCTGGGGCATTGAAATCACGCTCACAACGGGGGCACTTGAAGGGCTTCACATCTGTGTGAGCAGCCCAATGAGATGCTAACTCAGCCCCTGCCAGGAAGCAGCGGCCACAGGCCCCACAGACAAAGGGGCCTGTCCCGCCAGTCCCCCAGCCACCCACCCAGGGCCCTGGCCCAGGACCGGATGGCTCTGGGCCTCCACCACAGGCCATGCAAGGGCCCTCATCAGAGCAGGCGCTACAGGACGGGCCTGGGACTGAGAGGCTACCAGGGGGCCCCAGGGTAGGAAGGAGGCCAGGGACCAAACCCGATGGGCCCAAGCCAGCGGGTGTGGGTGGGGCCATCCCCCGGTGCTGTCGCTTCAGATGACGGCCCAGGCTGGAGCGGGAGGAGAAGCGGAGCTCACAGATCAGGCAGCAATAAGGCTTTTCACCCGTGTGGACCACCTGGAAAAGGAGGCAAGAAGACGAGTTCAGCCCAGAGCAAGGCCCTGCTCCTAAGACCCCGCTATCTGGCCACACCGACATAAAGGGCTGGCCCAAAGTGCTAGGAGAGGCCGCAGATCCTGACCTGGTGGTGGAGGAGGCCCGTGGAGTCACGGAAGCCCTTGGGGCAGGCAGAGCAGCGGTAGGGCCGCTCCCCGGTGTGCGAGCGCAGGTGGTTGGCCAGGTTGAAGCTGTGCTTGAAGCCCTTGCCACAGCGTGGGCACGCGTGGGGCTTGAGAGCCGTGTGTCGCGCAAAGTGGCGCCGCAGGTCGGAGCGGTAGCGGAAGCTCTTCCCGCACTCGCTGCAGTGGAAGGGCACCCGGGGAGCCACGGGAGGGGGAGGGGCCGGGGCCGGGCCGGCCGCAGGGAGGGGACCGTCCACACCGCTGTCCTCCATGGCTGGGGTTCCACACAAGCCCTGCCTGGGGCATCTCTAGGGAAGGAAAAGCAGGAGATGGATGGCTTCTAGCCTGAGGGGTTCTGGGCTCCAGTCAGCCCCCGCTTCTAAGTGCCAAGGCACACCACTGTCCTCTAGAGTCCCCCCACTCTTCTCTATGAAATGCCCCCCAATCTCCAAGTCCTGCCTCCTATGCCCCGCCCCTTCTATAAGCCCCACCCCTTCTGAGGACCTCCCACTCTCCTCTGTGAGCCCCACCTCCAAGCCCCTCCTCTGTCCTGCTCAAGTCCCACCTCTTCCAAGAACCTCCCACTCTGAGAGCTCCAGTTCTCAAGCTCCACCCCTCCCTACTTAAGCCCCACCCCCTCTCTTGGGACCTCCTCTTTGACCCCACCTACTTCCTAGCACCTCTCAATCCCCTAAGTGCCACCTCTTCCCCATCTAAGCCCCTTTTCTCTCCACTAAGCTACTCCCACTCCCCAGAGAGCCGCACTCACTTCCAAGCCCCACCTTCCTCCCTAAGCCCCACCCCTCTCATCTAAGACCCTCCTCTTTCCCCTTTAGCCCCACCACCTGCCAAGGGCCTCCCGCCTCCTAAGCCTTCCATCGCTGTGAGCCCCTCCCATTCACCCGGCGAGACCCCTCCCTTTATCAAGCTCCTCCCCTCCCCCACCAAGCCCCCCCCACCTAGAAGTTGGAGCCCCCCGCCCCCCAAAGCCAGCCCCCTCGAGGCCTTCCCGAAGGTCCCCCTCCCCCACGTCCTTTGTGTCCCTCTCAGGCCCCCTCTCCGCCCTCCCCCCCCAAGCAGGGCCATGAATGGTCCCATCCACGCAGCCCCGCGGCCCCGGGGACGGGTGGCCCGGTCGGGCCGGCCAGGGCCGATCCATCCGGCTCCTCGGGGCGGGGGGCGCGGGAGGGGGCCAAGTCCTGGGGCATCCGGGCTCCAGGGGGGTCTCGGACCGCGCCGTGCCCCTCTCTCCTTTAATTACTTACACCTCCCTCTGGGCGCCGACATTTTGGGCCGCGGGGGTGGCGTCACTTCCACCCGGGGGGGCCCCACCACTTCCGGGTCCCCTTCCTTCCCTGCTCCCCCCTCAGCTCTCCCCCTCCCTTTCTCAGACGTTGAGCCTGCACCGAAGCGGAGTGGGGTTAGGAGCCATCTTTGACGAGGGCGGGCGCGAGAGATGGGGGCGTGGCCTCGCTGCCATCTTAGTTAAGGGCAGAAGCATCTGGAACATCCCGCCTCGCGGCCACACTGGACACAAAAAGCTGAGAACTCAGCGGGCACCATTTTGACTGTGGGCAGAGAAGCCGGAGCAGGCGCCATCTTGGGAGCCTCAGGACCCAGGGCCCGAAGCCAAGCCTATGCCATCACTTCCCGTAGGGCTCGAGTCTGGGCTGCGGTGACGTCAGGAGCCCCAGGCGGGAGGGCGAGTGCCGGGACGTGCTGTGTGACCTTGGGCAGGGCCCTGACCCTCTCCGGGCTTCCGCCAGTCCCTGAGCCTACCCGCCCCCCGCAGCTTTGAGCCCCTCAGTTTCCCACTTGATGATTCTCTAAGCATCTTTCCCCAAGGCTTAAGTCCGACATCTCGGCACTCCTCCATCAGGCCTCAGCTCAAGATCTCTAAGCGCTTTTTTATAGGTGTCGGGCTCGCTAGGCTTCAGGGCGCACCCTGACCACAGTCCAGCTCCCACCCTGGGGCCGTCCCCATTGGTCGTGTGACGTGATAGGCAGCAAAAGGACCCTCTCTAGGCCTCGACCTCTCCACCTTTATTATAGGCACTAGCCCTCCAACAGTCACGTGTCGCCTAGTAGGCAGGCAGGCAGGGAAGTGAAACCAGCGCGCAGGCGCAGCCCAAGCCTCCCCCGTCCCCGATATAGACGAGCGCTAAGACCGCGCGGGCACCATCACAGCCTCCCTTCGCTTTTGTGACCAGACCGCGGGGAGGGTGAGGGAGGGGGCGGGGCCGGCGGTGTCACGCGGCCGCCTCCGCCTCCGCCCCCCTCCCCCGGCCCCGCCCCGCCCTCCCCGGGCCCTGGCCCACGCGCCCGCCCTCCCGCCCTCCCCGCCGCCCCCCGCGCGCGCCCCTAAGCGACATGCAAATGAGGTACCCGGGCGGGGAGGGGGCGGCGGGCGGGGAAGGGAGGCCGAGGGAGGGAGAGGAGGAGGGGGGAGGGGAGAGAAGGGAGGGAGGGCTCGGCGGCCCGCTGCACGCGACCCCCGCCCCCAGTAGTCGCCCGCGCGCGCCCCGCGGGCCCCCTCCCCCGTCCGCGCGCCCCCGCCGCTCCCCCGCCGCGCCTGGCCGCCCCGCGAAAGTCATTGGCTGACTTCCCCGAGCCCCGCCCCTTCCGCCCCAGCGCGCGCGCTCCCGGTCGAAACCTCGCCCTCCCTGCAGCCTGCGGGGTCCCGCTGCGCGTGCGCACTGTCACGCCACGCCCCTGTCCCTCGGAAAGGAAGTGCCCGAGCGCGCTCCCCGCCCCTCCCCCAGGCCAGCCAGCTGGGGAGGGAGGTGGGGGGGATGCCTGCCCTGGGTCGGGGGCGATCCGCCCTGGGCCTTAGTACTAGGGATCTCGGAGCTCCTTCCAGCTGGGCAGGCCTGGCCCCCAGCCTCCTGCAGGGGTGCCCTGTCCCCAATGGGCAATTCCCCAGGGTCACGCCCCCCAGTTGTCTCCAGGCCAGGATCCCCTCTCCACATGACCCTCCCACCCCCCTCCCTTGCGTGCAGAGCCCTCCCCATCCCAGCTGCCCTCCTGTGGGCAGTGCCAGGGCTGACAGCCCCAGGGAGGGGTCCCGAGACACCGCCCCTCACCTCTCTCCCTGGGGAGTGCCCACTCTGACCCTAGGATCTTTTTAAGCGAGCTTCCCTCTGCTGGTGCAGCCCAGTGCAGAGCTGCCCATTGACTGCTGGCGAGGCTTTGCCTTCCTGGCCCCAGCTGTGGCCATCCTGCCTGTTGGCACGGCCGGGCTGTCCGGGCCTCGGGCCAGTCTCCAGCACCCTGTCCCCCGCCCTCATCTGTGCCCATCCCGGGTGGTCCGCAGGGGCCCGGAGAGGCTCCAGGCTGCGGGGCTGCTCCTCTGGTGCCCGGCTAAAGCCCACAAGGGTCTCCGCTTCCTCTTCTGAACCTTTAGTGACCAGGGCCAAGCCGCCCAGGCTGTGGCCTCGGGTGTCCCCCGGCAGGGCTCTGTCTGAGATCCTGCCCCCCGCGACAGTCACCTTTGGTTTGGGGGTCTGCTCCCGCTTGCTGTCCGGCCTTCCCAGAGCCAGCCTCTCTCCCCTTTGCGGTGCGGCTATGCCTTCTTCACTTCCCTTCTCTTGGTCGTCCTGTCTGGTCCCAGTCCTCCTCCTTTATTCAGAATAGCTAAAAACCAGGTGTCCATTGTTCTCCACTTTCTTCGCCATCCTCAGTCTGTGCTTTAGCTCTCCTAACATTATTCATTTTTAGTCAATCATGGCACATTTTTCATTAGGAAATTTTAACTCATCAAAAAAATAGATGGGTTGGTATGCAAATTACAGGCAAACTTGCGAACGAACGTGCTGTTTGGGCTCTTTAAGTCTGTGTGAAAGACAGTGACCTGTTCTCTTAAAACGCTTGATCACTTTGGTTTTTGTCCTCGGTTACCTTCTTAAGGCTCTGTTCAGTCCAGTCTGGCTGCTGAGCCCCCTGCATCCACATCACTCTCTTCCGGCAGCTCCTTCCTCTGTTGGCTCTCCCACCTCTTGACAAAGAACATGATCCTTGAGGCCAGTTAAGGGCTCTCTCCCTTCTGCAGAGAGTGGGAGAGAAGTGGTCCCATCCGAGCCAGACCCTGCCCCTGGGGGATCTTCACATCATAAGCTGCTGGACCCTGTTGTCTCACAGGAGTCCGTTCTCTTAAGAAAAGATCAGAGTAAGCATTGCTTAGTGCACAGAAGACACTGGGCTAAGCATTTAACAAGCACCGTCTCCTCTGATCCTTTTAACCCTGGGAGGTAGGTGCTGGCATGATCCCATTTTACAGTTGAGGGAACTGAGGAAGACGATAAATGACTTGCCCAGGGTCACACAGCTGGGAAGTGTCTTAGGCCAGATTTGAAGCAAGAACCTGACTCCAGGTCATCACTCTATCCTCTTAACATGCAAATCTTTTCTCTGCCTCCTTTATTTGTCTTTGAAGGAAGTTTGGAGGCTTGGTCCAGGTTTGGATTTCTCCCACCCAGTGTCCAGGATCCCTAGGAAGTCAAATCTGACTTCCACGTTTAGCCTCCTCTCCACTGCTGTACTATAACAATACTATGCCATACTATGAAGTTGTAGCTTTGAGCCTGGGTTGCCTTCCAGGCCTCTGGCTCTCTGGGGTGCCCAGCTGGCTGCCTTGAGGGTATGAGGAGGGGCAGCTGGCTTCATTTGGTTTCTTAAGACTGTGCAGATGGGCACATTTAGGCTCCTTTCTCCTCCATCCCTGCCTACTGAGAAGTCTGCCATGCCTCTATGCAAGCCATGGTCCAAAAATCTTCCTCAGCTTTTTTGTGTCCCCAGATTGCAGTCTGTGGACAATAGTAAGGACCAGACCGCACCCCCCACATGCCCTGGTGGTCTTCATTTCCTTGTCAGAGACAGTAGTAGTCTTGGCCAGCTGCTTTCTGGGGCATTTCTTCAAATAGCATCAGATGTGTGAGTTCCTGTCACTAGAGAAGAGTCCTTTCCCACCCCCCACCCCCTGCTCCAGGTTTGGCCTCTTTCCCACTCCCATCTGGTCCTTTCTCTCCAAAATCTGTTTGTTTTTTTCTCACTTTAAAATGGTCCCACATCTACCTAGACTCCAGCAATTTGGTCTCTTCTTTTCGTCTGGTCTTTCCTTCCCAAAACTGGTTCCCTCCTCCTTCTGCACCCTATATCATCCCTTCTTCCCTGATCTTATTCTGTCCCCCTCTCTCTGTTTTTGTTTTGTTTTTGGAGGCAGAGTTAAATGACTTGCCCAGGGTCACACAGCTAGTAAGTGTCTGAGGATGGATTTGGACCCAGGGTCTCCTGACTCCAGAGCTGGTGCTATAGCCACTGTGCCACTTCACTGCCTCGTCTTCCCTCTTTATCGTCCATTCCTCTCCTATCTGGTCATTTCTCTAGCATTCTAAAGCTCTGGCCCCTTTGCCTTCCCATCAGGCCCCTTTTCCCCTCCTCTCTAGTCTCAGTTCTCAGTCTGGCCCTGACTCTCCCCATCTGGTTCCCTTCCATCCTTCTCCTCCAGCCTAATCCCATCTCTCACAGTGTAACCCCTTTTCCCCATCCCCTGGCTCCTTCTCCAAATTCTCCAAATGGTCTTCCTGATCTACCCTCAGCTCTAGACCCTTCTCTCGAGACTGTGCCCTTCTCAGTCTGACTCCCTCTCAGACCTCTTCTTTCCAGCCTGGCCTTAGCTTTCCAGCTCATTGGTTTCTCTTTCCCAGCATGAGCAACACAAACCCCTTAGTCCTCTGTGTCCTCGTTTCCTCCTCTGTAGAGTCTCCCTCATGCTTGTGAAGCATTTTGTGATGACTAACTGGCAAGAGCCTGGGAGCCTCTCAATGCTGCTCCCTTAACTACCAGATTCAGAAAGAGCTCCTGAGAAGGGGAAAGCCTTGTCTGGAGTCTCTCAGCTGGTCAGGGCCAGCGGTGGGACCCGGATCTCCTGCCTCCCCATTCCAGGGCCCCTCTCTTCACATCACTGTCTTTGCTGCCCTACGGCTGACTCTGACTACTGCCTCCTTTCTCCCTTCACCAGCCTAGGTCCTGTGGACGGGCCCCAAATCCCCAGCACCCGATGGACCCTTCCAGCCCAGAGCCAGCAGCCAAGGAGGCAGAGCCCTCTAGCCCACCACCCGATCCCCCTGGCGTGCGCCTCCGTCGCCGCCGCCCCCCTGCAGGGCGGGCTGGCTCTTCTGCTGACTCCTCCTCGAGCCAGACGTTTTCCCCAGCCACCCGCAAACGGGGTGGAGGGCCCCGAGGCTCTACGCCGGGGGAACCCCCTGAGGCCCCTGGGCCACCTGATGGGGCAGAGGCTGAGGATGGAGGTGGCGTCCTGTTGATTGATGCCCAGGGTGTCCCGTACACCGTGCCCCAGGCAGGTGAGGAGGGCGGGGGGTCCCGGGCCCGACGGGCTCCACATTTCTGCCCTGTCTGCCTTCGTGCCTTTCCCTACCTCTCAGACCTGGAACGGCATCGCATCTCTCACTCAGAACTCAAGCCACATACCTGCCCAGCCTGTGGCAAGGCCTTCAAGCGGGCTAGCCACCTGCGGCGGCACCGGAACATCCATGCTGGCTTGCGTCCCTTCCACTGCGCCCTTTGCCCAAGGCGTTTCCGTGAAGCCGGGGAGCTGGCCCACCATGGTCGTGTGCACTCAGGCGAACGGCCCTACCAGTGCCCCATCTGTAGGCTTCGCTTCACTGAGGGCAACACCCTGCGGCGACATGCCCGTCGCAAGCACCCACCACCCCCAGATTCGCCCAGCTCCCTGGCGGGCCCTGGCATGGACCCGCCCTGGCTAGAGGCAATGGTGCCAGAGCTGTCCCCCAGCCCGGACCCTGCCCAGGTAGGCCCTGAGGAAGATCTAGAGAAGTCCCTCAGCCTGGACCCTGCTCCTGGAGATGTGAAGGAGGAGTCTGAGCAATCCCCTAGTCCAGATGCTCCCCAGGCAGCCCCAGAAGGTCTGGAAGGAAAGCCAGAATGATGGTCTTGGCCCAGACCTTCCCTGCATGGACCCTGCTGAAAACCCTCCACAGGTTCCCTGCCTAGAACAAGCCAGCATGAACATGTTAGGGGTTGGACCTAGAGAAGACCAAGAGTGAGCCTCCATGTGGGAACCTGCAGGGGACCAGAACAAACCAACCTACCTGATCACTCCCCACCCCCACCTCCAAGAAGACCCAGAGCAATTCCCCAGGCTGGATTTACCTTGGGGAGAGTCCAATGAAGTTTGGGGGCAGTTCCTCAGCTGGGAGTAGCACCTGAGGACCCAGAGGAGGCCAAGTGTCCCCAGATCTGAAGTGGTTCTAGCTGAGCCAGGGCTTGGAATGATGGGAGCCCAGGTGTCTGGGCAGGGAGGGGGGTGGGAGGTCTGGCTCTCAGAGGAGACGTGAGACTCCTTCCTCAGAACTGGATTGAGGGTGGATATGGGGCCAAGGAAATAAATGTGTCTGTCTGCCGGCTGTCGGTGTCTGCTCACTGAGGGGGCCCCAAGGGGAAGAGGGCATGCAAATGGGACTGAAGAAAAACATGGTATGTTGGAGGGACAGCCAACACACCAACCCAGGGCTCAGCTAAGAAGTTGGGCAGGTTAGGGACTGATTGGGAGGGTCAGGGAGCCCTGCAGAGAATGCCTGGGGATGAGGGAAGCAGAAGGTCAGACAGATATCTGAGCACCTCTTCAGTCCCCACCTGCATCCTCTGGTTGGAAGACCAAGTGTGCATATGACACCTGGAAAAGAGCAGGAGCTAGGGTATGAAGGACTAGATGGCATCCTAGAGAGAGGCACAAAGGTGCTTCTAAGGGTGGTCAGTGCCAGAGCCCCTGGCTTTGGAAGGGGGCTGGAGAAAAGACTGGTCATGGAGGAGTGTAGGTGCAAGTAGACGCATCAAGAGGTCACCAGGACCATACTTTGGAAGGGGGGACAGATTCGATAGGCCTTATGAAGAAAGAGTCAGTGATCACTGGGATGTGTGTATGTGAGGGAGAGGGATGTGTCAAGGAGAAATTTGGGGAGGAAGGGAATGGGTACCATTTTAGACACTGAATATGAGATGCCTGCAGAACGCTCTGTTGCAGACAGGCATGCCTAGAGCTCAGGAGAGAGGTGAGGCTGGGGATGGAACTCCCAAGATTCATCTGCCACATGTGTGAAACCAAGGGAGTTCCTGAGATCCTTGAGCGTGAAGAAAAGAGGGCCCAGGTGAGAGGACTGGGGTGTGCTTGCTCCCCCACACACAGTGGGCCCTGGCTGGGGACACAGAGAAGGAGTGATAAGATAGATAGAACCAGGAGCAAGTGCTGTCAGGAAAAGCCAGAAAGAGAATATCCTGAGGAAGAAGGGATCAACTGTCCTGGAAGCTGTCAGGGAGGACAAGGACAGACGCCATTGGGTTTAGCAATTAAGAGACCCTGGATAACTTGGAGAGTATTTTCATTTGAATGATGAGGCCCGAAGCCAGATTGTTGAACAGAGAAGTAAGCAAGACACAGAGTGGATACACAGAGGAACCTGGGTATGGGAAGGAGGAGCCCCAGGCCCTCTGCTGGGCTCCAAGCAAGGATAGAGAGAAAGGAGGTGGACTTAGGCCCTTTGATGGACACTGAAGGGGGATACAGAGGGTGGAGTGGAGGCCCTGTGCTCAGCCCTTTGGTGACTCCAAGAGAGACACTCTCAGGTATTTCTGAAGGATCGGTGTAGTTAAGGCTAAGGGATTAATTATGGCAGCTGCCTCTAGTCTCTGCCTTCTCCCACCTGTTCTTTCCTTGGCCATCCAGGTCATCTTCCCCTGTAACAATGTGCAGGTCTGGCCATGACACTCCCCTCAGAGCTGCTGTAGCTTCCCTTGACCCTGGTATTCAAGGCCCCCCAAGCTGGCCTCCAGCCTCCCTTTCTAGCTGTTTCTGTGTTCCTTCACTTGCCCAACCTGCCAATCAGACCCAAGGCTTTGTTCTCCAAGGTGTTCCACCATTTCCTGTTTCTGTGCATTCATTCTGGCCTGGCACACACTCCCACTTCATCTTGGCCTCTTGAGCTTAACCAAATTCCACAAATGTTGGGTAAGAGTCACCTATGGACAGGATTCTGTGCTCTGCTCTCTCTATCCTGAGGATCCTAGGGTCTGAGATCGAGAGCTTAAAGGAACCTTGGAAGTCATTTAGAGATGTGGGGACAGGCCCAGAGTGCCTATGGAGTTGCCCAAGGTTACACACAATGAGTGGTAGAGCTGGGATCTGAAGCTGGCTTTCCTGACTCATCCCTCTTTTCATTACCCCAAGTCCCAAAGATGACTCCACCCACAAAGATTTTATAATGTAATGGTATTGAGAAAGGGAGTGACAGGCACAAATAACTGGCATACAGAGGCCAGGGAGAGGGCAAAGGGTACTGGGAAATGGGAGGAGGGTAGAAATGGATAGTAAGGAAGGCTCTCTGGAGAAAGGACTAAAGAAGACAGATGGAGGGGTGGGGGTGGGGCGCTGCCCCCAAGGCTAGAGAGGTGACAGAAGATAGTACATATATGAAAGTCTGAGAATCTGTATGGGATTTATTTCACAGTCATGGAGACCCACAGCAGATCTTAGAACAGAGGAGTGACTTCTCAGGCAGACATCTATGCTAGACATGAATTGGAAAGGTTGGACAGATGAAGAGGCATTACATCATCCAGGGAGGGGGGAAGGGGACCTGGGCTTCAGTGGGTTTCTTGAGAGAACAGGAGGGCAATTTTCTTTCTTTGTAAAAAAAAAATTAATATTTTATTTTCCCCCAATTACATGTACAAACAATTTTTAACATTTCCTTTAAAAAAATCCTTTGCTGGATCCCTCTCTCCCCTCCCCACCTCAAATAGAAGGCAAACAATTTGATAGAAGTTACACATGTGCAGTCAAGCAAAACATTTCCATGTTAGTCATGTTGTGAAAGAAAACACAAACAAGCAAAAAAAAACAACACAAGAAAAATAAAGAAAAAATATGTTTTCATCTGCATTCAGGTCCCACCAGTTCTTTCTCTGGAGGTGGCTACCTTCATCCTAAATCCTTTGGTATTGACTGGTAATTGTACTGCTGAGAATAGTTAAGTCATTCACAGCTGATCATCATTACAATGTTACTGTTACTATGTCCAATAGTCTCCTGGTTCTGCTCATTTCACTTTGCATCAACCCATTCAAGTCTTTCCAGGTTTTTCTGAGAACATCCTTCACATCATTTCTTATAGCATAATAAAATTCCATCAGATCATATACCACAACTTGTTCGGCCATTCCCCAACTGATGGACATCCTCTCAATTTCCAATTCTTTGCCACCACTAAAATAAGCTGCTATAAATATTTTTGTACATGAAGTTCCTTTTTTTAAAAATTTCTTTGGGATACAGATTTGGCAGTGGCATCAGTAGATCAAAGGGAATGTTTGGTTGTACAGTCCTCTGAGCATCAGTATACTACCTCATCAGCAATGCATTAGTATCTCGATTTTCCCACAGCACCCACAACATTTATCATTTTCCTTTCTGTCATGTCAGCCATTTTTTTTTCTTTTTTTTAAAGCAAGTGGGGTTAAGTAACTTGCTCAAGGTTACACGGCCAGTCATTATTTGTGTGTGTGGGTGCTCATTTTCTGAGGCCAGATCCGATCCCAGGTGGTCCCAACTCCAGGGCTGGTGCTCTTATTCACTGCAGCCACCTAGCAGCCCCTATGTCAGCCATTCTCATACGTGTAAGATGCTACTCCAGAGCTGTTTTAATTTGCATTTCTCTAATAAATAGTGATTTAGAGCATTTTTCATGACTATATAAAATTTTAATTACTTCTTTTGAAAACTGCCTGTTCATGTCCTTTGACCATTCATCAACTGAGGAATGTTTTTTATTTTCATAAATTTGACATTCTCTATATATTTGAGAAATGAGATCTTTATCAGAGAAACTTGGGTAAAATTTTTTTCCCAGTCATGATTACTATTATTACTGCTCCATCTATCCACCCTCCCCATTTATCCTACTCTCTCTTTCCTTTCATCCTGTCTATTCTCAAAAATGTTTTACTAGGGGGAAGGGGGATGAGAGGAGGGATGATGGATGGGAGGGCATCCTTGGGGGGAGGGGAGGTTGGAAGTACCCACTATAGAAGAGGGACAGGATCATGTAGGGAATGGACCAGGTGGGGGGTGGGATGAGTGGGAGGGAATTATAAGCAGCCTTGTACAATATATCTACTATGATAATGTTTTGCATAGCTAGACATGTACAACATATACTGAATTACTTATCTCCCCAGAGGGAATGGGTGACAAGGGAGGAAGGAAATGGATCTGAAATTCGAGGTTTTAACATTAAATGTTTCAAATATATATAAATACTATTATTAATACTGTTTTGCTTGTAACTGGGAGATAAGATGTGCAGGCATTGGGACACAAAGATTCACCTTCCTCTAATGGAAAAGTCGAAGGGGGTATGGGAGAAGGTATGGGAGAGAGCAGATTGGAGGAAGCGATATCTTGTGGGACTGCTATTCTGGGAGGTTGGGTAGGGGAATAACGGGGGGAAAATGATTGTAACTCAAAATCTGGTGGAAATGAATGATGTAAAACAGAAGTTAATAAAGCATGTGTTTAAAAAAAATGTTTTACTTCTGATTTTTACTTCCCCTAGTGCACATGGAGGGTAATTTTCTAGGTTCAGTTCAGGTGATACTTCCTCCAGGAAGCCTTCCCTGTTACCCCTAGGGGAAAGTGTGCTCTCTTTCTCTCACATATTTTCTGGAAATGCTTTGTTCCTCATTTCACATTTGTCTCTTCTAAATCTCATTTCTCCTGAGACTTTTCATGACTCTCCCTTTTCCCATCCTCTCAGCTGAGACCTTTGCCTCCTATTTTACTGAAAAAATTGGGGCCATCATCCACGTGTTCCCTCTTCTCCCCTTTTCCTCATCTCCTGTCCCTCAGGTGCTATCTGCCACTGTTGTCTCCTTCCCTCCTTGTGTCACATGATGAAGTGGCCCTAGTCTTTATCAAAGCTAACCCCATTCTATTCTGTCTCCTTTGGGAGACTGCCCCGCTGTCATTCCTCTTTTACTTCTCTTCAATCTCTCCCTCTACTGGCTTATTCCCTCAACATGCCCATGTCTCCTCCTTCACTTGATCCCTCCCTGCTAACTATCACCCTATATCTCTTCAGCCCTTCATAGCTAAACTCCTTGAAAAGGCTTCTACACTATGTGCCTCTCACTTCCATCTTAACCCCTTACACTCTGACTTCTGCCCTTATCATTCCACTCAAACCACTCTCTCCAAAGTTACCAGTGGTCTCTTAGTTGCTAAATCCAGTGGCCTTTTCTCAGTCTCATTCTCGACCTCTCTGCAGCCTTTGACACTGTTGATCACTCTCTCCTCCTCCAGACTCTCTTCTCTCTAGGCTTTTGGGACACCACTGTCCTGGCTCTCCACCTACCCCTCTAACTGATCCTTCTCTGTCTCCTCTGCTGGATCCTCTTGCAGATCATGCCCTCTAACCATAGGGGTCCCTTAGGGCTCTGTCCTGGGCCCTTCTCTCCAGCTCCCATGGATTTAATTATCATCTTTATGCTGATGATTCTCCAATCTACATTCCTTGCCTCCAACTCTCTGCTGACTTCAATCTTGAATCTCCTACTGCCTTTCAGACATCTAGAATAGGATGTCCAGTAGACATCACAAATTCAACATGTCCAAAGCAGAACTTTCTTCCTAACCCATCACCTCTCTACCCTTCCCTATGTCTGTAGAGGGCACCACCATCCTCCTAGTCCCTCAGGCTCCCAACCCAGGAGTCATCCTGAACTCACACCACCGCCCCCCCATCCGATATGATGCCAAGACTTGTCAATTTTGTCTGCATCACCTCTTCTCAATTTCACTTCCCAACATCCCTTATCAATTTCACCTCTGCAACATCTCCCCAGTATGGTCCCTTCTTTCCTCTGACACTGCCCCTACCCTGGTACAGAGTCTCTTCACCTCACCTGGACAATTGCAATAGCCGCTGGTGGGCCTGCCTGCCCTTCCCAAGTCTCTCCCCACTCCAGTGACTTCATTTAGCCACTTTTCCTAAAGCACAGATAGGTCTGATCACATTTCCTACTCAATATACTCCAGTGGCTCCCTAACACTTCTGGGACCAAATACTAATGCCCTTCATAACTTCCAGTCCTTTGTACCTTTCCAGTCTCTTTACACCTTACTCTCCCCCATAATCCAGTGACACAGGTCTCATGGACGTTTCATGGAGAAGAACTATCCCCCAGCCCATTTCCCAGCTTTGGGTGTGATCTCTGGCTGCTTCCCCACCCCAGTCCTGGCATGTGCTCCTTCCTCTTCTCTGATCACTGACCTTCCCCAGCTTCTTTAAAGACCCAAATAAAATCCCACCTTCTACAGGAAACCTTCCCCCCTTAAGTCCAGGGCGGTCCCTCCATTCATGCTTTCCTATTTATCCAGCATTTAGCTCCATTATATATGTCTGCTGGTTTTCCCTATTAGATTGTGAGCTCCTCCAGGACAGGGACTGTATCCCCAGAGCTCCTCATAGTGCCCTGCCCCTAATAGGAGCATAAGCATTTGACTGTCTAAGACTGACAATGTTTCCTTTGGGTCTGCAGGAGAAGACCCTCCTATCTCCCTGGATGGAGGAAGGGCATTACGGCTGTAATTCCAGAGCAGGGCCCTGGACACTGGGAGACAGCCCATAAGAATAGCAGCTGGCATTAATGGTGACTCCAGGTGACCCCATTTGGGGGCTTCTTGGCAGAGATACTGAAGCAATTTGCCATTTCCTTCTCCAGATCATTTTACAGATGGGGAACTGAGGCAGACAGAGGTTAGATGGCTTACCCAAGGTCACCCAGCTAGGAAGTATCTGAGGCTGGATTTGAACTCGGGTTTCCCAAGGCTACATGCCCTGTGGCGCCCCCTAGAGGCCACCATCCGAGAAGGATGGAGAGGAGATGGGAGCAATTGAGAAAGAGGGGCTGAGGCAGAGGTGGAGGGGAGGAGGGTGAAGGGGAGGGACTAAGGAGGAGGCGGGGCCAGAGAGGGAGGGCCTGGGAGGGCGGGGTTTAGGATTAGAGTAGGCCAAACATCGGGGTGGGAATTTAAGAAGGAGGAGCTAAGGGGGCAGGGTTTAGGTGGGGGGGAAGGAGGGGCTGGGAGGAGGAAGGACAGAGGCGTGACGGAGGGGAGGGGAGGTTTGGGGCTGAAAGGAGGAGTAGGAAATGAGGGGGCAGGACTAAAAAGAACTAGAATGGGGGGCTGAAAGGAGGAGTTTAGCTGAGAAGGAAGCAGTGAGGGGAGCGGAGTGGGGGTGGCTAAGATGAGGAGGATGGGACCAAGGGGAGGGGCTTGGAGGGGAGAAAGTGAAGGGACTGAAGCTGGCCCTAAGGCGCAGGCGCAGGCACAGGCACCAACGGAAGTCGAGTACGCCTCTTCTATCCCGCAGCCCCCCCTGCACCAACACATTGCGCAGGCGCAGCTTCTTTCCGCTCTTCCCCCGCCCTCTTGTTCCCACCACAGTGTGCAGGCGGGGGCTTCTTGCACACGACCCCTCGCCCCTCCGCTCAGTGCGCAGGCTCAGTGGCTTCCGCTCGTCGCCCACCCTCCTCCCTACACCCCAGCGACCTCCTCCCCCTCCTCCACCCCGCCCCCCGCGCGCTTCCAGCCGGAGTCTTACGTTGCTTCCGCTTCCGGTGGCCGGCCCGGCAATCGACGCGGGAGGGGGCGGGGGCCTCGGGGCGGGGGGCGGCACTTCCGGTCGGGCCTTCGGGTCTCCCCGGAGCTGCGGCGCCTCCTCCGCCCGCCCGCCCCCCACTCCTGTCTGCCCCCGGCCCAGGTGAGTGACAGGCGAGACCCGGGGGCGCCCGCGAGCCGCCTCCCACCCGGCCTGGCGCCCGCAGCTCCGTCAGCCGGAAGAGGGTTTGGGGATCCTCCCGCTGGCGGGGGCGCGCTTGGAGATTCCCCCCCAGGTCCCCGGGTCCGAGAAGAAGCGGGCGGGGGGTCCTGGGGGAATCCTAGAGGTCTGCCTGCCCTTCCCCCTTCGGGTCAGGGTCCGAGAAGACCCCAGGCTCAGAGGGCACTCAGATTCCTCTGAAGCTGGGCAGAAGCAGTGCTGGGACACCTTCCCCTGCCTGGGAGGGCGGGCGCAGGACGCCCCTCCCCCGAGAGCGGGGTCTCCCCAGGCGGTGTGGGGGGCGCTTAGGGAGCGTCTCCTTGGGACCCACGGAGTCGGGGTGGGGGCAATGCCGTGACCTCTAGGAGATCCCCGCCCCCCCATCCCACTGTAGGCAGCCCCGGGTAGCCGGTGTGGGGGTCTCCAGCTACCCCGGGGGGGCCTCGGCCCAGCAGGGGGGGGGGCGGCGGGGCTCTGGGCGGGGCCATCACCCAGCTTCTCTGTGTCCCTTGCAGGGAGAGCCCCCGCTGGCAGCAGCCATGGGAGCTCGGGGGAGCGCCTGAGAAGAGGCTCGGGGAGGGCCAGAGCGGGGCATGGAGCAGACTTGGGGTGAGACTGAGAGGGTAAGCCCGAGGAAGGGGGCCCGGCCAGCAGGTGGAGGGTAAGGCGGTGGGGCGGGCGGGACGGCCGGGGCCTCACCTCTACCTTCTCCCTGCAGAGAGGACTGCTCTCGCCGCTGCCCGCGATGGAGGCCAACCCCGGCGGCGGCAGCGGTGTGGGTGGTGAGGACGGAGTCCACTTCCAGAGCTACCCCTTTGACTTCCTCGAGTTCCTCAACCACCAGCGCTTCGAGCCCATGGAGCTGTATGGGGAGCACGCCAAGGCTGTGGCCGCCCTGCCCTGCCCGCCGGGGCCCCCTCCCCAGGCCCCACCTCAGCCCCCGCCCCCCCAGTACGACTACCCACCACCTCAACCTGCCTTCAAGCCCAAAGCAGAGACTCCCTCATCCTCATCTTCCTCCTCCTCCTCCTCCTCCTCTTCCTCCTCCTCCTCCTCCTCCTCTTCCTCCTCCTCCTCCTCATCGCAGGCAAAGAAGCCGGAGCCAGCGCTGCCCCCAGGTTTTGGGGCGCCTCCGCCTCCACCCCCGCCCCTCTTCGATGCTGCCTTCCCTGCTCCGCAGTGGGGCATCGTGGACCTCTCTGGGCACCAGCACCTTTTTGGGAACCTCAAGCGGCCTGGTACAGCTGGTGGGCCTGGGGCTGGCCCAGCCACACCAGGGCCCTTGCCCAGCCCCAGCCCTGGGCCCCCAGGGGCTCCTGTGGCCGGTGACCTGGGCGCTGCTGCCAAGGATGACAAGGGCTACTTCCGCAGACTGAAGTACCTGATGGAGCGGCGCTTCCCCTGTGGGGTCTGCCAGAAGTCCTTCAAGCAGTCCTCCCACCTGGTCCAGCACATGCTGGTGCACTCTGGGGAGCGGCCCTATGAGTGTGGTGTCTGTGGGCGTACCTACAACCACGTCTCCAGTCTCATCCGCCATCGCCGCTGCCACAAGGATGCACCTCCGCTGCCCGGAGCCCCACAGGCCCCAGCGCCCCCTCCGCTGCCCCCTCTGGCCCCCGCCACTTCTGCTGGGGCGGAGAGTGGTCCCCCTCCCCCAGGCGTGGCCCCAGGCCCTGGGGGAGAGGGCCCCTTCACCTGCCCCCTCTGCTGGAAAGTGTTCAAGAAGCCCAGTCACCTCCACCAGCACCAAATCATCCACACTGGGGAGAAGCCCTTCTCCTGCACCGTGTGCAACAAGAGCTTTAACCGCCGGGAGAGCCTAAAGCGCCACGTGAAGACCCACTCAGCTGACCTGCTGCGGCTCCCCTGTGGTGTGTGTGGGAAGGCCTTCCGGGATGCGGCCTACCTCCTCAAGCACCAGGCAGCCCACGCTGCTGCGGGGACTCCGGCACCCCGCCCCGAGTACCCCTGCGACCTGTGTGGCAAGTCCTACTCTGCTCCACAAAGCCTGCTGCGCCACAAGGCAGCCCATGGCCCTGCCACTGCAGCCCCTGAGGTCTCCAAGGATGGATCGACCCCAGCCCCGCCCCCCACCTTTCCTACCGGGCCCTACCTCCTACCCCCAGACCCTCAAGGTGATGGTGGAGAGAAGGCAGCAGCAGCGGCAGCAGCAGCTGTAGTCTACGGGGCTGTCTCCGTCCCACTTCTGGGGGCCCACCCACTGCTGCTGGGGGGTGCGGGAGGCCCTACAGGAGGTGGGGGCAGTGGGGCTGTGGGGCCAGGGGCCCCGGCTCCAGGAAAGACCTTCTGCTGTGGAATCTGTGGGCGGGGCTTTGGGCGACGCGAGACGCTGAAGCGCCATGAGCGGATCCACACGGGAGAGAAGCCCCACCAGTGCCCGGTATGTGGGAAGCGCTTCCGGGAGTCGTTCCACCTGAGCAAGCACCATGTGGTGCACACACGGGAGCGGCCCTACAAGTGTGAGCTCTGTGGCAAGGTCTTTGGCTACCCGCAGAGCCTCACACGCCATCGCCAGGTGCACAGGCTGCAGCTGCCATGTGCCCTAGCCGCCCCTGCTGGCCTTGCTCCCGGCGCCGGCCCTGGTGCCAACCAGGCCTCGGCTGCTGGTGGGGCTGCCGGGCCAGAGGGCCTTAGCTACGCTTGCTCCGATTGTGGCGAGCACTTCCCCGACCTTTTCCACGTCATGAGCCACAAGGAGGCACACATGGCCGAGAAGCCTTATGGCTGTGATGCCTGTGGCAAGGCTTTTGGCTTCATCGAGAATCTCATGTGGCACAAGCTGGTCCACCAGGCAGCTCCTGAGCGCCTCCTGCCTCCCCCAGCCCCGGATGGGCCAGGCCCAGACACCCCAGGCTCTGGCCTGGACAACGGGCTGGCTGGGGAGGTGGGGGCAGCTGTAGCGGCCCTGGCAGCTGGGGCTGTGGGGGAAGAGGCAGGGGCTGGGGCTGGGGCTGGAGCAGGGCCTGGCCCCGGGGGCCCTGAGCGCTTCAGCTGTGCCACCTGCGGCCAGAGCTTCAAGCACTTCCTGGGGCTGGTGACCCACAAGTACGTGCACCTGGTGAGGCGGACGCTGGGCTGCGGCCTGTGCGGCCAGAGCTTCGCCGGCGCCTACGACCTGCTCCTGCACCGCCGCAGCCATCGTCAGAAACGCGGCTTCCGCTGCCCCGTGTGTGGCAAGCGCTTCTGGGAGGCAGCACTGCTGATGCGCCACCAGCGCTGCCACACTGAGCAGCGGCCCTACCGCTGTGGTGTCTGTGGGCGTGGCTTCTTGCGCTCCTGGTACCTGCGGCAGCACCGTGTGGTGCACACAGGTGAGCGAGCCTTCAAATGTGCCGTGTGCGCCAAGCGCTTCGCTCAGTCCTCCAGTCTGGCCGAACACCGCCGCCTGCATGCTGTGGCTCGGCCCCAGCGCTGTGGTGCGTGTGGCAAGACCTTCCGCTACCGCTCCAACTTGCTGGAGCACCAGCGGCTGCACCTGGGCGAGCGTGCCTATCGCTGTGAGCACTGCGGCAAGGCCTTCTTCTACCTGAGCTCAGTGCTGCGGCACCAGCGGGCCCATGAGCCCGCACGACCCGAGCTGCGCTGCCCAGCCTGCCTCAAGGTCTTCAAAGACCCTGGCTACTTCCGCAAGCACCTGGCTGCCCACCAAGGTGGCAGGCCCTTCCGCTGCTCGGCCTGTGGGGAGGGTTTCTCCAACACATACGGCCTTAAGAAGCACCGTTTGATCCATAAGGCTGAGAGGCTAGGGGCTGCCACTGCTGGAGCCAAGGAGTCCTGAGGGGGATAGGCTGGAGCCAGTCAGCACCCTTCTTCCCCCTGCTCTCAGGCTTCACCAAGAGCTTGGAGGGGGGCTCTCCACATGCCAACCCCCCACCCTTCTCCCAAAGCCTGGTGGGGGGGGGGGCTTCACTCCATAGGGATCTAGCCACTCGCATCATGAAGGATGGACTTAATCCTTCACCTCTCTCTCCCCTGCTTCCCCCACATCCTGGGAACTCTAGGACCCCTCTAACACCAGACTCCCTCTCCATCTGCCCCTTTGTAATCCTCCCACCCCACCCCACCCCCGATCCATGCCCAAACCTGTAGAAAATGAGGCTCATTCCCCCCACCCTGATCACTACGACCACCGCCATCTTGGAATCTGGCTGGAATAGGGGAGGGGGAGGTGGGTTGGGAGAGACATGGGGTAGGGGGACTGATTGCCGTTTGGATGTGTGGGGAGGGTGGGGGGGTGGGGGGGGAAGACGCAGTTTGTACAGACAAAGTTGGGAATAAATATTATCCTTGTGGCACGACTCCATCCTTTGCCCTCCCTAAGAGACCCAGGGCACTTGGGGGGAGGGGTCAATTTGGGGTCAGTGACCTGAGTACTGTCTTCTCTCCATTCTGAGGATACCGCTTTTCTATCAGCTTTCTTCCTACACCCCAAGCCTCAAGAAAAAAAAAAGTGGCAGTCCCCTAAGAAATGCATAGTGGGAATATTGGTTTCATGCTTCTACCCCACATCCAGCTAGACCCAGGAGAAGCACCTCGAGGCATAGGGTTTTCCTACTGAGCTTGTGACCACCACAAGCCAGTCTTGGCTCTTACCAGCATTTGGGGGACCAGTGATGGGGAGAGTTCCCCACTAATCGCACTTGACCTTGAGATGTCACTTTAGTGTTTCCTCATGACCCTTAGTTTTAAATCCCAGCTCTGTTCCTGCCTCACTTTGTGGCTTTGTGAAGGCCCTTTGTCACCATTGTGTAATCCCTCTCTTACCTGGACTGTTCATCAGCCTCTTTAATTGGTCTCCTATTGCTATTTCTCTCTCACAATTCCAAAAGCTCAGCTCTGACTGCTATCTTCCAGCTCAAGAACTTTGAATGGCTTCCCGTTACCTCCAGGATAAAGCATGAAGTCCTTTGTTTGCCTTTTAAAGTGATTTGCAATTGATTTTCTTGGCTTCTGCTCAAGGACTCTACTTTCCAGCCTACCTGTAGGTTCCTCACATGCTGTGTTCTATATCCCATCCCTCTGTTTTTGTGCTGGCCATCCATCATGCCTGGAATTCTCTGATTTGTTGAATCCCTTCCTCCAAAACTCAACTCAGATGTTGTGTCTTGCACCAGACCAACCTCTCCTGATTTGTTCAGTTCTTAATGCTTTTCCTAAACCCAAATTGTCTTGTCCTTACACATATTTTGGATTTGAGTCATGTTTCTGGACAATTCCCCCTACCTGCCATAAGACAGACCAGACACACACCAGCTTCAGAAGGGAAGTGCTGAGGGCTGAGCTTCCCATTCTGTGTTTTCTGTTAAGGCAGTGCTTCCTATGGACCCTCATCTGGGCTTCCAAAGATCTGTCATCATCAGCATGGTTAGTGTTTGTGTGTGAGATCACAAGTGAGACATTGGCTTCATCCTTTGGAATCCAGATTCCTTCCTCTGATTGGACATTAAAGTCTTGAGTTTCCTTTTCAACTTGTCAAACCTAAAGACTCTGGTCCTTGAGGGCAAAAGAGGCAATTTCAGCTGGATTTCCCCAAGTGGGGACTAAAGTGGAGGTGGCAGCTTTTCCCATTTTAGAAGTCTTCAAGAATGAGCTGATGACAATCACTTGTAATCCTGAATTTTCAGGGCATTTTTTCCACAAAAAGGGTGGTCTAACTGGTCTCAAACCAGAGTCTTGTTCTTTGGCTATGATCGATGATTTTTAATAGTATCATATGTCTTCAAATCCCATGTCCTATCGAAGCTCATGCCGGATCTCAAGTCCAACTTGTTTTCTGCCATCAGCCTTCTCTGTTCCTTTGTGCAGACTGCTGGACACTGTCAGAGGAGTCACACAGCAGTCCCGAATGGGTCCATTGCAGACTGATGTTCTGTGATCTTGGTTTGGCCTTTGATGTTGCAAGCATTTCTTAACTTCTTCTCTAACTTTTTCTTGTTCTTGGAGTGACTATTCAAAATTGTCCTTCCTTAAGGCCCCAGCACCACTACTTCCCCTACCTCCCACCTCAAACACAGGCTCTCTCCTCACACTTTGCTGGGAAAATAAAGACTGTCCACCCTGGGCTCTTTCTCATTTCACACCCCAGAGCTTTCTCTCCATTTTCCCCAACTGTCTTCTTTGCTGAAGTCTTTGAGGAAGAGGTACTCTTTTTGTTAAAGCTGACCACTCTACCTGTGTCCTTCATCTTACTCCTTCCTACTTCCTCTGAGAATTTTTTCACCATTGATAATCCTTTCAATCTCTTGCCCATTGGCTTCTTCCTTTCTACCTTCAAAGATAGCTTTGTCTTTCCCATCCTGAAAAGGAGTTCACCTGACCTTGCATCTCCTTAAGTTCCTATCCTGAGTCTGCCTTGCTACGGGTGTGCCACCTCAATTCCCTTATCTGAGAAGTTAGGCCATGGGCTAGGTGACTTCTGAGGTCATTCAAATCAACATCTCTGATCCCAAGGTCCTTCTCTTATCACAGCCCAAGTCCTAGAAAGGGCTTCATACCCATGGCTCAATTAGTACACAAGAGACAAGCATATGTTAAGTGCTGTGTGCCAGGCACCACACTGGGCACTTGCAATAGGAAGGAAAGTAGAACCCTATATCTGTGGACCTTCCGTTCTGCAGGAGAAGCAGCCTGATGCCTCTGGGTGCACACATCCATCTACGTTCAGTTCAGTGGAGTCTGACTCTGAGCCCATGGACCATAGCACTCCAATGTTGTCTGTGGGGTTTTCTTGGCAGAGATCCTGGAGGGACTTGTCATTTTCTTCCCCAAACATAACATGTATACCTATGAGTAAATACATGTGCACCCGTGTGTGTGCGTGCGCACACACACACACACACACACACACACACACACACACACAATCATTTTTGCAAGGAAAGAGGTATTCGTATCTGGGAGGGGGTGGTCAGGAAAGGCCTCTGGTGGCATTGAGCTGAACTTCAAAGGAAATTTAGTGAGGCAGTGCAGAGTCTGGGGATCTGAGCTCAGTTCTCCACCACTTTCCCATGTGACTTTGGGTAAATCATTTCATTCTATAGGTCTCAGTTTCCTCATTTGCAAAATGAAGGGATTAGGCTAGGCCTCAGGTCCCTTTCAAATCTAGACCAATGGCTCTAAGTAGCATAAGTGAAGTGGAAGCATACTGTAGGCATAGTGAATGCCCAGAAACTCAGGTGGGAGATGGAATTTTGTATGTAATAGCAAACAGGCTGACTTGGCTGGACCATAGATCTGTTATGTGAAGGGCTTTTGTCAAATAGGGTGCTATGGAGCCTCTTTGAGGTGCAATGACGCAGCCAAAGCTGTGCTTGAAAAAATATCACTTCGACAGTCAATGGACAGGAAGCATTTATTAAGTGCTTATTGTGTGCAGGTTCTGTGCTAAGCACTGGGGATTTGAAGAGGGGCCCTGCCCTCAAAGAGCTCACAGTCTACTGGGGCAGACTGCAAGCAAACTATGTATAGAAAAAAATGGGAAGAGAGGGAAGGCACTAATAGGACTTGAAGGAAGACCAGTGTGAGGAGGGAGAAAACTCCAGGCATGGGGGATAGCAAAGAGGCCAATGTCACTGAGTATAAGAGTGTGTGGAGGGCAATAAGGGGTACAAATATTGGAAAGGCAGGCAGGACTAGCTGATGAAAGGCTTTCAACACCAAATAAAGAATTTTGTATTTGATCTGGAAGTAATAGCCCCTGGAGAGAGAAACAGAGAGAGAGTGTGTGTGTGTGTGTGTGTGTGTGTGTGTGTGTGTGTGTGCGCATGCGGGAGCATATGTGGTTGGCGGGGGGGGGGGTGGGGGGAGGATGGATAGTAGATGATGAAAGGGAGAGATGAAGTCGGGGAATTATTAAACAGCTATTACAGTGGTCCAGATGAGAGATTATTACAGCCTATACTAGGTAGGGTAGTGGTTGGTCACATGAGGGAAGCCAGAATATGCTTTTCTTCCCATTACTACTCCCATCCTTTCTCTTTACCACCATTACTCAGCAACCACTTTATTATTCATTCTCTCCAAATTCATCATCCAATTCAGATCCTAAAGGCCATGATCTACTGATGTCCTCTTGGATGTTTTCCCTTCCCTTATCATAAACCTAGTGCCTGGCCTATAGTCTCCCTTTCCACTTCGTCTCTTGCCTTTATACCAGGAGGGCCTGTTGATGTTCCCTTAAATACCTGACCTCCCAGTTCCTAAGTCTGCTCACCTCCCACTTGCTACTCCATTCCACTTGGACACAAGGTTGGTCACACTGATCTCATTATCACCCACTAGTATTCCACTATGATGAAAGACTATCTCCTGTCATTCCATCTCTCCCTATATCTTGTTCCTCCTCAATCTATTTTTCATCCTTACTGTGAGCTCAAATTCCTCTAGCCTCTGGTTCTTTACCATGCACTCATGAGCCTTTCCTCCCTTCCCAGTCTTGACTTCTTGGTGAGCCAGTTTGACTTGATACTATCCTCTACTTTGGAATCTGTGGTTTTCCTGTCTTATTGTCAGCCACACCTTGCCAAGCCCCAACCCTGACTTATCCCCACCATTTGCCCCCTTCCCCCCTCCTCCTGTTGCTGAATGCAGTTTCTGTGACAGTCACGTGCTGAATGGGTCCACCACAGATTTGTTACCTAATCTCAGCTGTGCCTTCACTGGGCAAAGCAATTCTTTTAATCTCCCTTAATCTCTCCTTTATCCCACTCTCCACAATGGAAAGTGGGATCCTACTCTCTCAGCTGTGGACCTTGCCTTGTAGTATACTGCGAAAACAAACAAAAACCCAACCCAGACCATTTACTGAGATCTTTCTCTTTTTCCCTTCTTTTCTCATATCCTTTACTATTTCCTTCTCTTGTCTCTGATGAGGAGGTAGTCCTTCTCACCAAGGTTATCCTTCTTAATGTAGCCTGGTTTCCATTCCCTATCTTTTCTATGAAATTGTGCCACCCTTTATCATTCTCCCCCCTCCCTTTAATTTCCAGTCTGTCCCTATAAAATCCTTCCCTGATGCCTACAAACATGCCAGATTATTCCCCATTCTGACAAAACTCCCACTAGACACTGGCTCTGATCCTATATCTAGCCCCCTTCAGCAGGTGAAGAAAAGGTATCAGAAAACTGGGGTTATGAACACCCAGAGGAAGACTTGAAATCAAAGCATGGAGAGCCCCAGCTGTGCTCTGAAAAAGTCAACCTCATGGACAGCTCAGAAGACATTGCTATTGATCTCTCCAGGACAGCAAAACAGGAGAAAAAGAAAGCACACTGAAGGTCTTAGATCCTGGGATCATGTTAGGAAAGATCAGTGCATCAATACGGCAATAGACAATAGGAACAAGGAATGAGGGAGCCTCAGAATGAACATAATTTCCAGTGGACCTTCCCAAGGCACTTGTGGACATTGCATATCTAGCATTAGAATTTTTCACATGTTTAAAATCACCCAAGATGAAGTATATTGACTTGTACTTTCTATTTATGGAGTCAGGACCAGATAGATCAATTCAACTTTTTTCTAAGCTTCAAAGCTGCTAAGGACAAATTAGTAATTTAGAAAAACTTCCAATTCCTTTTAGAATGGAAAGAGTTCAGTAAAAGCACTTGAGTTGATTAAAATGGAGGAAAATTTTGCTTAATCTTCAGATAATTGGTGGCAAGAGGTGGTACAGAGCTTCTCTGTCATCTTACTGGTAGTATGCACTTAACTAAGTTTAAACTCATCGTTATGCCAGGAGGTTTGGTCCAAAATACCCATTCTGAATCTTTAAAAGAGTATAGGTCTTGGGGTGGGTCGGTAGCACAGTGAATAGGGCACTGGCCCCAGAGTCAGGAGGACCTGAGTTCAAATCTGGCCTCACACACACGACACACTTACTAGCCGTGTGTTAACCTCAATTGCCTCAAAAAAAAATGCAAAAAAAGAATGCTAAAGAAGTATAGGTCTTTAAATGGAGACAAAATCAATACAGCCTTATGGACTACAGGATACTTTTCTCATTTCCCTATGAATGTGGCTTGGACCACATTTTTATTTCCTAGTTGATATGCAATAATTTTATGAACTCATGAATGGGATTGGACATAACAGAATTTAGACAATTCAAGTTGTATAAATACAGCCATTTTCTCCATTTCCCTTTTCTCCTAAAAGTAGAGTATTTTGTGGAATAGGAAAGATTTTACAATTCTTCAATATCTGTAAAGCAGTATTATAAGAATAGACCTATTCTTGGTTTTTTTATATTTATGTTTAAAAGCACTTTAGTTATTTGGAATTTCTGAATGTTTCCTTTTTCTGGATTTTGTTTATAATTTATTTATTATGTACACATAAATAAACATTTGTATAATTTTGCTTTTCAAAAAAAAAAACAAAAAAACCCATACACTTCACAGCCCAGCTTTCAGAAGAAATTGTCCACACTTGTGATTTCTCCATGTCCTCCTCTCCCTCTCTTCTAAATCCTTTACAATTTGGCATAAAGCTTTCCCTCCAGAGTTGCCAAGGATCTCCTCATTGCCAGATCTCACCTGTCACTCTTCTTGACCTCACTGCAGCCTCTGCCACTGAGCCCTGTCACCTCCCAGATGCCTCTTATCTACTCACTTTTCCCTCTGCCTGGTGGACAGTTTCTTCATCTCTGTGGATTCCTCAATACATTTGGCATACCCCAGGGCTCTACCCTCATTCTTCTTTATCACCTGCCCCCCAGTTTTCTGGTGATGCATCTGAATTTGCCTAGATGCATCCTACCATAATAGACACTGTGTGCACTACTTTGCAACCCGGAGTCTTTCTGTCTGGGTAGAATCTACAAGAACTTTGGTTTTGCCAACAGAACCTCAGAGAACTTGGGATCACTTCAGCACTATAATGAGGCATACAGAGGGAATTTTAGTGAGGGTTTCATCCTGAACATTTTTGAGGAGTAGGTAGGCAAGTAGGGTAAAGTGACTTGCCCAGAGTCACACAGTTATTAAGTGTCTGAGGCAGGATTTGAACTCAGGTCCTCCTGACTCCATGGTTGCTTCTTTACCCATTGCACCATCTAACTGCCCACCTGAACATATTTTAAAATACCCCATATTTATAAGTCACTCAATCCTCAACTATTTTTTACAGAATGAAAGAAGTGATGTAAGAGATTTTGTTTGTAAAATGAGGGATTGGACCAGATCTTCCATCTCTAAATCCTATAGGCCCTTAGTAGAGGGGTGGGAAACTCCTAGTGTGGAGTGTCATGCTGTGACAGATGTACTAAGATTTTTTTGTTAGTTTTGCTTAACTATTTTTAATTTTTTTGATTTTTTATTTTTGGAGGGGGAAGGAAGGGCAATTGGGCTTAAATGACTTGCCCAAGGTCACCCAGCTAGTTGTGTCTGAGGCCAGATTTGAATTCAGGTCCTCCTGACTCCAGGGCTGGTGCTCCATTCACTGCTCCACCTAGCCTCCCCTGCTTAACTATTTTTAAAACATGAAACTTTTTTTTTTTAATGTAATGGATGGTTGGGGCTTGGTGGACTAAGTTCCCTACCAACTCCAAATCTTGATTCTTTGTTCTTGAAGGAATACAGATTGTTTTGCTTTGTTATGGTTTAGGGGGAGAAGGGTGGAGTAGTCCTCCCATTACCCCATGGAGGGAAGTTGGAGGACTTCTTCAGAAAGTTACCAGCTTTCTGCCTCATCCTTCATACCTCTGTAGAATCCTTAGCAGTAGCCCTGTGATTTCACAGATGTAGTGTAGATCACCACCATTAACGCCCCTTTTTGCTGGTGAATTCTTTCTCTGGTGTAAGGAGTCCACCCTACAGAATGGAATTTTTCCTCAGTGTAACTTAACATTATCCAGATGTGGCATGTATTTGTCTTCATCTCTTACCCCTTACTCTCAAAGCTCCTTTCCTCCCCATTCATCCCTTTGCTTGCCATCTGTTGTTGGCCATATGCTGAAACACTCACCCTGCACCTCTCTGTTTCTCTTTTCAAATAACCTGCAATTGTGATTCTTTGGAGATTGTGGTATTCCACAACTTGTTAAATCACTTGAAGAATATTAGTGGGGGGATTTTGTTTTTGTTCTTGTTTTTTTGCTTTTTGGAGGGCAATTGGGGTTAAGTGAATTGCCCAAAGTCACACGGCCAATTTTTGTGTTAAGTGTCTGAGGCCTGACTTGAACTCAGGTCCTCCTGACTCCAGGGCAGGTGCTCTATTTACTGTGCCACCTAGTCGCCCCAATATTAGTATTAATAGGTATTTTTTGTTTATTTGTGAGTTTTTTTTAACCAAGGAGAACCCTGGTCATTGAAAATACTGTGTTATTTCCTAAGGGAATCCAGATCTCTCTCTTCTTCTTATAAGTATTAACGGTCCAGCTTAATGGATTGTCTGTCCTATTGCAAATTCAATTCTGGACAAATTCATCCACTTGGTTTCTCCTGTGTGGATACTTGACCAAACTAGGAATCTTATTTGGGATGATCTACAACATTATAGGTCTTGTTGAACCAACATGCATCCCTTGAGAATCCTGAAGAAATTCTGTGAATCACTCAATCATATTCCTTTTTGTGTCTCTTTCTGTCTTTGCTTTTATCTCTTTATTCCTAAATCTCTGTTTAACACTTTCTGTCTCTCAGGTAGAGAACTAGAATTTGAACCTGGGTCTTCTGATTCCAAATACAATGATTTAGAAATGGAGTCTCAGAGAGGTCATGTGACTTGCCCAAGCTCACACAGGTAGTTGCAGAGATGGACCTGAATCCAAGTGTTCAGTCTCCAAGTAGGGTATTTTTTTTTTCCATTACCATGATTGGCCACAGGACTCTATCTCATGGTTGAAGGTTGAAGTTTTCTATGTGTTGCTTTGGAAAGAGAGAGGATACCTTTAACCTTCAGCATGCAGGCTTAAATTGGACACAAACAGCCTAAAATGGTGGGGGGCTGTCCCTCCACCTTTTCACTCTTGGAAGGGAATTAGGTGCCCTGGATGGTCCTGGAGTAATATCCCCATTTCATCTCCAACCATTAGGCTAACCCTGGATTTTGTTGAAACTCTGAAAGACAACCCCCATCCCCACCCTCTGGTGCTCTGTCACTGTTCTGTATGACTTTTGGTCTTACTGGGGACAGGGGATGTTCAGTCTCTGGGTGATGTGGTCTCTAAAGATGCTTGGTTTCCACAATCATCCCACATCTGGGGATGAATTATCTTCCTGCCTGAATTAAGCAGGCTCTCCTGGATTATATCCTGATTGAATCACCATACTCCTCATGCCCTGACTCATGACAGTACTTTCAGTCTCAGCAGGATGCTAGGCAAGGAAGTGGTTGGGGAAAGAGCCAAGATTGGGGAAGTCAGGTGGGGTCTGGAGGACAGAATATTTCCCTCTGTAGTGCACACACACACAATACACTCTCTCTCTCTCTCTCTCTCTCTCTCTCTCTCTCTCTCTCTCTCTCTCTCTTTGGCCAGTGAGGGCCTAAGTTCCACTCCTGACTTGGGAGCATGAAGTCTTCCTCATAGGATCATGAAACCATGAGTTTAGAACTAAGTGTGAACAACAGCCCAGAAAGGATGGGACTCCCCCAGATCATGCAAGTCTTTGGAGGATGAGCATCCTGAAGGACAGAGTTTATCAACCCCATGTTATAGATGTTAGCACGGCCAGTTGAGTATAGTTGTAGAAAATGCAGGATAAAGTTTGCCATGACATCTTTATTGCCATTGCTTGGTGAAGACCTAGGCTAAGTTGAATAGCCAGAGAGATTTGACCTGAGGGACACTTGCTATTCTACAGTTGAAGGTGTAACTCACAAAATAAATAACACAGGACTCATCTTGCAAATGAAAAAGTTGAGTTCTAGAAAAGGAAGGGGAATTGCCCAAGATCAGACAATCCAATTAGAAAGGGCTATGGCATGGGCCGTGAGGTATACAGAACATTCAAATTTCCTGAATCCAAGTCATGGAGGGTTAGGAGAACAAATCATAGAATTCTGGACCTCTTTACAACCCTACCTTTGGCTCAAAGGGCCATTCATGAAATTTCCCATCCAGTGCCCCATATCCACCATTCAGAGCTTCATACCCTGTGGGAGCAGGCACAGTTCATCACAGATGGATAGACACCTCGGTTTCCAGTTTGAAGGACAAGTTTCCATCTTTCTTCAGGTCACTGAAGTTGAGAGAAAGACTGGGAAGAGCCAACATGCAGACCTTCATCACTACCCTGTTCCTAGCTTGTGCACTGGAGAATTTCCTTGGATTACGTTTTGACTGTCTCCTTCGTGGTTAAACTGAATTATCTTCCAAGGAGAGCTTATTCCATCTGTAATGTCTAGTATATATGTTTATATATATATATATACACACACACACACACACACACACACACACACACACACACACACATATATATATATATATATATATATATATATATTCTTTCTCTGATTTCTCTTTTGCTATTGGAATGGATAAATGAATCTCTTTGCTATTTGCTATGTATTTGTTGTGGAACTAGCATTTGGTAGGAAGGGGATCAAGCCTTGGATCTAGATCTTGGGACACTTCTTTTCTCATTAATGAATAGCAATCAGGAGTTTAGCTTGAAAGTGAAATGTATTTCCCTAGACTAATAATATTTAAGGGAGCAGATAGATATAATTGTAGCCTAGTACCCCCTCCTCTGAGGAGAGCAGAGTGAGCAGCCTCTGGCCCCACCCTCCTGCTTCCCGATCCTGGCAGGAATCTGAATCTCCCTTGGAGAATGGTGATGAGGAGACATGAGAGATGTCTTTGCTTCCCTGTGAGCCATCTCTAGACAGACCCATGTGGACATACACAGGCTACACAGGTAAAAGCAACAACAACAGCACACATTCCTTTACAAAGTTCCCTCCTGGAGCTCCTTCCTCAATACCTGCTCTTTCACTCAAACAGACCCAAACTTGAGCAGTGAATGGGGGCCAAAAAAATCCTCAACCTGTCCTTCATGTTGATGGGAGTGATCCCGGACCTGAGAGAGCATTCGACTGGGGACATCAAAAGTGTAGAGGGAGCCTGGGAAGCTCCTAGAGAGGGCTGGGGAAAGGGAAGGAGGTATAGTGCAAGGACTTTATGCACAACATCTCATTTGAGCCTCACAACAGCCCTTGGAGATAGGGTTTATTATTTATGATTTATTTATTATTACCCCATTTTACAGTTGAGGAAACTCAGGAAGACAGAAGTTAGGAGACTTGCCCAAGGCCACTTATCCAGGAAGTGCCTGAGGCTGGATTTGAACTCTCATCTTCGGACTCTAAATCCAATTTCCTGTCCACTATAACACCTAGCTGCTCTGAAAGGGAAGTGAGATAGATTGGCAGCATCATGGAGAGATGGTGGACAAGTAACGAGATCTTGGGGTGATGCAATCAATCTGAGAAGGCATAAATGTTCAAGCTTTTGAAGTTCTGTCAAATAGAAGAGGATTAGATTTCTGTTTGAGATGCAGAGGGAAAAGCTAGTGGCAATGGCCAAAAAGAGACCCAGTGAGACTTTGTGTAAAGAATTATCCCTGAGTGGATGGGGCTGTCCAGGTGTGGGGCCTCCGCTCACACTGGAGGCTTCTGAGCAGACCTTGGAAAACCACTTGTAGAGGACGTTGCACCAGATAGTTCTGAGGACACTTACAACTCTGAAAACTTTTGAAACTGTGAAATTATGGAAAGATAGAGAGATCTTGGGTTGAAGAGGGAAATAGAGAATCTTGGACTACATAGACATGTGGGGTTTTGAGTTAATGAAAGGAGGGGAATGGAAGGATGAGGAGGAGGGCAAAGTGCTGAGATCTGATGGCTTCTGAGGGCTCTTCCAAATCCCAAGACAGAGGCATAGATAGAACCTGGATGGAGGGAATGACATGGGAAAGTCCAGGTGAGCATGTCATGAGAACGGAAAGGACATTGTGTGGCAGCATGAGTTGCCTTGGCCACATTTGCTCCCTATGGATGAGCTTTTCTCCTGTTTTACTTTTTATATGTATGTGCCCACTCTTACTTAATACTGATGCTGTGTCTACTCAAGAGAGTACCCTGGGTTTGTAAAGGGAATGTTTTACAGAAATTTTTTTTTCTTGTATCTTAAGTTTATTTTACAGCCCAGTATTCAGTAATATACAAACTATTTTAGTATATCTCCAACATTGGAAAAGCCTGTTATTCTAAGTGAATGCTATTTTATTACTTGGCAATACTACTTGTCTTCACCATGAAGCAGTGTAAAATGCCTTTTGTATAATTTACCTTAAAAATGCAGAAAGGTCTTGTGTTTATGCAATTAGACTATTATTAGAAGTAGTGGAGTTCATTAGTTAGAATTCTAAATTTGTTTCTGCATACATTGCCACCCAGGAGCTTACTAATACCAACCATCTTAAAACGGATTTGCTATTTAGTTTTCAACTGAAATGCCCAAGTACAGGTGGCAAACATATATGCCTTTCCTTTCACCAATCAAATTATGAATTGGATATGTTGAGGATTGGGGGGCAGGGAGGGGAGATGGGGAGAGCCAATACAAATATGCTGATATTTTCAAGTTACTCTCAAATTCCAGTTTAACCAATTTCTCACATTTATTTGTCCCAATGTTTCTGTGATAACCTTTTTTGGTGCCAGCTCTTCAGTATACACCTTTAGTGAGCTGGGAAAATCCCAAGGTAACAAGATTAGTGTATTGTAAAACCCAAACTAAACAAAGTTTGCAAAGTTATTCTGTCAGTCTCAGTTTGTCTCAGCCTTCAGTATGTGGCCCTCATTTAACTGATTGTTAAATGTGTTGCTGATGCAGACAAGAATTCATTCATACTGCACAAGAGCTTTCAAGGAGGCAACACTCATAAGAACATTCTCGATAGGCCTCCTTTTTATGTGCTTCTAGGCAGGCTGCTATATCCTATTTCTTAAAAATTTTACCTTTGCTTGACCAAACCCCAAGTTCAATTTCTATTTTTAAAAAGCATAATTTTAAAGGAAACATACACTTCCCTGAATGTAGCTGGGACTATGAATTTTAGCAATGACTATAGCTATTATGTCACAGACTTTGGGTAATTTGGGAGATATTGATTTCCTTGACTAAGACTTTGAAACTTGCTCCAGCTTCTTTAGCCACACAGGATTTCTACCTGGGCTGTAGATGAGGGTAAAATATCCCATGGAGAACTCCTTCAATAACTACATTTGGAAAATCATTGTTGGCTGTAGGCAAGACATATGGATCCCTTAGGAACAGCAGCACTGGCTGGTGGGACAGTTTGCTAGACTCTTCAGATTCTGTTTCCTCAAAAGAGCCACAACTTTCTGTCTTTGGTAGAGAGGGTAAATGCCGTACATTTAGAAAATCAAGAAATAATTTCGGAAGCTCCTCGTTTTCCAAAATGACAGCCTGTAAATATGCTTCCAAACCTTGTCGTCGCTGCTCTAAGACTTTTGGGACCCAGTTTCTAACATGTTTGGAAGGTATTTCTGGAGTTTTTATACATTTCTTGAGCTTTTTATGCAGAGCATGAAATTCACTGTACCTTTTTTCTACCAAATGCTTCCGTCCACTCATTAGCACTTCTATCTTAAAGACCGTGTAGCCTCTCTCCAGCTCGCTCTCTTCATAAGGAAAAGACAGAATGTAGACCTCCATGGCCTGGCCGGGCTGGGGCAGAAATTTTTTTTTAACCATGCCATCTCAGCAAATGCCTTTTCCCTAAGCAAGTTATAGCTCTTGGCTGACTATTAAAGGGGAACACATTGGTAAGGGCTACACCTTAAATCTTATCAGAAAACACACAGTTGTTCACTAGACTACTAATTAGGCATTTTATTTCACATTGTTTTCTACAAAGTCCAAATGACACCTAGTATGTGTCTGCTGGTAAAAGGCTAGGCTTAGGCAAATCCTCTTTTTGGTGGGCTTCCTCTCCAAGGGCACTGAAATAGATCTGGGGACATCACCCCTGTTGCTATTCAGCTTCAGTCCTTCAGAACCTTTGGACTCCTTGAACCCATTAGCTGGCCTCCAATCTTGGCTATGTCCATCACCAAAGATTTAGAAAGAACAAACTCTAAAGGGGAAAAGAATCTGGGAGCCCAGGCAGGCTCAGGCTTGTCTAGTTGAGTCCTCTTATATTATCTAGCTGCCATGTGAGCAGAGAAATCAGCAGGTTAGGTTGGCGGAAAGACCTGCCCTCCCCCAACTCTCAATGCAAATGTCAGGACCACTTGATAAGACTTGAAGATTCGAAGGAGTATCAGCCAAGCCAGAAACTGTCTTCTTTTAAATTACAGAGTTAAAAACTGTCAGGGGAAGCAGGAAGAACAAAGGAGCAATCAGGGTTCACCACATCATGCTGAAGCACAACATCCTTTCAATGCCAGGGCATCACATGACTGAATGTTTGCCCCAAAGTCTCGGTGTGGTCAGTCAGAATTGGGAAGGGAAACTCTTACCATGTTCCAGGGGATGGTCCCTATCAGTCAGTTTGTCCCTTGTGGGCACCATCAATATTTCTCATGTTCAGATAGTCCTGAGCCACCCCCTGTATCCCACAGCAGCAGTCCCAACCAGAATTCAAGATTCCTCAATTGACGGAAGAGGTCATCCCTCAGCTTTCCTCCCTGAGTCCCTTGTTGTCAGGTTCTACGAGGGCCATCCTTAATTCTGACCAATGCATCTGTCAGGATGAAGGGCAATACTATTGTGCCTATACCATCATCAAGAGGCCAGTTGCTCCAAGTACTGTTCCTAACTTCCACCTCAGTCTCTCTCAACCTCCCACTGTGAAAGCCTCCAACTTTCTCATCCTTCATCAATAATTGTTGGTGCCCAGGAAAAACCACCAGTCTTCCAACACCTGAATTATCATGGTAGTTGCTCTCTCCTGCTCTCAATCACAATGTACCTCGATGCAACAATGTTAATAAACAGCAGCCCTTTGATGTACTTTATAAGTAATGGTAAACGTTATGACAAAATATCAGAATGCCCTCAGGTCTTATGCTGTCTGCCATCTGGGTAAAGCCTGAAACTGGGGGAAAGAGTATGAGTGTCATTTTGGAAAGGAAAGAAGGAACCATAACAGAGTCTTATTATGCCAGAGAGATCCTGGATACAACCCACAGTGTTGCTCCATTCTCCTTCCCTCTCCTCCAATCACCACCCACACAGATGGGCCCCCTGAAAAACTAGCTTAGCTTTAGGGCAAGCTATGGGCCTACTAGTACTCAAAACCACAGTTCACAAGTCCCTATCAGTGTGTGTCTTCTCCCACAGACCAACCAGAAGAGAACATGAGTCCAAAGGAAAGAAACATGTGCTGGCTCCCTTCTTCATAGCTATTCCATCTCATTTGGTAGATACACTTTAAAGGTGTTTTGTCCTTCCTCAGGACCTTTCCCTTTGAAGCCCTTTTGATTACACTGGCCATTCTATCAGCAAATACATTCTTAGCAGCCCCATGTGAGGCTGTTGGCCACGGTTGGGCTATATTTAAGCAGATCCCCAAAAGCAGTTGTTCATTTTCTAGTGGATAACATAGAGAAGGCATGATTTCTCAGCTCAGATTTTATCTCCCTTTGAAAGCTAAGAACAAATGTGGTAAACAGGGAGTTGAAATCCCTGGGTAGGAGAGGAAATGGTAAGAGGGCATTTCAGCGCTCACCAGGACCAGAGAAACACAAAGGTTCTTTCCTCACAGCCTTGGAAGACAGCTAGTGCAAGCTTGATACCTTCCCTTTCACTCACGAAAACATTTAGTTGTTGGCATGGCCACCGTCATCATGCTACCTCTCATTTCTGGAAGCACTTCACATCTATTGTCTAACTTGACTCTCTTGACAATCCCACAGTGTAGATGCTATTATTGGCTTCATTTTACAGATGAGAAAACTGAGGCTAAAAGAGGTCGACTATCCCATCAGCTAGTTCCTGATCCAAGGCTAGGAATCTAGCCATTATATCACCTTGAAGTTGTTCCAATCGTCCAACTCTGCCTAGCCAACACTGGGTCATGAAGCTCTAGCTCCAAGCTGGAAATCTGGGGTAATCAGGGTGATGGTTGAAGAAAGATGAAGGATAGGGACTAAAATGGGTATAAGCATCATAGTGGCTGGGTATAAAAAGGAAGAACAGAGAGGATTGCGTGTGGATGGCTACAAATGGAAGACAGTGGAGAGTTCTAGAGGGTCAGGAATGCAACTGGCAGGTCTCAGATTCCTCATTGTATCCCTTCTCTCTTTGTCCCCCCAGAAACCAGTTCTTTGGAGGAGGCAAGTAGGCATCAGGAAGCCTGAATTAATCCTGATCTTGTACCAGTGTACCTTGCACCTTTTTTTTTTTTTAAGGCAATCAGGATTAAGTGACTTACCCAGGGTCACACAGCTAGTTAGTGCCTGAGGCCAGACTAGAACTCAGGTTCTCCTGATTCCAAGATCTGTACTCTATCCACGGAACCACTTAGCTGCCCCCCGCATCCCCCTTTAAGAATCGACTTTTTATTAAGATTATAAATTTAAACAAATAATCTAAACTGTTTTACCTGGTGATATACAATTTCATTTGCATAAAATACAAGGATACAAAGAGGGCAGTGAAAGGGACATAGGTCAAACTAGCAATTTTTGGGTAAGGACAGGCTATGTTGAGTGTGGCCTGTAAGACAGGCTGCCCCCAGACCTGCCTTTTTACAAACTGTCACTTCTCTGGGCCTCATTTTTAAAATGATATAGCTGGACTAGATAATTTCTAAGTCACCCAACTGATCTCAGCCAGAGGGTATGGCCCTGGCCCACTCTGAGCATAGCCCATGGTGCAGCAATGGGAACAGTAAATTAGTGACCTCCAGCAAGACTCAGAGAACCCCATGGAGAGCAGGGAGGATAACTTTAGGGAGAGGAGAGCAGGATCAGAATCATCCTGGGCTTTCCCTGTCCCCGGCCAGGGCTCTGAGGTGGCCCAGCTGGCATGGTCTCCTCTGGGCACAGATGAAGGGCCTACAGAAAGCCTTCCAGCAGAGCAGGCCTGTACCTGATTCCCTCCTCACTTGCACCTCTCCAAGGTACCAGCCTTTGTGTGAGGCCCTTCCTGGGACCCCACCAGCAGCTACTTGTCTTAACCCCGAGTCACCCAGTTTTTATTCTCTATTTAGGAGCACACATCTATCTTATGTCGGATGGAAGTTTGGTGATGCCAAGGCCTGTCCTGTGCATGCCAATGCCTCACACCCACATCCTGGGATCCATATGAATGAGTGCTCAGGGATGACAGCAGGGCCTAACCTCACCCTGGTACGCTGACTCTGTGGGAGAGCTGCGCCCTGCTCATCTGGGGCTCGCCTGGACCAGGACCAGCCTAGCCTCGGCCTGGCACGCCTGGTGGGGGGCTGGGCCCTGCTCATTTGGGGGACACCTGGACTGGGACCAGCCTAGCCTCGGCCTGGCATGCTGGCCCTTGGGGGAGGGTTAGCCCTGCTCATCTGGGGGTGCCTGGACTAGGAACAGCCTAGCCTCGGCCTGGCACGATGGCCCTTGGCTGGGGAGGGGGGGGGGGCGGGCGGGGTGAGCCCTGCTCATCTAGCGCACGCCTGGAGGGCGCCTTGTCAGGGACCTGAGGGTCCCGGGGACGCCAGTTCTGGGGAGCTCACATGCTGCGTCTGCCCCGGGACAGCTGGACAGCGCACCCTGGAGGCTCATGGGCAGTGGGTGACCAGCGGTGGCCAGGAAAGGGCCAAAGGGAAAGCGGCACCAGATCTTGGGCGCTTTGCCTTCTGGAGGCCTCAGTTTCCCCCATTTGTAGAATGGGAAGATCCTGCTTCGGTTTCCTCTGAAATGCCTGCCAGGGAACCTGGCCCAGCCTTTGCCATCTGAAGCAGGAGGCCGCCCCATTTGCCTCAGGGCCTAGCCTCAGGTTCCACATCTAGAAAATGGGCTGCATGGCGGAGGAAAGCGCTTTGTGAACTTCACGGACCAATCACTCGGGAGCCACACGGTCCTGGACCGAGGTCAGGGAGGGGGGAACCCAAGGGCCCTGGGCACGGATCAGCTTCGGGGTCATGTTTCCGGCCGGACCCTTCATCGAGGACTCCGAAGTGCTGCGGGCGCGCCGGGGTCCTCACCCGGACCTGAGAGGGTGATGCACGGAGTGCGGCAGGAGAGGCGCGGGAGAGAGGGACCTAGAGGAGGAACATAGAGAGGAAGCGGAGGCGGGCTAGAGAGGACCCACCTCCCCTCCCCACCCAACCTCAGAGAGGCCCCTGGAGGAGCAGGCTAGAGCGATCTGTCCCTGCGTGGCCGGGAGGGGCCACGAGGACCATAGAGACCCCGCCCCTCAGTGGGAGGACGGGGGAGTCGGCCCCTAGAGGGCACTGTTATTAAGGTGTGTGGTGGCGCCCCCTGGCGGCCCCTTGTCTGTGATCTGTTGGCCAGGCACATGCTGGCGCCCCAGGCTGGATGGAGGGGGGAGGGGAGGAAGTTGTTTTTTTGACCTCTGGTGAGTCCAATGCCCACTCCCCAGGCTTCAGTTTCTCTAGCTCTAAAATGGGATGTGAAGGTCTCTAAGCACCTTCCAATTCGGCCTCTGTAGTTCCTCCACCCCACCCCCACCGTAAGAGGACCTGGGGCCCAACCTGAAGCTCAGTTTCCCTTCTGGGAGAATGGTACAAGGGAGGGTGACTCGAGAAGCAGGGCAGCCTGTCCGTGCAAGACCACGCAGCCTTCCCCCACTGTGGCCATCAGTTATT
Source organism: Gymnobelideus leadbeateri (assembly GCA_011680675.1). Classification (NCBI taxonomy): domain Eukaryota; kingdom Metazoa; phylum Chordata; class Mammalia; order Diprotodontia; family Petauridae; genus Gymnobelideus; species Gymnobelideus leadbeateri. Next base: position 237,574 of record WOXC01004443.1, read on the forward strand.
GGGGTCAGAAGGGGGGGGGGGCTGTGGCTGAAGGAAGCGTGTGCACGTGGGTGTGATTGTGTTACCTGTGTCTGGAAGCGCACGTTAATTCTGTGCTTGTACATCTGCGCTGTGATTGACAGGAATGTGCACGTGGGCACAAGGTAGGCCTCTAGAGCCTCCCCGTGGGGTGCCAGAAAAGCGTGGGCCGAACATGAGGGGGACCGGGATCTGAGGAGGGCAGTGGAAGGAAGAGCCCCTGGTCAGGCCGCAGGCTGGATGAACCAGGAATAGAGATGGGAGGGGGGCGAGACTCTCTAGAGGGAAGAGCCTGAATAGGTTGGTCTAGAGATGCTGACGGTAATGAGGAGACAAGGAAAGAAGTGAAGGAAATAAAGGGGAAGGGGCCCAAGGAGCATGCTGGGCAGCTCAGCAGATGGAGGCCTTGAGCTGGAACTGAGGGGGAGGGGGATAGAAAGAGCCCAGGGAGAGGTTGGAGAGACCCAAACCTGGGAGAATGGGGGGAGGGAGGAGGAGAGGGAGGGGAGGGGGGAGGAGGAGGGAAGGGAGAGGGGAGGAAGTGGGAGGAGGAGAGGGAGGGTTAGGAGGGGGAAAGAGAGGGAGGAGGAGGGAGCAGCTGAAGGCTGGGGAGGGGAGAAAGCTTAGAGAGCTGCTGATGGCAACCTTGGGTGACTGGGAAGGAAAGAGGCGAGAGTCAGCGGTGGAATACTGAGCCGGGGGAACCGGAGAAGGGTTGAAAGCTGGGTGCCCCGCGAGGAGAAAGACACCAGAGGGATGGTGGGGGTGCCTGGAGGGAGAGGCACATCCTCTCCCTGGTGCCAGGCACTGGGTCCCCATTACAGCCGAGGCAGACCGAGGTTCAGTGACTTGCCCAGGGCTGAATTTGAACTCGGGTATCCCTGACTGCATGCCCAGTGGCGCCCCCTCCATCTCGTGGACCCGCCTTGCCCCACCTCTCCCTGGGTCTCTCTGAGGTCCAGCCTTGGCCCTGAGATGGGGATCTCCAAGCACCCTTTGGCCCAGCCTTGGGCATGAATAGGGACCTTAGGGCTGGGGGGGGGGTCTTGGCAAGTGGGCGCCACCCTAACTGTCCGTGCAGAGACTGGGGCGAGGAGGGGGAGGGGAGCCCATCTAGACCACGGCCTTCCGGCTTCCTCCTGCCCCCGCCCGGGGCCGAACCCGCGCGAGCCTGTGCCTTTCAGAGCCTCATTTCCTGCGGAGCCTTTTTTAGGGAGCACCCAGCTTATCCTTCCCCCTCCCCCTCCCCCAGCCACCGGAGAGCGGGAGGGGCCAGGCTGGGGGGAGGGGGGAAGACTCTGGGAGAGGCAGTGGCAGCGGCTCCAGAGTCCTGCCTGCGCCTGCGCCTTCTTTTGCGCGCCTGCTTCTGCGCCTGCGCCTGGAGAGGCGGTGCGGGGGCGAGCGGCACGTGCACGCGCGGGTTCAGGGGCGCCCCTGGGGGCGTGGGCGCGTGAGTGGGTGCGGGTGATTGTGATTGTGACTGTGGGCGTGCACGCGGGGTGGGGGGATGCTGTGGGAGCCGTGGGGACAGGAGCGTGGAGCAGGGAGGGAGGGTCCTAGGGGCGTGGGGCAGAAGCATCTCCTAGTTGCTGGTGCTTGGCTTCGGACTGCGGGCTGGGGACCCGGCGACCTTGGGAGAAATAAGGGGCGCGCGCCCCGCACCCCTGGAGCTTGGGGTGCTGCAAGAGGAAGGGGGTGCACGGCTCCTCGTGGGGATGGAGACCCCGGGAGAGGGCATGAGCTTCCCGTCAGCACAGGCTCTGGCCACAGCAGCGGGGCAGAGGGGATCTGGGGGTGACGCCGGGGGGGGGGGTGCTGCAGAAGCACGGAGGGAAAGGCTCAGGATAGGGCTGTGATCGCAGTGTTCCAAGTGATAGCCTGAGATTCTCCCCCACCTTTCCTCCAGTCTCCAGCCGCACCTCCTGCCCTCTGCCTGCGAGCCTCTTCTAGGACACCATGGACCCCTGTCCGCCTGGGGCACCTCCTTCCCCCGAGAGGTACCCGGGCTCCCCCTCCTCCCCAGGACCCCTGGCTCCCCAGCCACCCCCAAGGCTAGGCCGCCACCTGCTGATCGACGGCAATGGTGTCCCATATATGTATACAGTTCATCTGGACGAAGAGCAGCCACCGAAGCAGCTGGAGGCCCCCCAAGGGGAGGCCACAGGGGGAATGGGGGACCCAGCCCAGGGCTACCGCTGCCCAGAATGCTTCCAGGTCTTTAAGAGCCCCCTTTACTTGAAGCGGCATAGGATCTCACACTCGGACCTTCGACCCTATGTCTGTGGGGTATGCGCCAAGACCTTCAAACGGTCCAGCAGCCTGTGCCAACACCGCCTCACCCACCGCGCCAGGGGCAGCCGGGCCCACGCTTGTCCCCTCTGCCCCCGCCGATTTCTGGATGCCCGAGAGCTGGCGCAGCACATCCGTGGACATTAAGGCAGAAATGCCACCTCACAGGCCAGATAAGGAGAGAGAGCCCTATATCAGCACTCCCTCCATCCACCCCAGCCTCAAAACTTCAAGGGGTCTTGGAGGCTAACCCTGCTTGGCCACTCTCTTGTCTTGTGACTTTCAACAAGTTGGTGCTCTGCCCTGGGCTTCAGGGTTTTCTGTTTGGAAAATGGGAGCAACTGATTCCAGCCCTCCCTGTCTCTCCTGAATACTGAGAAGGCAAAGAGGTAGACCAAAGGTACTTTGAAAGGATAGATCAACTCCGTGGAGGAACCATTTGTTACTGGGGCCTTACACCTCTATGTCTCCCCCTGCCCCACCCCCACTGTGCCTGGCACACCAGAGGTGCTGAATAAAGACTTGTTGAATTGATTGTGATTACTTCCTGGAACTGGGACCCAAAGGGCTCTTTGAATTCTGAGCATGGCATCTGTCTTCTGTATGATCTTAGTCAAGTCCCTCCTGTGCCCTGGGTCTTGGTTTTCCCATCTATAAAATAAAGGAATTGGGTTAGGTAATCTGAAGGGAGCTGTGTACCCAGCAAGTCCCTGTCCTTGTCTGGGTCTCAATTTCCTCTTCAGCAAAATGGAGGGCTTGAACGTCACTAGATAATGCATGGGAGCTGAGGGACCTTCTCTCAAGTTGCCTCCTGTTCTTAGTCTCTCCCAACCTTTAGGCTCTGCTTCCCCCAGCACCCCCTGCTCTTGCCTCCTGTTGCAGTATGGAAACCACAATTGGCCATTTTGACTGTATGCCTCCAACTGTCCTTAAAGCCCTTGCCCGCTGTTGGGCTGCCCTTCGTGCCTCTCATCAAACCCCAAACCATCCTCTTCACATCCTTGCCTGCCTCTGGACGTGGCCTGTAAGCTTTTAGGGGCAAAATCTGCCTCACTTGTGCCTAGATCCCCCTAGCATGGGGCTCAGGAAGCATTTTATTTTGTGGAGAGAGTTCTAGTATGAATTCCCATGCTGGTGCCTTATTCCAACCTGGCAGCCCAAGTATTGTTCCTGATGGACTTTTACTACTGTCCCCACAAGAGCTCTCTCCCAAGCTTTTCTTCCTTTCCCTCATTCTGTACCTCAGAACCCTCTACATCATGCTGCCTTGTCTCCTTTGTGGGGGAGGCAGGCCAGGCTCTCCCCATCTCTGAGAGCTTGTCCTTTCACTTGTCCCCTCTCATCTACTTAGCTCCTTTTAGGCTGCCTGCAAACATGCCCAGGTCTCCCCATCTAAAGAAACCTTCACCTGATCCTCCCTCTCTCCTCCCTCATCAAATAAAATTTAACAATTGCTTACTATGGGTCAGATGCTGTGCCAGAGGATAGGGATCTCCCCACCTACCCAAAGAGATTCCTACTTTGGAGGAGCTTACCTTCTATCAGGGTAGTCAATGTGTACATCAATAGTGTGTGTGTGTGTGTGTGTGTGTGTGTGTGTGGTAATAAGTGGGAGGGGGACTAGCAGTTAGGGATGGTGGTAAGTGGGAGTCAGGAAAGGTATTGGGGGGTTCAGCTGTGTCTTCAAGGAAGTAAGGGATTCTAAGAGGAAAAGCTGAGGATGGAGTGAATTTCAAGCATAGAGGAAGGACAGTGCCAAGACATGGGGACAGGAGTTGGAGGGCCTTGGGTGAGGAACCATCACATTGATCCACATGGATTTACCAAATGTAAATGTGCTCTGGGTCAGCACCATGCTAAGCACCAATTCAGAGGGGTCTGAAGCACAGAGTGAGAGGTGTGGAACAGCCACCTCATCCTTCAACCCACCCACTTTCTCTTCCTAATATCCTCATTGCTGTTGAGGACACCTCCAGCCTTCTGGTGACCCAAGTTTGCAACTTTGGAGCCATCCTTGACTCACTGGCCCCCTCCCCCATGAGCTACTGAACAACATCCCTCATGCCTATCACACCTCCATCTTCAAGTCCTCATCACCTTTTTCCTGGCCTATTGCTTCCAGTCTCCCCACTGTCCAGCACATCTTTGTAGCAGCAAGCACCCCAACATCCCCAGGGTGGCTGCCAACACAGGTTCTTAGATCTGCTTTTGTAAAGGAAAGCAACTCAAAATGGGTTAACAAGCTTACTTTAATCAAACAAACATACATTACCTAGTTCAGGGGAAAAAGGTCAGCACCCCAAACTTCAGAGTATACAGACAGATCAAACAGGTAGGCTTCCAAACTGTCCAGCCATTATAGCAATACCAAATCACAGTTACCAGAGAGGGAAGCATCAACATCTGGGTTTTCAAAGCCGGGGGGGTGGGGGTGGGGGGGCTCTCAATGGTTTCCCAGAGTCTCATCTGGTCAAATCACACAACACTTCTCAAAATGAGCCCCAAAGCAAAGCCTCACATCAGGGTTTATATAGCCTTCTCCTGGCTCAAAGATTGTAACAACCTCCTTGACCCACTGCCCAATCACCAAGTATCAAGGTGTGGGCTTTCCTGAAAAACAAGCCTCCCACCACAGGCTCCAGGTGCACTTAAGCTAGGGGCAGGGAAGATCTTTAAATTTGCATTTCCATTACAATCTTCCATCCAACTCATTATCCAATGGATCCATGTAGCTCTTCTCATGGTAATGTGGGTCCTAACCTGTCTAAGTCTGCCAAGCTCTCTTGTCCTCATCCTTCCTAGAGATCATAGCAAAGGTCCACCCAATGTACCCAGTAAATTGTCTTTACACTCATTTATCTCAAGGAAATTAGTGGAACATCTGGGATATTCATTGGTCACTCCCTTGACCAGCTCATGGTATTTCCCAGTCATGAGATCCTTCACTTTTCTTTGCTATACTGCCTTATTGGTCATGTACTGCAGCCCACTCTGGACCAGAATGCATGTCTCCATCTCTTTCTATGGGATACTAATTTTCAATTTTTGGAGACTTTCCATGGCTTGCCTAGCTATACAACCACAATGATGGAATACTGCTCTTTCAAGAATGTGTGTGTGTGTGTGTGTGTGTGTGTGTGTGAGAGAGAGAGAGAGAGAGAGAGAGAGAGAGAGAGAGAGAGAGAGAGAGAGAGAGAGAGAGAGTGATTGGGGTGGAGGGGGGGAGAATGGCCTTTTGTTTTAGGGAGAAATGTGGGGTTTCAAGGAGCTTTGCAATGTCCCAGAGACATCTTTGGAGAGCATATGTTTCCCTGTTTTATGTCTTGCCTGTTAGTAAGGATCAGAGATCTTGAACAAAGTTTTCCCTGTTGTATCTTTCTAGAAATTTTTATAATTTTGACATGGTCATGGGATACACTTGTTGGAAGAGAACGTTTAAAGGGCATCTTTCACTGGAATAGTCAAGTAGTTGTTTTTATTTTCCAGTCAAGGATGAGCAAAGAGGAAAGTTGTATTCTCCATATCTTTCTGTCATTTGTGTGATGGTCAAGTTGCAGTCTCCTGTGGAATATCTTTTGTCCCAATTTTCCTGTTACTTTTGAACATTCACAACTGTTTGCCTGCTATCCTAATAAAAAAATAATAATCTAAATGGGAAAGTAGGTGTGGAGATTGTTAGTTATTCTTTTGCTGTGAATAAAGTCTGGAACTTTACACTTTGGTGTTTTCCTCTTCTTCTGATGCCTTGGGAATTGATCCCTCAACCTCCCTCACAACTTCATCTGCTTTAGCCCAGATCTCTCTTCCCACTTGGTCTCATCCAGCTGCTTTCCACATCTTTGTTCTGTGTTGTTCCTGTTTCTTCTAGCAGCACATCTGTGACTGTCCAATCAGAGTCCAAATGTGGTGACTCCATTGTTCTTGATGTTGACACGATGACAATAATTTGCAGAGTTTTAAGAAAAATCTCCCATCGGTTCCTTGTTATCCTACCTATTTCAATCATAATTGTCCTTGGAATGATTGTGCTTAGTCAGTTGATCACAAATGACCCTCCCACTCCAATCTTTTCCCCTTGGCTGCTCCCCAGGCTGTTAATGCATTCCTTCTGCCTCTTAGAATGTCTAGTTTCTTTCAAAATTCATCTTGTGCATGAAGCTCTTCCTACTGAAACCAAGCTGCTAGTGCTGGCCGTCCCCAAACTACCTTGCATCTATTTTGTGTGTGCATGCCTGTACACTTCGTATATAGTGTATAATTTGGGTACAAATACCCTGTGCCTTCCCTTAGAATGTCCTTGAAGACAGGAGTTGCTGCTTTTTTTTTATCTTTTAATTGCCATTGCTTAGCACAGTTCCAGGCACATAGTAGGTTTTAATAAATTCCTGTTGATTGATTGGATCTCTAGCTTTTTAAATACTAGTTTTACCTGTATGCACAAAAGTATTTATAGCAGCTCTTTTTGTGGTGGCAAAGAATTAGAAATCAAGGGGATGCCTATCCATTGGGGAATGGCTGAACAAGTTGTGGTGTATGAATGTAATGGAATACTATTGTGCTATAAGAAATGAGGAGCAGATGAACTTCATATTTACCTGGAGAGACTTATATAAACTGATGCTGAGTGAGGGGAGTAGAACCAGGAGAACATTGTGACGACTAACTTTGATAGACTGGGCTCCTCTCAGCAATACAAGGTTAGAAGACAACTAAAAAACACTTATAATCTAAAGGGATAATCACTTCCAGAGAAAGAACTACAGAGTCTACAGACTGAAACAAATTACTTGCTCTCTCTCTCTCTCTCTCTCTCTCTCTCTCTCTCTCTTTTGGAGCGGCAATTGGGGTTAAGTAACTTTCCCAAGGTCACATGGATTGTTTTTGTGTTAGGTGTCTGAGGCCAGATTTGAACTCAGGTCCTCCTGACTCCAGGGCCACCCAGCTGCCCCACCCCATCAAGGTTTGAGGGGAGAGAGTGGTCAAGATGGTAGTGGGGGTTTGACTTGCCTGCACAAGCTGCTTCCTGTCTCTCCCTTAGTGTGCCCTGCTGATTCAGCCTAGCCTGGCTTTCCAGGTTCTAATGTGGAGAAGAATCAGTTGAGCCTTGATGATCTCAAAGCTCATTTTCCATGGTGATGTTCTATGGGTAGGTGCTTGATGCCAAGAACCACCAAAGCATGAGAGGTGCTTCTGTAAAGTGGGATGGGATGCCTTGGACCTCCGAGGTCCATGAAGCTGTTGTGGGAACCTCATCACGGAGGTTTCTTTGCGGGGAGCGCTGGAAAAGATGTAGTTAGGAGATCCTTTGAGTTCTAAGAACCAGGCTTAAGTCTCAGCCGGCATTTCTACCTGCGTGACTGTGGGCGTCAGGTCATTCATTGGTTCATCAAAAAAGCCTTTATTAAATGTCACTATAAATCCAGCGCTCCGAGCGAGCGCACTCCCAGCTATCTGGACCCGGAGTCTGGCCGAGGGGGGTCTGCTGGGAGGCGGACCGTGCGGCAGCTTCAACCCTGATTTCTAGACCCAAACCAGCCCCGGAATCCTGCTCCGGGCCGCGTCTGTTTCCGCCCGGAGCGCTTTCTGGAGGGCCCTGAAGTGTCTGGCCGCCTGCTTTCCCATCCAGCGGATCCTCTAGAAGCAGCTGCGTCGGGTATGGGCCAGGGGCAGGCTGCGAGGGGGAGGGAGGGGGAGGAAGGCCGAGAGGACCCCCCCCCCCCCGGGGAGCATAGAGAGGAGAGAGGGGGGATAGAGAGGATGGGGGGGGCGGGGTGGAGGACCAAGAGCCTCCTACCTTGGGGCTAGGAGCCGAGGCTTTGGCTGCCCTCCGAGTGGGGCGGGGCGAGATGGGGAAGGAAGAAGGGCCTTGGGGAGGGCTAGGAGCGCTTGGGAGGGCGCTAGTCCTAGAGGAAGGGTCTCTCTAGAGTGGAGGGGGAGGGGCGGAATGAGCCCCAGAGAAGATATCGGGCTCATCCATGGGGGGAGGAGGCTCTTTGGGTTGGTGGATCAGGAAAGACTTCCTGGAGGAGGTGACCTGTGAGCTAAGCTCTGAAGGAAGAGTGTTGGGGAAGGAGAGGCGTGGGGTCCTAGGCTCAAGGATATAGCGCTGGAAGGGGCCTTAGAGGTCATCTAGCTCAACACTCTCATTTTGCAGATGAGTAAACTGTGAAGATGTTGAGACTAAGTAACACCTTTAGGAGTCAAAAGCACATCCTCGGGCTCCAAATCAAGATGGTTTTCTCCATTGCACCTTGCTGAGTCCATGCAGCATGTGGTGGCAGAAGGCTACTTGAAGGCAAGAACTCTTGTTCTTGTCCTGTATCCCCAGCACCAGCCAGTAGCAAACTGCATAGTACCTAAGTACTAGTAGTCATTGGATTGATTTTAATTAATGATGTGAAAGCAAATCATGCAAATAAGACCAGACATGATGGGTGTTGGGAGAATGCCAGTTGCCTAATTTGGCTGGAGTATACAGGATGTGAGGGCAGCTAAACTGAAATAAGGCTGGAAAGCTAACTTGGATACAAAGGAATGTTGAATGCCAGGATCAGAAGTTTATATTTTGCTTTATAGCTTATGGACTGCCACTGGAGTGTTTTTGATTGAGGAATGATGTGACCATAGTGGCACATTCAGAAAGTAGTGGATGAAAAAGCATTTATTAAGCACTTACCCTGTTCCCTAGGTACAGTGGATACAGTATACAAAAGCAACAACATTCCCTGCCCTCAATGAGCTTATATTCAAATGGAAAGAGCATCCAGTTTGGAATAGGAAAGCCTGTCTTTGCCACTTACTGGTTGTGGGACCTGAGGCCAATCATGTTCTAGGCCTCAGGAAAGCTACTGGGGGGGGGGGGGATCCAGTGGATTCCCCCACCCAGCTCCTTTTGTGATTCTGGGGCAGAGGCAGATGGGAAGGAGGGAGACAGTGGAGGAGAGACGAGTCAGTGGTGAAGGATGGTCATTCCAGCTCTTTGGCTCTGTTAAGGAAGAAGAAACTGTGGAGAAAAATGAGGCTTTTAGGAAAGTGAGAATGGGGAGAGATGTGTGGGGGGGTGTCAGAAGAGGGGACAGGGAGACCTGGAGAGGGAAGTGAGAAGAGACTTTAGGAGGCCTCATGGTTGTGAACTTGGGAAGAAAACTCCTGGGGGTGGGATTTAGTGAGAAAGACCTTGTAGGAGCTGAGTGCTCATTAAGGCAACAGAAGGCTATCAAAGTTGGGGAGGCTCTTTAGATAGGGAGACAATGGAGTTCGAGGGACATAGGATAGGGGCAACCCAATAGATAGCAGCCACTCAGACCCAAGAAGTGGAGGGGCTGGGAGAGCCAGGGTTTGAGTAGAGTGTGGGGCCGTATAGGGGCAGAGTGAAAAGAGGACCCAGTTTGAAGGGCTAAGGACAGCTTGAATACAGTGTCTGTTCTGTAGTCACTGGGTGACCTTGGGCTATGTCAGTCCTCAGTTTCCTTTCTTCCTATCTGGGCTCCATCCAATCCTCTCCCGCCTTGGCTGAGCCCCTTGGAATGTGGGAGTCCATCCTGGAGATGGGCTACATAGAAAAGGGGATGTGATAAGCAAGACTTCATCCATGCTGGCAGAGTAGCAGGTTGGGAGTTTGCAAGTGACATAGCAGAAACCCTAGGAAAGAAAAACAGGGTTAGTTTGGGCAGGGGTGCGCAGAGAGCTAAGTTGTCCTGACTGGCCAAGCAGGTGGTGCTTAGATATGGAGGGGCCCCCATTCTGATAGAGGGGACTGCCCTCAGGGGAGATGGGGAGCCACGGAGTCTTCCTGAGCAGAGCACCTATACAGTCAGCCCAAGTGGAAAGGACATAGCCCTGGGGGAGTGTAGGATGCATGGGAGAGGGAGCAGAGGCTTGGTGGGGGCCCGGTGAGGCCTTAACCCCTTCTCTGTTGTCTTCTGTGGTCCTGGCAGGCCTCCCGGCCCCCGTGATCCGTCCTGATGCAGCTGCTGTCCCCAGACCCCCTCGTCCTCCCCGGGGAAGGCCATGGATGCTCCTCCTTTCCAGGCAGACCCTTCGGCCTCTTCCGGGCCGGGCTGCTTCCTGCTCATCGATGCCAACGGGGTGCCATACACATACACAGCGCTGGTAGACGATGAGGCTCCCCGTGCAGCCCCGGAGCGGGGCCCCGACTGCCCCGAGTGCGGCCGGGTCTTTGAGAGCGCCCTCAGGCTGCAGAGCCACAGGATCTCCCACTCGCAGCTCAAGCCTTTCATTTGCGGGGCCTGCGGGAAGGCCTTCAAGCGCTCCAGCCACCTGTCCCGCCACCGCGCCATGCATCAGCCTGGGGGTAGCCGGTGCCACGCGTGCCCTCTGTGCCCACGGCGCTTCAACGACGCCGGAGAGCTGGCGCAGCACGTCCGGGGCCACTAGCACCGGGTGGGGAGCCGAGGCCTCGGCCTGCGCCCCGAGTGGCTCCCGGCCTGTTTTCTCGACGCACAGTGGGGGGGCCAATGGAAGGGGGGGGCTGACCATGTGGGAGGCCTCCCGAGGGGCCGCGGAGGGGGCCCCCAGCCGACGGCCAGCCCACTGTGGAACCAGGATTGGAATCCTGGACCCCCGGGGCTTGCGGCGGGACCCCGTCCCGACCCTGGTCGTCCGAGCCCGTTTCTGGCTCTGTCGGTTAAAGGGATTGGAGAGGAGATCTCCAAGGACCCCAAATCTTCTTTTGGTGGGGGGCGCAATCCTGGGCCCTCTCTGGGTTTGTATCTCTTTCAATAAAAGCTCCTGGATCTGACGTCACTCATTTGTGGGCGGGACTAAGGCGCGCGTGCGCGCGGCTGCGGGGTGGAGGGAAAGACCCTCCCGTGCGCTCGGAACCTTCATCTTGCGGACGCGGCTTCCGGCCGGAGCTCTTCCGGAAGCTCGCGCCCCGCCCCCTCGCTTACTCCCTCCCGCCGCCCCCCTCGTCCATCCGCGCCCCCTCCCATCCCCCCGACGCCGCCAGACCCGGGGGGGCGGCCAGGCCTGGACCTCGGACCCCGGCCTCGAGCCGCTGCACCGAGTAGGGCTCCGGGCACCGAGAGGGCGGGCGGGGCTAGAGGGGCCAATGGGGGGGAAGGGAGGGATCCGGGTGGGGTAGAGAGGGGCGGGGCTAGGGAGGGGAGCCCTGGGGAATGAAGTGGGGCGGGGCTAGGGGAGGGGGGGGGGAGAACCCTGGGGACCGCCCTGGGCAGGTGGGGGCACCTAGCGGAAAGAGGCTGGGAAGGGGGCGGGGCAGATAGGGGATGGAGATCTGGGGAGGGGTGCTGGGCCTCTGAGGGGAGAAACTGGGGTTCGAGTTCAAGAAGTGGGTTCAAGTTCCTCCTGGGATATATAAGATCTCTGGTTCCGTTTCTTCCTCTGTAAAGTCTGGGGGACTGATGGCCCCATCAGCTTGGGCGACTAGAAGGGGAAGGTGGTGTAGAGATGGAGGGGGAGGGTCCAGTAGGGACGGGGAGCCCAAGGGCGCACGAGAGTGGGGTCTTGGGAGGAGCAGAGGGTTGACGTGGGGGCCGTTCTCTCTCTGCAGGCCCCCTACCCCGACCCTTCCCCTTGACGTGGGCTGAGGCCATGGAACCTCCCCCGCCCCAGGCGTCCCCCTCCCCAGAGCCCGGGCCCTCATCGACTCCCGAGGCTCAGGGACCCAGGCTTGGCCGCTACCTCCTCATTGACACACAGGGCGTCCCCTACACGGTGCTGGTGGAAGAGGAAGCTGCCACCCCTGCAGGGGAGGTGTCTGCAGGGCCGACCTCCCGAAAATGCTACAGCTGTCCCGTGTGTTCCCGGGTCTTCGAGTACTTGTCCTATCTGCAGAGGCACAGCGTCTCCCACTCAGAGCTCAAGCCCTTCATCTGTGCTGTCTGTGGGAAAGCCTTCAAAAGGGCCAGCCACCTGGCGCGCCACCGCTCCACGCACCGGGTGGGGGGCGGCCGGCCACACGCGTGTCCCCTGTGCCCCCGACGATTCCGAGACGCCGGGGAACTGGCCCAGCATAGCCGGGTACACTCAGGCGAGCGGCCCTTCCAGTGCCCTCACTGCCCTCGGCGATTCAGTGAGAGAAACACCTTGCAGAGACACACTCGGAGAAAGCATCCTTGACAGGGCTGGGGAAGGCCCAGACGTGCCCTTACGAGGGGAAAGGACCTGCGAGCAGTGCCCCACACACAGCTCTCCAGCTTCAGGGACGCTAGGCTTCCAGCCCCTGGCTGGCAGTGGCTCCAGGCCTGTTTCCTCCTCTCTGAAAGGAGGAGGGGGGACTAATGACCTCTAATGTCCCTTCCTTCTGGACACACTGTTGTGCCTCCTCCCTGCCCCAGAGGGAGGTGCAGGTGGAACCTGACCTAGGGCCCTGAGAGGGTTTGGTAGAGGATGAGCCATTGTCCTGGCTGTTTCTGGAGTGTCTTACAAGCTAGGGGATCCTCAATTCCACCCCACCCCTGCCTAGGCTGCAGTAGCTGGGGATCCCCTAGAATTGGTCCTGGGGTCGAGATGGGGGGCTCTGTCTCCTAGGGCTTGTGTTGTGGAGGGGCGCCCCCTCCCAGGGCTGAAAACCAACGAGCTGAATAAATGCAAAGTGAGTTTTCAGTGAGGAGCCTGAAGACTGGTGTTTGAGAACAGGCTCCAGTCCTCAAATATCGCTGGCTGGTCGTCTGGGACTTCCACCTAGGATGCGTGGGGACACCTCAGCATCCAGGGTGCAGCCCCCCTTTCTCTCTGGCTGGGACCGAAGGACTGCTGGAGCCTAATGTCTTGGGTTTGGGGGTTCAAGATGCCTTAACAGCCGAGTGGGCTCTGCCTTGGGGGCCCGTATTGGGTGGGGTATCACCACAGATTTGGGGTTCAAAACTCTACGCCCCCAGATAGTTACCTCTCCCTGTTTTGGAATAAAAGAACAAACGGACAGACACCACAACCAGGATGGAGCTGGGGGCCCCCTGCTCATGGACCGGGAGGGCGGGGCTTTAGCTCTTCGGGGTAGTGGTGGCCTGGGAGGGGGCGTGCGCCCCAGTGACCTTGCTGCAGATCCCTTTCCCTCTCTGGGCCTCAGTTTCCTCCTCTGTAAAAAGCGCGAGGTCGGGCAGCACCCACCAAAACCCCAGACCCTGTGTGGAGAAGGAGGGGATGGAGCCATCCCTTTCCGTTTCAGAGAGTCCCGGAATTTTCCCGCAGCCCCTTGTCCCATCCCCGGCCCTCCCAGCCCTTTCCCGAGGTCACAGCCTCCGGAATCTGAAGAGGGTCCCTGTCCTCGGGGGGCGGGGGGGGAATGCTTTGAAGCCGAGGCCGCCGGGGCACGTCTTGCAAGTGCTCAGCTCGTTCCGTGGCGCAAGTCCCTCCCCCGCCCCACTTCGTGGCGCCCCACGCGGTCCCAGCTCCGGCCCGAAGCAGGGCTTGAGCTTGTAGGCAAGCCTGGCTGGCTCCGCCCGGTGCGGAGGCGTGCTCACGCTCTGCTCTCGCGCGCGCGCGGGGAGGTGGGGGGGGGGGAGGCGGTGTGGCGTGGGCTGGGTGGGGGGGAGCTTCTCCGCCTCCCGCGCCGGTGGCACTTTGCAGACGCTCCCCGGAGCTGGGCATGGGCGCCGCCGCAGCTCCCGGGGCTGGAGTCCGCTCCGCGCGGGTGGGTGAGCATGGAACCGTGGGGAGGGAGTGGGGGACTGTCTGAGGACGAGGGGAGAGTGACCGGACCTCAGGTCCAGCCCTGGGCCCCTCCGCGTCCCCGGATCCCCCACCCTGTTGCTAGCCTGGGCCGGGGGGGAGGCCGTGGGACAAAGGGCGGGGGTGGAGGTGGCCCACGCGGGACGCGCCCCTTCCCCTCCCCCGCCATAGCGCATGCGCCGGCGGCTTCCGTCCCATCGGACAATGGGGGGGGGGGTGGAGGTCCGCGCGTATGCTGGGAGGGTTCCGTGGGGCGCCTGGGCTGCGGGGGAGAAGGGATGCTCGGCTTGGCGTGGGGGCTGGCTCGGGCCCCGGCCCAGGCTCGTTGTTCCCCACTGGTTCCCCGCTGGCCGTGCCCCCTCCAGGGGCTCCGCCCCTTCCCTTCCCCCAGACCCACCTCCGCAGCTCACCTGTGGCTGGTCTTTCCTCCAGTGCCCCTGAGGCGCCGCCGGGACGCCTGGGTCCGACCAAGGCTGCGTCATGAACGAGAGAAACAGCCGGAGGCGGACAAGTGAGCAGCTCTGCCCCCCTTCCTCTCCCGGGGACCCCAAGCCCCCAGCCCTAACAGGAGACTGGGGGGGAAGGAGGGGTACTAGCTGTAAACCTGTCATTTTGGGGTCCTGGGCAAGGAGAGGCGCCTGGACCCCGAGGTTGGGGATGGGGGAGGAGAGTGGCCTGGGGCTCTGGAGTAAGGCAGACTTCTTTTCCCCTGTCCCACCGTACCCTTCCCTTCCAGTGAAGAAGGATGAGGAGGGCTTTGAGATCTCAATCCCATTCAATGAGACCCCTCCTCTAGAATCACCCCAGATCTTCTACGGCCTGAGTCCTCCCCAGGGCAGCTTTGAGGGTGAGCCTGAGGGCTGTGGGAGGGGGGTGGGGGAGCAGCCTGGAGATCCAAGCTTTCCTCACGCCTCCTTCGACCCCCTTCCTCAGAGACACCCGAGCCCACGTCCCCCACCCTGGCGCTGATGAATAGCGTGAAAACTCAGCTTCACATGGCCCTGGAGAGGAACTCTTGGCTTCAGAAGAGAATCGAGGACCTGGAGGAAGAGAGGGATTTCCTTCGATGTCAGCTGGACAAGTTCATCTCCTCAGCCCGCATCGATGCAGGTAGTGGCCAGGCTGGGGGAGGGGAGACTGTAGGGAAGAAGGCCAGAGGCCGAGCTCGTCCTTCTGCCTTCCTGCCTGTCCCTTCAGGGAGCCTTCTTTCTTCTTGTCCCCTTTCCCATCTCCAGAAGACCACTGTCGGGGGAAGCCTGGCCCCCGGCGGGCAGAGGGTGCCGATGGCCGGGGCGGAGGGGAGGCCTCAGACCCTGAGTCAGCGGCCTCATCACTTAGTGGTGGCTCTGAGGA
Organism: Gymnobelideus leadbeateri; assembly: GCA_011680675.1. Classification (NCBI taxonomy): domain Eukaryota; kingdom Metazoa; phylum Chordata; class Mammalia; order Diprotodontia; family Petauridae; genus Gymnobelideus; species Gymnobelideus leadbeateri. Next base: position 252,889 of record WOXC01004443.1, read on the forward strand.
GGGGGCTTCTGCTGAGAGAAAGCGCCAGAAACAGAAGGGGGCAGCAGGTCGGAGGAGATTTGGGAAGCCCAAGGCTCGGGAGAGGCAGAGGGGTGAGTGGCTAGTAGCTAGGGATATGCACAGAGGAGGATGACTGGGGAGGGGGCAGTAGGTTGTGTTTTCTGGCAGGTGTGTGCATCTGTCCTTTCTGAGTTCCCTAACATCTGGCTATCCAGCCCCCTGTCTTTTCTTACCCCTAGGCAAGTAGTTGGCACAGGGAATAGAGTGCTGGGCCTATAGTTGGGAAGACCCGAGTTCAAATCCAGCCTTATAAGTGTATGACCTTGGGCAAGCAACTTTAACCTGCATTTGCCTCAGTTTCCTCAACTGTAAAAAGGGAATAATAATAGTGTTGTGAGGCTTAAATGAGATAAGATTTTTAAAGTACTTAGCACAGTGCCTAGCATATAGTAGGTATAATAAATGCTTGTTCCCTTCACCCCCTAGGTGGTAGGACCCTGGCATATGGCCAAGTCAGTCCCTGTGCCCTCCAGAGACTCTTGTCAGGGATCTCAGAATAGAGCAGTCTGTTCTCTGCTCCTCCCCAGCAAGGATGCCCCACAGGCAGCCAGGGTGGTATTGGCAAGGAGGCTGTCCCCCTAGTGGGATTCACCTAGACCTCCTCATGCTCACAGACTTTGCCTTCTTCTATTTTCCATCATACTTAGCCATGAGCCCTAGAGGTCCCCTGATGAATATGAAACCTCTATGTTTGGGAATCAGGATGCCTGGGTTCAGTCCTGGCACTATCCCTGACTTGTGAGAGCCGAGAGCCCCGGTTTCAAATCCCACCTCAGACACTTGGGAGTTGTAGGATCAGCTCTCTCATCTGTAAAATGGGGACAAAAATCCCTCCGTCCCCAGAGCTTTGTAGCCTTTCAGTGGGCAGGAGAGGCAGGATGGGGTGGAGGAGAGAGCCATCCTCTCAGGGACACAGGGAGATAGCAGTAAGCGATTAATGGTGTTCCTGCATGGTGAGACCATGGTTCTGGTTATTTGGGCCACCCCCTACCCTCCCATTTTGGGGAGGAGGATGCTGAAGGCCCTGGGGTGTCACCAAGTGAGGGTGGGCAGTCGGGCTCGGCCCCCGGCATCTCTGGGCCTCTCACTGACTCTGCCTTTTGCTGGCCCACAGTGAAGGATGCTGACGGGGTGTTATGCCGCTACAAGAAGATCTTGGGCACCTTTCAGAAGCTGAAGAGCATGTCAAGGGCCTTTGAGCACCACCGAGTGGACCGGAACACCGTGGCCTTGACCACACCCATTGCTGAGCTCCTTATCGTGGCACCCGAGAAGCTGGCAGAGGTGGGCGAGTTTGACCCGTCCAAGGAGCGCCTGCTAGAGTACTCCCGACGCTGCTTCCTGGCACTGGATGATGAGACGTTGAAGAAGGTGCAGGCTCTCAAGAAAAGCAAGCTGCTGCTGCCCATCACATACCGCTTCAAGCGGTGATCCCGACTCTTGCCCCCCACATTCTCCCCGAGCCAGCTGCCACCTGCCACCGGCCTTCTGTCCCTCCCACCCCATGTCAGCCTCATGGTTCTTGGGCCTGGATGCCCAGGTCAGCTGGGCCATCACCTGCCCCTTTATGGAGTCAACCCACTGCCATTTCTTTTTCGTGGCCCCTCACAGTTTTCCTGCCTGGATCCCCCCAGACCAGCTGTCGGCCTTCAGGTGGTAAGCCTGCCGGTGGCACTCTCTTCCCACAATGGCTGCTTCAAGTGGCCCCGCGTATGTCCTGCTACATGACTCCTCTGCTTCTCCTAGAAGCAGGCTCTTCAAGCGACAATCCTGTTCCTGGGCTCTCCAAGTGGCCTCCAGAGGTAGTGGTTGGCTTGCATCCTGTGCTCTAACGGCCCCTCTGGAGCCCACTGATGTCATTTGCCATTGCACCTTGCCCAGCCAGTCCCCCTTCTGGGCCCGCAGATGCTCTGCACTTGGGGGGGGTGGGGAATCCTGCCCTTCCCTCTTGCAGCAGCGCCCTGCAGCAGGTGGCTGTGTGAGGTTTGCACAGTGCATGCACGTGAGTGGTGTGTTTACATGTGGCTCCGGGTGGCAGGGGGGTGGGGGGGGGGGCTCCTGCCTCATCGCTTGCTGTCGTCTCTGAGAGCCAGTGTGGAGACAGGGAGGCAGTGTGCGAATGTATATAGTCACCAAATGTGTCCCTGTTACCCCATGATGTCCGCCTCTCTTTCCCACCCCCTTGCCCCGGCCGGGCTCCTTATTCCAGCTCACATCTCCTGGCCCCTGACCTAGACTGGGGGGGGTCTCTACAGGGATTCTCCATGGCCTGGCGCCACTGCACCTGCAGAGAGGCCGAGGGGGCCGCAGGCCGGAGCCCCGGCTTTCCCCCCCTCCCCCCGTTCCCAGGCCCCTTTCCTTCGCCGTTCCATGTGGTCCTCTCCGGGGTGGCTGCCAGCTGGCGGACGAGCCCCCGCCAGGCCAGGAAGGTGGCACACACAGCCCGGGCACTCCTGGCTCACCGAGTGGCCTTGGGCAGCTCTGGCGGGGGCGGGGGGGGGGGCGGGCTGCCGATGGTGACGCCCCCGGCTTACAGCGCCCCTCCCTGGAGCACCAGCCCCGGCCCGGGACCCAGAGGAACCAAGCACTGAGTCTAAATTAAAAGTTAACCAGCAGATTTGGAATAACCTTGGCCTTGGTTCTGGCTGCGGGGGAGAAGGGGTGGGCCTGACACTGGGCAAGGGTGGCTGGGACAGGGATGGCAGGGCCTATACAGAGGCTACGGCGCAGGCGCGACTCTGCTCGGGCTGCCGTTTCTAAGGCGACAGCAAAGGGAAGGAGAACGCACTAACAGTCTTACTGGTCCCTGACTAGTTGACTTTAGAGAGATAAAGTGCGCGTGCGTGGTGGCGAGCGAGGAGTGGCCTTCACCCTCTGTCCCCATTGGTTGGCTCCGCCTTGCGCTTGCGCAGTAACCCCGGCTCCGGGCCACTCGTTCGGGCGCAGACGTAGCTTAGGTCCGGCTCTACCTCGCGGGGCGGCCCGCACAGGCGTACAAAGGCCCCGCCCCCGGCCAGGCTCCACGGCAGCGCGGTGTTCCGCGGCCTACCAGTCGGCGCCCTCTACTCCTCTCGCGAGCCGCGCCCCAAGCCGGAAGAAGTCGAAACGAAAGAGGCCGGGAGCCGGGAGGCGGGAGTTGGAGTTGCGCCTCCGGAAAGAGCCGAAGCCGGGCCCGAGTGCCTCCGGAAAGAACCGAAAGCCGGAGGGGGCCGCGCGGTCGCCTGGGCCAGCAGGGGAACAAGACGCGGCCGTCCGTGTTCGACCTCCAGGGCAAACTCGAGGCTCCCCCTACAGGGCCTGTTCGACCTCGCGGGCCGGGACAGGAGGGGGAACCTTTCAGCCAGAATCCAGGAACCGCTGAGGCAGGGGCCGCGCGGTCTGTTCGGACTGGGCGAAGCGGGGCGGGGGCCGAAGCTTGCCGGAAAAAGCCGAAGGGACTCGGGCCCCTCCTCGAGCGAGTAGGAGGCGGGGCCGGGGGCGGAGCCTGCGCAGGGGCCGGAAGCGGGCGAGGCGGGCGCCGGAAGTGGGCGAGGCGGCGCCGAGGGCAGGCGAGGCAGGCCAGGCCGGGCCAGGCGGGGGGGACGGGACGGGGGAGAAGGCGCGAGCGTGGGCCGCGGCCGGCCGCCCCTCAGCATGTCCGACTTCGACGAGTTCGAGCGGCAGCTCAATGAGAACAAGCAGGGTGAGTCCTGGCCTCAGCGGCCCTACTGGCACCCGTCGCTCCCCTCCTTCCTTCCTTTCCTCCGGTCTCTTCTCCTCTCAGCCAGCGCGGCTGCCTCCCCCTCCCCCTCGGGGTCCGGCGCCCCACGTGACCCGCGCGCGCCTCCCGGCGCGCCATGTGACCGCGCTTCGCACGTGACCGCCGCGCGCGCACCCGCTTCAGTCCCATGCGCCTCGGGGGACTTTGGCCGAAACCTGAAGCTTGGGCTGGTGCGGGAACCGTCCAGACTCCGGTCTTTTACCCCCCCCCCCCCTTGCACCGTCCTGCGGGGGGGGGGCCCTCCGCGCCGTCCTTGCTCCTTGATGCCTACTTCCGCTTCCGGTGGCGGCCCGTTCCTCCACGCCCCCTTTGTTCCCAAAATGGCCGCGGCGGGGGCTTTCCCCCCCCACGTGGAGGGGCTGTTTGTGGGCTGGGACTGGGCCGACCTCTGTGACTCCCGCCGGCCCCGGCTACTGACCCTTCTGTCCCCGCCCCTGCCTCCCTTTCTGCTCGGGGGCGGGGGGGGGGGCGCCTCGAGAGCTCTCCGGGCTTCTGGGTGGGCAGGGGTCCCCAACCCTCCCCCCTGGCTATGGCGAGGGCTCAGCCAGGGGTCCGTTACTTTAACTGGGGGGCACGCAGTGCACAGAGATCCCCGTCCGTCCCCCAGCTTGGGGAGGCTTTTCCGGACGCCCCTCCTGCCCCCAAGGGTGCTCTGGCCGCTTCTCTGCTCTCCCCGGACCTCAGGGTCTTTCCCCTTCCTGTCTCGGGCTGTTTGGGGAGCCCCCTGCTGTGCGCCCCCTCTCTAGAGCACTCTCCCTTCTTCCTCCCCGCAGTGTTGGGCGTGCACTTGCCGGGCCGGAGTTAGGGTTCCTCTGAGGCCTCTGCTGCCCCCCGCACATGTGCCTTCTTCTTTGGGGTAACTTGTGGCTCCCCATCCCCGCTTGAACATCTCTACAGTCAGTTGTAGGAACTTGTATCTAACTCAAGAAGGAGGAAACCTCTCCCGGAAGGAGGAGAGGCCCCCCTGGAGTCTCAGGCAGCCCGGGACGCAGAACAGGGTGGGATCCAGCTCTGGGGGAGAAGGCCAAATTCCTTTCAGTCACAGAGATGAGAAAACGATGGCGGAGGGAGCAAAGGGATTTGTCCGTAGTAGTCCAGTAGGCAGTGATGGGGCAGAATGAGACAGACCTCAATGCTCTGCTTACACTCTGACCACCAGACTCCCTAAGAAAGTCCTCCAGGGGAGCAGGGTTTGGAACTGTTGATGGATCCCTCTGTGGTTCTAGAACCCGTCTGACCTAGTTGTCAGGGAACAGGATCTGGGAGGACTGGATCCACTTTCTTCTCTGCTTTTCCTGCCTTAGGTCACAGTTTCTGCTGCTGGGCCTCACTCCCCTGTGGGCCTAGGCTAGGGCTTCTGTTTCTCCACCCCCCCCCCCCAATACCTGCTTGAGGTTCTGGAGCTACCAATAAGGCATAATCCTCCAGCTATGCTTTAGAGAGGGGAAAACCTGTTCTCCAAAGAGTGGCAGAGCCTTATCTGAGGTTATCAGTAAATCCAGGTTGGGGCTGGGATCTCAACTCAGTGACCCCTTTCAGAAGGAAATGTATTGAGGGGTGAGGGGTGGGGTCCAGTTTGGAGCCCTGGTTCTACTTCTTACTAGCTGAGTGACCTTGGGCAAGTGATGGCTCCTCTCTGAACCTTGTTTTTCCTTTTCATGAAGGAGGTGGGCTCAATGAGAGCTGGTGTCTTCCTCATTTTTGACATTGATTAGGAGAACCAGGAGCATTCTAGATTTGTCACGTTATATTACCTCAAAGAGAGAGGCAGACAAGGACTTTGCCAAGGTCACCCAACTAAGTGGGTAAAAGACTCGAACCCACGGCTTTTGTCATTCAGCCTATTATCTTTAGTGATCTGGAATTAGCGTCAGAACCAGAAATGGTGTTTAGCCACTCTGGCCCCCGATTTCAGAAGTGATCTCCTGTCCCTTTGGGGCCAGGGATGGCCTGCAGTAGATGTCTTAGCTCAGATTAGTTCAGGGCTCTCCTGTTCCCAGGTGATCTTGTCAGCACAGGGTTCCTATCTCCATGACCAAGTTCCATTTTACTGATGTACTGGGGTGGGGGTGGGGGTCCACCAGTGAATCTTCTCCAGAGAAGGGATGAGAATTAGGAGAAGAGCCTGGCTGAGAAAAAGACGTCTAGCCACCTAGGAGGGAGCAAGTCTGCGTTTTGGATCTTCATTTCCTTAAGTATAGAGGGGAGGTGGGGCTGGGCCCTTTTAGGATCCTGGGTTTCTGAAGGGAAGAGGTCATTTGATGTGGCAGTGGGCAGTCATCTCCTTGGAAGGAGATAGACCCTATACCTTTTGATCTTGGGATCTTCTAATGCCTCAGTAAACATCTATGGGTGTCTATGTCTCCATAGCCCCCTCCTTACTTTAAGTACTGGTACGGGATGACTAAGAGGCTGAAGATGGGGTGGGGAATGAATAGGGTGCACTGGGTGGGGGGGGGGTCTGCCATCTGCCCCACTGGCCAGGCTTTTCTTGCTGGCAGTCAAGGATGTGTCCTGGCACCGTGAAGTTCTTTGACTGGTGAGAACTCTTACTACAGTGTGCTTCTGTGTCATGTGCTCTGCTCCCAGCTTCCCTCCCTGCCATGGACCATGTTGTACTTGGGGAGGGAGGTGCCTGCAAGCCATGAGTCCTTTTTGACAGCAGTAGAATGTCAGCCTAGAAAAGGGTCCTAGTCTGGCCCCTGCCCTTGGGTATCATCTCGTGTTTTTATTTCTGATTCCTTACAAAATTGGAAAATGGGCCCATGATGGAAGGAGGCCCTGGTCTGAGAGTAGGCAGCCTGGGCTTCTGCATTGTATCACCTTCCATAAACCTCTCTCCTTCTGATTTGAGAGTGGGGCGTTTTGGCCTTCCTGTTTTGGATGGTCTTTTGATCAGTGTTCTGAGGAGCAGATAGGTAGCATGGAGCCTCCTACAGGATGAGTCCACAAGGGCCTGATTCTCCCTGAAGAAGCAGGCGTCCTTAGGTGGAGGCCTTGAGGTTTCAGATCCTTTCTCGAGCCCCAGGCAGAGAAGGGGGTGACCGAGGAAAACTGAGCCTCCTTACCAGAGGCAGCTTTTGTATTATTCACACTCCAGTAGCCACTGGTCCCAGAGGTTGAGTTTCTCTCCCTCAGGGATACTGGATCCTGCTTTGAACCTTGGGAAAATGGCAGGGGTGGGGTGGAGTGAGAGATAAGAGATTCTGAATTCTTGTCCCTTTCTCCTACCCCTCTCCCCACTCCCTTGGGAGTCCAGCTCGTGTGTTTCCCTTTGGCCCTCTTGGTGGTCCTGAGAGCTGAATTCTTCAGCACAGGCCCCATCTCTCATCTCACCCTCTTGCTTTTCCCACCTCTCAGAACGAGACAAGGAAAACCGTCATCGTAAGCGCAGCCATAGCCGGAGCCGCAGCCGAGACCGTAAGCGACGGAGTCGCAGCCGAGACCGGCGCAACCGTGACCAGCGTAGTGCTTCTCGAGACCGGAGGCGACGCAGGTACCAGGGGCTCCCCCAGTACTCTTGGGACGGGGCTTTGTCCTTTCTATGTTTGTGTGTGGTTCTGGAAGGAAACACCAGAGACTGTTGGGATGTTTATCTCTGTCTTTGGTCACAAAGAGGTTCCCTTAAGTCAAGTGAGTTGAGACAAACATTTGGGTTTGAAAATTTAGCTTCACCAGTATGAGATGGGGGAGTCAGGAAGGAAATTGAAGGGGCTTTAGAGGCCTCTAGGCTCAGCATAAGGAACCTGTATAGCCTGGTAACAGACTCAGTGAGTGATTAAGGCCATGCTAAGAACCTCAGAACTCCTTTAATCTGTGCCTAGTGTATTCTGCCCAGGAGCCCCAGGCTTGGATGATCCCTGGAGAAGCTTTCCCTTCTCTCTGACCTAAAGTCATCTCTTTGCAACGTGGCTTCATTATGCCTGATCCTGCCTCTTGGGGTCGAGACAGTCATGCCTGATTTTTCCAGGTGATGGTGTCTCTTCTAGTACCCATTAATCTGTGCTGATCCTCCCTGGTGCCCAATGGTTGTTAGGCACAAGTTTTTGGGCCTTTACTGTCTTCAGGGCCCCTTCCTTGGGCTGCAACGCCATGCTGGATACTGTATGGTAGGAGGACCCAGATGGGCTTGGGGGTGGGGCCTTCAATGTCCATGTGGCCATCTCCCTCTGATTTTTTTGTGTACCTGTGGTTTCCCAGTTTTTGGCACAGAGGAAGAGGGGAGGTCAAGGAAAAGAGCCCTGGACTGGGAGTCAGGGCCAGGTTCAGGTTCTGCCTCTGCTGCTTGTTAGAGGCATGGGATGAATGGTCTAGCCTCTCTGGCCCTTGGAATGAGGGTGTTGAAGTAGGTGTTTTGACTCAAAAATCTTGACTTCTGAGGAAGATATAGGAGGGGGTACCATAGTGCACAGAGACAGGAGTCAGAAAACTGATGCCATTTCTGAGTTCAGATCTAGCCTTGGACACTTCTAGTAGGGTTGACCCTGTTTGTCTCAGTTTCCCCATCTGTCAAATTAGCTGGAGAAGGAAATGGCAAATGAGCACAGTATCTCTGCCAAGAATACCCCAAGTAGGATCACAATGAATCAGACCAAACTGAACAATAGTAACAAAAGGCCTGCTTTATTTGGCCCCAGAGGGCAGAACATGAGGTAAAGTTGTAAAGAGAGGTTTGGGTGTAATCAGTCACCAGGCAGTAAACTCGTGGTTACTTTGTGCTGGGCACATTCCCCACCAACAGTTCCAGTGCCCCCAGGGGATGGGACAGCAGTTGGCCTGTCCCAGGAAATGTGTTGCTGCCACTTTAGGCCTAGGGGGTTCCCATCCCCGGAACCAGTCAGAGATAGGCAGCATGCCAGCTGTGAGGAGACAGGGCTCTGGGTCCATCAGCAAACAAGCTAGCAGTATTTCTTACATGTGTACTGTGTGCTAAGGCAGGAGGTCTGTGTCTGGAGTCCTGCCCTCAGAATGTTCTCTTGGGAAAGATTATGGCTTTCTCTAAGTTCTTAGAAAATATTGATACAACAAATACAATTCTTGGGGAGGGGGAAGAAAGGCCTCCATTGGGAAGGCAGAGTTACAGCTGAGCTTTGACAGGATCTTGGGGTGCTAAAAGGCCCCAAGGAGTGCATCCAGCTGTGGAGAAAAGCACAGCCATCCTGGGGCCTTTCCCCCTTGGAAATTTGGGTTGTTGGTCACAGAGTCAATCAGCAAGCATTTATTAAGTACCTGTTATATTCTAGGCTCTGTGTTAGGCCCTGGGGATAAAAAGCAAAAGGTTACACTGGATGAGAATGTTTCCTGTGTTCCATTGGGGTGTCTTTTTTTTTCTTTTAAAGCAATTGGGGTTAAGTGACTTGCTCAAGGTGACACGGCTAGTCATTATTTGTGTGTGGGTGCTCATTTTCTGAGGCCGGATTCAATTCCCGGTCATGCCAACTCTGAGGCCGGCGCTCTTACTGTGCCACGTAGCTGCCCCTCCATTGGGGTTTCTTTCTACTTTCTCTCTTGGGATTTCTAGGGTTTGGGGGCTAAGGAGAAAACTCATTTTTATCAAAGAAATGCTTTTTATAACTTGACCTCTTCTTGTCTTCCTGTTACTCTTTAACTCTCTGGGCGTTCCTCTCCAGTTCTTTCTTTTCCTCTTTCCTCTCTTAGCCATCCTCTTAAGCTGGGGTACTGTCCAAGTTGGCGGGGGGGGGGGGCACAGGAGGGCACTTTATTCCCGTGTACCTGCCCAAACCCTGTACTCACAAGGAAAGGTTTCCCCTGATCCTTCTAGTTTCTACCTTTCCTGTTTGGGAATGAGGAAGGGGTGGGAACTTGTCTGTGTTTACCTTGTCCCGAGCTCAGGGGGGCTCTGGGATGTGGTGGGTGGGGGCAAAGGAGAGAGGAGACTCTCCAGCTGCTCCTCCCCACACCTCTCCCTCCCCCCCCAGCAAACCTTTGACCAGAGCTGCTAAAGAGGAACACGGTGGAGTAATGTGAGCCTCTTCCCCTCCTTCCTTTCCCCCAATGCCCACCCCCCCCTTCCCTGGCTTGTGATAATCCCTTGCCCCCTATTTCCATGAGCATCGGGGTGGAAATGTTCCCAGGGCTGGGTCCCCATCTCCCATCTCCCCCTCTTTCCCTTTGGAAAGAACTGAGTTGCCTGGGTGGGGGAATCTATTCTGGGCTAGACTGAGGTGCCCCTTCTCCCCACCCCACTTTGCCCTTGCCTCCCCTCTCCTCAGTCGTTCCCCTCGTCACGAGAAGAAAAAGAAGATTCGTAAATACTGGGATGTGCCACCACCTGGCTTTGAGCACATCACTCCCATGCAATATAAAGCAATGCAAGGTGGGTAGGCGTGGCATCCTTCCAGGGTGCACCTGGTTTGGGGGTATGAGGGCCTCATACAAAGAGAGCCCTCCTCCGGGTGGGGAGGGGGGAGTTGAAGGTAGAAAGGTGGGGTGGTAGAAACCATAGCCAGACCATTGGGACCTCAGAAGGTTTTTAGGTCAGGGCTTGTATTGCACAAGTTGTAAATTTGGTTTTTTCTTCTCTGTCTGCTATCAGCTGCCGGTCAGATTCCAGCCACCGCCCTACTTCCAACCATGACCCCTGATGGCCTGGCCGTGACTCCCACACCTGTGCCCGTGGTTGGGAGCCAGATGACCCGGCAGGCCCGTCGACTCTATGTTGGCAACATCCCTTTTGGCATCACAGAGGTACTGCCCTCCCTCCTTCCCTCTCCCCTTCTTTCCCCCCAATTCCCTGCAATCCACATGGGTCAGACCCTTCCCCCCCGGCCCCCTTCCACTGCAGACGGATGATGGCGCTGTTCCAGGGGCCGGGGGGTGGCCCTCCTTTCCTCCCTCCCCCTCCCTCCCCCTACCTCCCTTACCCCAGGGAGTACATGTGCACCTACTGGAGAGAGGGACAGAGACTCACGCACGCCGTCTCCCCGACCCCCGTTTTTTCTCTTGTTCTCTGGCGCCGTCTCTTCCCCTGCATTCCCTCCCGTCGTTGCAGTTTTTTTTGGCCCCATTCCCCATCCCGCATCCCTCTCCCCCCCCTTTCCCTCCGCCCCAAGAATCCCCAGATCAAAGAGTTGTTTCCATTTCTCTTTAAAGTGAAAATTGTGGGGCTGAGATCCCTCGTAGCAATTTTGCTACCGTCGTCCAAGGCAAGTAAGGGCCATTCTGGCTTTTCTCAAACCTGCGCTTTTTGCTACATTTGATAAACTAGCCCCCGGAATCCAGGGCCAGGCCCCTCCACATCACTCTTCTCTCCCTCCCCCTCCCCATCCTCCCTCCTCTCTGTCCCTGTCTGCTCTTGTGCTCGCCCTCCTCCCCTTCTGCTGCTCATGCCCCTCCATTGACCTGGGTCGTCTCGGCCCCTACTCGGCGGCGTCCCTGCTTTGCCCTGCTCTTCCTCCTTCCCGACATCATCTCCCCGGTCCTTTTGGCGCTTTGGCCCCCTTCTTCCATTTTATATTGCCCACGATTTCTTCTCTTTCCCTTTTGTTTTTTCTGTTTCCTTCCTCTCTCATGTTTCTTTCCATGCTCTTGGACCTTCTCTTTGGGGGCCTTGAGTATTTCCTTTCTCTGTAACCCTTTCCTGCTTCTCTTTTTGCCTCTTACCTTTCTCTTACGGTTTCCTATCTTCCCCTTCAAATCCCCAATCTCCCCATCTCCCCATTTTCCCCTCCCGCCCCCTCCCCTTTCCCCTCCCCCCACTCCGTGTCTCCCTCTCTCACCCCACCCCTCCTCTCTCCACCTCCCCCGCCCCCCCCCTTCTCTCCTCTCCCCCTGCAGGAAGCCATGATGGATTTCTTCAATGCCCAGATGCGCCTTGGGGGGCTTACCCAGGCCCCTGGCAACCCAGTCTTGGCCGTGCAGATTAACCAGGATAAGAACTTTGCCTTCCTAGAGGTGAGCTGGCCACAGGGTGTTTGGAAGGGACTGTTCTTGCCTGGCCTCAGTCTTCCCAATGAATAGTGAGATGTGGGATGAGCTTCTGATAGTCCATGGTGCCATGTTTCTATTTCCTTTTTTCTTTTTTTAGTTTCGATCAGTGGATGAAACAACTCAGGCCATGGCCTTTGATGGCATCATCTTCCAGGGCCAGTCACTCAAGATCCGAAGGCCCCATGACTACCAGCCACTGCCTGGCATGTCTGAAAACCCCTCTGTCTACGTGCCCGGTGAGGGAGCCCTAAGTCTTAACCTTTCCTGCCATGGTGATCCCCAGTTAGGGCTCCTTTGGAGGGCCTTCCAAGTCTCAGTAAGAGGCGGTGTGCTACTGCCTCAGTCATCGATAATTGATTGGTGGTCCAAGGCCTCAGGTCCAGAGCCCAGGGCAAGAGGCTTGTTTTAGCCACTTTGCATCTGGAAGGAACCCAGTCCACTTCTGAGGACTACTTTAGATCAAAGCTGGCCAGGCCAGAGTCAGGACACCCAAGGAAGGACTGGTTGAAGGAGCTTGGTGATGAGAAAGAACATTTGGGGGAAGGAAGAAGAGGAGGAGGAGGAGGTAGAACGTGCTTCCTTCTGCCCTCAAGTTGTTTTCAGGGCTTCATGGGGGGGGGGGGGCGGGATGTGGGCATGGTCAGCCCGGGGAGCTTTAAGAATGAGATATCCTTGCTAGCCAGTCAAGGCAGGTCTTCGTGGAACATGAGAGCCTCCGGGGTTTGAGGAAACCCTGCACAATGAATGCTGGAATCTGGGTTCAGGTTTGCGCCCCAGCTCTGCCTGCCTGTCACTGGGCCTTGGTTTGTACATAAATTGTCCTGACCACTGGGGGGATCCCTTTTCTGTCAGGTTCTTGAACTTGGAGGCCCTAACTCCTCTGTTCTGCTACTTTAAAGCTTTTGGAATTAATGATCTCTCAGTACCTCTCACTAGAAGGTTAGAAATCTTTTTAAAAGTGAGCCATCACTTAATGACTCCTTGGAGGGAGCATACCTAGCAGGCACCTTCTGGCCCAAAGCCAGTGACTCTCCCCTTAGCATCTAGAAAATGGAGTCTCAAATTGCTTTCTTCAGCCTCGGCCCATTTCTCTCCTCACTCCTTAAGGCTGGGTGGCTTAGAGGGGCCATTAACTGCCATTCTGGGCTACTCTCAGACTTGGACCTCACCTGGCCCTTCTTGCTGGAGTTGCTGCTCTGAGGAGTGAACAGGCTTTCAGGGAATCCTGACTGGCTTTTTTCTAACCCATGGTCACACCCACAGTGGGATCAGAGCCCAGATCTTTATAATTCACGCGGCTGGCTGCCCACAGGCTCTTCCAGCTGGTCAGGGCCCCCTGCTGGGCCTGGCCCCCAAGATCTGCACGCCCGCCCTGGTCCTGAGCCTCACCCTCAGGCGTCATCTCGGGACATGAGGCAGATGCTTTGACTTTGGGGCCTTGGGGGAGGGGTGTGTGTTAGCATCCACATTTTGGGCATCTTGGGGGTTAGTTGTGTTCTTAGTTGCTGTTTGTGGGCCTTTGACCCCCAGATCGCTTGGAGTGGAAGGTGGGGTTGAGGGGTGTGGACCCCAGATAACCAAATCTCCCCGGTCCCTTGGAGGCCAAAGTGGCCTCGAGCTGAAGGGCTGCCCGTCTCCATTCCCGCAGGTGTCGTGTCCACTGTGGTCCCAGATTCTGCTCACAAGCTGTTCATTGGGGGTCTCCCCAACTACCTGAATGACGATCAGGTAACCACCTGCCAATTCCCCTGTCACCTGCTTGTCCTCTTGCTTTCCCTCCCCTGACTCGCTCCATTTCGTCCCCGCCTCCGCCCCGCCCGCCCGCCACCCCCCACCTCTCCACCACAGGTAAAGGAGCTGCTGACCTCATTTGGGCCACTCAAAGCCTTTAACCTGGTCAAAGACAGTGCCACCGGGCTTTCCAAGGGCTACGCCTTCTGTGAGTACGTGGACATCAACGTCACTGACCAGGTGAGTGTCCCCGCGGGACCTCTGCCAGGGCTCTGTGTGCTCGGGCTCCTGGGCTCGGGGAGGGGCGGCCAGTCCCCAGGGATGGGTGGGCAACAGCCCTTCTGCCCCTGCCCCCACTCCGGTCTGGGCTAGGGGGAGGTTGGGGAATTTGGCCCCTGACCCACACTCCCCCCCCCCCACGCCCGCCCCACCCCCACCCCACCCCCTGCAGGCCATCGCGGGGCTGAACGGGATGCAACTGGGGGATAAGAAGCTACTGGTACAGAGGGCTAGTGTGGGAGCCAAGAACGCAACGCTGGTGAGCCCTTCGGCACGTCATCTTCCATTGGCTAGGGGGCCCTGGGGGGGCGGAAGGGGGGCGGGACTGGGCTGGGAGGAGCCGAGTGAACAGGCAGGCCAGGCAGAGGGGTGGCCAGCAACCCGGGGCGGGGGGTGCGAGTGGCCCCCGGGGTGCAGCCTAGGAGCAAGGCCGGGAGGACAGCAGGGTCGGCTAGAGCAGCGCTGGCGGGCAGGGGTCCGAGGCTGCTAGGCCCGTGGCCTGACACCGCCCTCCCGTGGCCGCCCCACAGAGCACGATAAACCAGACGCCGGTGACGCTGCAGGTGCCGGGCCTGATGAGCTCGCAGGTGCAGATGGGCGGCCACCCCACCGAGGTGCTGTGCCTCATGAACATGGTGCTCCCCGAGGAGCTGCTGGACGACGAGGAGTACGAGGAAATAGTGGAGGACGTGCGCGACGAGTGCAGCAAGTACGGCGTGGTCAAGTCCATCGAGATCCCCCGGCCCGTGGACGGCGTGGAGGTGCCCGGCTGCGGCAAGGTGGGTGCGCGGGGGACGGGGGCGGGGCCTGGGAGACGGGGGCGGGGCCTGGGGACCGGGTCCAGCCTTCCGCTCCCCTCCCTCCCCCAGATCTTCGTGGAGTTCACCTCCGTGTTCGACTGTCAGAAGGCGATGCAGGGCCTGACGGGCCGCAAGTTCGCCAACAGAGTGGTTGTCACGAAGTACTGCGACCCCGACTCCTACCACCGCCGGGACTTCTGGTAGAAGCAGCCGGGGAGGGGGGCCGGGGCTGGCTGGGGGACCCCCCCCATCCCTTCCCCCTCCCTCGTCCCCGGCCAGGAGAGGAGGAAGAGCCGCGGAGGCCCGAGGCGGGGCCGAAGCTCTGGGCAGGGGAGGGCCGGGGAGCGGACACACACAGACACACACACACACCCCAACACACACACATACGACACACACACACACTGGGGGATGGGGGTGGGGGAGGGCACTGGGGGGGTGGGGTGGGCCCCCCTCCTCCCTCGCGGTAGCAACATAGCGTGTTTATATTTTACGGCCAAAACTTTTTTCAATTTTGTTCTCCTGACCCTCGACCTCCGCCGCCCAGGACCATAAGCCCTTCCCGCCCCTGGGACCCCGCCCCCTCCCCGTGATGGTTTCTTATGTAGTAGAGATGTTGTTTCTCTCCGCCCCGCCCCCTCCCCTCTCTCCTCCCCCCGGCAGTTTCATATTTGCTAAAGACGAATTTGCTCATTAAACATTTTGTTGTATTTTACTTTATGGCGTTTCCGGTGTTGACTCGGGTGTGTTGGCGCGCGGGGCTTCCCGGGTTCCCCGTCCCCTTCCCACGTGGGGCCCCTCGGCAGTTACAGCTGTGGAGGGAACTGGGCGCGATGACGTCATTGGCACGCTCTCCCTTCTCAGGAACCGCCAGCTCCGACCCCCCTCTACGAAGTGGGCAGATGAGGCGGGGGAGGCGGTGCCCAGCCTGGGTGCCCCCAGCTGTGAAAGGGAGGTTTTCGGGGCGGAGGGCCCCCGGCTTCTTAGAGGGGCGGCTCTTCTCTCTCCATCCAGCCCGCAGCTGGCCCCGCCGTGACGCGGCCTGGGGCCTCCCCCAGCCTCCGCCGTCCTGCCCCGAGCGCAAGACACTCTAGCTTCGCTCCTCTCGGCGGTTGGGGCGGGACCGGAAGTGACGCGCGCGGAGGGCGGCCAGCTGAAGGAAGCCGGAAGCGGACGGGGCGCGACTTCCGCTTCCGGCCCTCCTTTTCCCGGCAGCTTTCCCTGCGCTCGGCGGTGGCCCCCCCCCCCCTCCGCCCCCTCCCGGGAGCCGGAGCCTGAGGATTCCCCGGGGTGAGCGGGTTGAGGGGGGCGGGGCTGGGGCTCCCCCTCTCCGGATCCCTCCGGGCTTTCTTTGGATGCCCCGTGTCTCTGCTTCCCCAGGTCTCTCCCTGTCTCCTCCTGAGCCGGGGCCTCTCCCCCGGCTCCCTCCCTGGCTCTGAGGCTCTCCCCCGCCTCTGGCTCCCCCGGGCTCTCTGGGTCTCCCGTGTTTCTGCCTCTCTTGTCTTTCTGTTCCCCTTGTCTGTTCCGCACGTCTCTCCATGTCTCCCCCTGTCTCTGTCTCTCCCGTCTCTCCCCCTCTCTGGCTCTCATGTTTCTCCCCTCTCTCTCCCCCATCTTTCTGTCTCCCATTTCTATGTCTTTCTCGTGTCTCTCGTGTCTCTGGCTCTCCTGTCTGTCTCCTCTCTGTGTCTCTCCTGTATCTCTCGTCTCTGGTTTCTGGCTCCCGTGTGGCAGAGTCGACCCCCCCCCCCCCCGCGGGGGTAGGGAACTGGCCGGGCCCGGTCCTGGGCGGGGGGACAGAGCCGGACGGACCCCCGGGGGTCCCCGGGTCGGGCCTCCCCTCCGGGCTGCGTGCCTTGGGGCCTCGCCCACCGCCTCAGCGCCTGTCTTGGCGTCCGCCCCCAGATGCGGTGACCGGCTCCCCGAGGTGGACGCGCCCCCTTCCCTGGCCCCCTCCCGTGCCCCGGGGGGCCGGCCCCGCCACCATGTCGACCTCCTCGCTGCGCCGGCAGATGAAGAACATCGTCCACAACTATTCGGAGGCCGAGATCAAGGTGCGCGAGGCCACGAGCAACGACCCGTGGGGCCCCTCGAGCTCTCTCATGTCCGAGATTGCTGACCTCACCTACAACGTGGTGGCCTTCTCGGAGATCATGAGCATGATCTGGAAGCGCCTCAACGACCACGGCAAGAACTGGAGGCACGTGTACAAGGTCAGGCGGGGCCTGGGGGCAGGGGAGGGCTGGGGGGCGGGGCGGGGTGCCTGCCCAGGGCCCACCCTTTCCTCCCCTCAGGCCATGACGCTCATGGAGTACCTGATCAAGACCGGCTCCGAGCGCGTGTCCCAGCAGTGCAAGGAGAACATGTACGCCGTGCAGACCCTGAAGGACTTCCAGTACGTGGACAGAGACGGCAAGGACCAGGGCGTCAACGTGCGCGAGAAAGCCAAGCAGCTGGTGGCCCTGCTGCGGGATGAGGACCGCCTGCGGGAAGAGCGGGCCCACGCCCTCAAGACCAAGGAGAAGCTGGCCCAGACGGCCACAGGTGAGAGCCAGACCTCCACGTCCAGCTGGAGGGGCCCCTGGCGGGGCAGCATGCAAGGACAGCGCCCCGGGGGGCCACAAGCTCCCCCCCCCCCCCGCCGCCCTGAGTGCCTTGGGTGCCGTCCTGCCAGGGAGCCCCCCCGGGGTAGGGCTCGGGCTGAGACCCTTCCAGGGCCTTTGCTCCTTTTCCTCCCTGGACGCCTTCTGTCTGGTTTCCGTCTCTGCTCCTCTTTCCTTCTTCTCTCCCTTTCCTTTCCTGTCTCTCCATCTTTCTTCCTTTTCTCTTTTCTTCTTTCCCTCTTTTTTTCTGTCTTTCTTTTATTCCCTATTTTTATCTTTTTCTTTTCTTCTCTATCTCTTCAGTCTTTGCCTTTTCTTTACATCCCTTTTTCTTGACTTTTGCTTTGGGTATTATCTGTCTCGGTTGTTTTTGAAGCACCTACTAGGTGCTGCCTACCACGTGGTTTGGTGTTAGGGACACAAAGAAAAGGCATTCTTCGCCCCGAATCTCTCAGCAGCCAGTCCCTTGTAGCCCCTGTGCCTGGGCTGGTCTGGGAGCATGTGGCAGTGCGGGCAGGCTCAGGGGATTAGGGCAGTGATGAGGGTGCCTGGGGCACCACTCTGCTCATACACACTAGCTCACTCAAGCGCTTGTGTTTCGGGGCAGGCATTTGTGGTAGGAGGCTAAGTCTGGGATATATACCCTGGAGTCTGGGGGAGGGATGTCCCTGGAGCTGGGCCTGCCCCCTTCCCACCCTTATTTCCCCAGCATCCTCGGCGGCTGTGGGGTCTGGGGCCCCCCCGGAGGCAGAGCAGGCCTGGCCCCAGAGCAGTGGAGAGGAGGAACTGCAGCTGCAGCTGGCCCTGGCCATGAGCAAGGAAGAGGCTGACCAGGTAGTCAGGGTGGGGGTTGCCTGGGGACAGCGGTGTTCTTGGCTCTGGCCACATCTCTCCATTCTGTGCCTCCTTCGCCTCCTCACGCCCCTCCCCGGCTCTCTCTGGCTCTCCTGGCTCTGCAGCTCTCTCTTGGGCCTGGCCCCCCCCCCTCACATTCTCTCTCCCCACCCTGCCAGCCCCCACCCTGTGGCCCCGAGGATGACGTCCAGCTCCAGCTGGCCCTTAGTTTGAGCCGGGAGGAGCATGACAAGGTCAGAGCTACGTTCTTCCCATTCCCAAGGCCCGAGCCCCTCCACCCCTGGGCTGTAGGCATTTGGTTCCCCTCATTCCACTTCCCTCATGTTTATCTGCTGATCACGTTTGTGGGAAAAGGGGCTTTTGGGAAGTTGGGGGCCAGGACGTGGGGGCCGCTCCTGATCTTCTGCTCCCCCCGCATGGTCCCTCATGCCCCAGGAGGAGCGCATCCGTCGAGGTGACGACCTAAGGCTGCAGATGGCCATTGAGGAGAGCAAGAGGGAGACCACCGGGGGCAAGGAGGAGGTGAGGGGGTCTGGGGCGGGAGGGGCTCCATGGCTCTGTCTGCTCCCTCCACCCTCATTTCTCTCACATGTGTTCTCTTTTTCCTTTCTAGTCGTCTCTCATGGATCTGGCTGATGTTTTCACGGCCCCGGCCCCCCCACCCTCCTCTGATCCCTGGGGTGGTCCTGTCCTTGGAACTGTCCCACCCTCTGACCCCTGGGGGGGGCCCCCAGGACCTCCTGTCCCACCCTCAGCTGACCCCTGGGGGGGTCCGGCTCCCACCCCTGCTTCTGGGGACCCCTGGAGACCTGCCCCACCCCCTGGCCCTGCAGCTGATCCCTGGGGGGGCCCCCCTGCTCCCCCTGCTGGAGAGGGGGGGACCCCAGACCCCTGGGGAGGAGCTGATGGTAAGTACTGCCTTTGTCAGACTCTAGTTTTGTTCTCTCCCAACTCCAGAATCTCCCTTTTGGGGGGCATGGGGTGGGGCCTGACCTAGTAACTCATTTTGCCACCTATCTACTCTGCCACCCGTACCACCTCCTTGCATACTCTCCTGATCTTGTTCTCAGGCCCAGGTGGGGCCCCAGTCAGCGGCCCATCCACCGCCACTGACCCGTGGGCACCAGCGCCAGCCTTCTCAGACCCCTGGGGAGGCTCCCCAGCCAAGCCCAGCACCAACGGCACCCCAGGTATCTGGGGGGGAGCCTCTGGGAGGGGGCCTAGCTCAAGCTCTTGTTGGGGGCGGTGTCAGTCTTGTGTGGTGGAGGCCCCAAAGCTTGCTCTGTCCCCTGCAGTGACCGGGGGCTTTGATGCAGAGCCGGACGAATTTTCGGACTTTGACCGCCTTCGGACGGCACTGCCCCCCTCAGGCAGTAGTACGGGTGAGCCCACCTGCTAAGGGTGCCCCCCAGTGCTGGTGTTCACTAGCTATGGCTCCTTCTTCCTGGATAGTCGTGTGGTTTAGCGAGTTGTTCTCAGCATCGTTGTCCTTGGCTGTGGGGCACAGCTCCTGAGCCCTTCCTGTGGTGCTGGGGCTCTTCTGAGCCCTCTTCTTTTGCATCTTTTGGATTTTGCCTTTCTACCCCCCAGGGGAGCTGGAGCTTCTGGCTGGAGAGGTCCCTGCACGGAGCCCTGGGGCATTTGACCTCAGTGGGGTTGGGGGCTCCCTGGCAGAGGCCGTTGGGAGCCCCCCACCGACAGTGCCACCAGCCCCCACACCCCCAACGCGGAAAACGCCAGAGTCTTTCCTGGGACCCAATGCTGCCCTCGTGGACCTGGACTCTTTGGTGACTCGGCCAGGGCCTGCCCCACCGGGACCCAAGGCCTCAAACCCCTTCCTGCCAACTGGTGAGTGAGTGTGCTCGGCTCCTTTCCCTCCCTATCCGCCCTACTGTGGTCTCTTCTCTCACAGTCATAGGGTTTACCCATCCTAAGCCCAGTCTCCTTCTGGGGGGGGGGGGCCACTGCTCACCACAGACCATGCCCTCCCCCCCTGGGTCCTGCAGGACAGGGCTTCCTGACACGCCCTGGCTCTCCTCCCCTTTGGCCCTCCACGTTCCCTGGCACTCACTCCTTCCAGTATCCCCCCATTGCTCCCTGGCCTGTCTCTTCCCTCTCATACGTATGTGATTTGTCAAGCTCCCCATGTTCCTCCGTCCTCAGGACCCTCTCCCTCTGGCCATGGTCCCTTCCCTTCCTGTTCTCCCCTGACTGCCATGTTCTGCTGTGTCTCTTGACCTCCTTAGGAGCCCCTGGCACAACCACTGGCCCGTCCCTCACCAATCCTTTCCAGCCTCCACCTCCAGCCACGCTTACTCTGAACCAGCTACGTGTCAGCCCTGTGCCCCCTGGCCCTGGGGCTCCACCGGCCTTCATCTCACCTCTGGGTGGGGGGCCTGGCCTGCCTCCCATGATGCCCCCGGGACCCCCACCCCCGAACACTAACCCTTTCCTCCTATAACCGGGCGGGGGGGAGGGGGATGCCCACCTCCTCTCGCTCTCCAGGAGATCAGTATTGTGAGTGCATGTGAAAGGGGGGGACCCTTCCTCCCCCTCCTCCCCAGCCTCAGCCCTAACCTGACCCAGTCACACTACATCCTCTCCCCAGCCTCCTCCTAAAACTGGAAGCAGGAGGGAGGCTTGGCAGGCAGGGGGACCCCTCTATCCGGAGGCATTAGATGGGGCTGGGGCACGTGGGCACCCCCTCCCCTATATCCCCCAGCCTTGAATCCCTTCCCTCCAATCATTGTTGGAGCCCTGATCTGCTCCCTCCCCCCACAGTGACTGTCCCTGGTGATCATTCTTCTGACCTCTGTAATAAATGACATTTCTGACGGGCACAGGCCCCCTTGTGCCCCCTCTGTTCTCTGCCATTGTCTGTTGAGGAACCCGGCCCCTCCCTTATGTGTCCACCCTCCCTGGCAGCAGCCCAGAAGCACTCCTTGGGTACAGTTGGGGGTGCCCCTGCCAGTGCCTCTCTTTTCCTGGGGGCTGTTGGGTAGTGGTCAGGCTTTGGGGTCTGAGGAGTGGGATTCAAAAGGCTCCTCTAAAGTCCTGGACTCTCCTCCTCGTCAAGGCCTCTCTGGTCTGCTGGGCGTCAGGCACTGTCCTGGGGCCCTAGGACATGCTCTCGCCCCGCCTTGGCTGGGCAGCAGGGCAATCGCTGGTGGACGGCAGTATGGCCTTCCAAGAGCTGGGGGTCAGTCAGCAGAAGGGCTCATTTTGTGCTTGCTCCTACCTCTGCCACTGACCTTTGGCAGACTTGTAGAACAGCAAAGGTCACAGTCCCTGTCCTGGTTTCCCATGGTGTGGTACCACGACTGACTCTGGGCCCTGGTAACAGGGCTCAGAGGGATCACAGGAACCTGGGGGTGCAGGGTGAGGTGGGGTTCAGTCTGCTTTTACCCCAACAGGACTGAGGCAGGAGAGGGCAGGGGCACAGTGGAGCCCTCCACTTGGCCTCATGGGTGTTGGGGCTCTAGACTTTGTGCTAGAAGTAGGAATGAGCCTCTCGGGTTTCAGGGCCTCCCACCCTGGGCTCCTAGTAGAGAAAAGACTGGCTCACCCGGGGAGGATGGGCTGACTGACCAGGGAGAGAAGAGGGAAGAGCCCAGGGCCAGAAGGGTGGGCCTTTGTCCACACCTTAGGGCTGGACATCCAGCAGGTGATGCCCCAGGCCAGTGTCCGAAGCTCCCCAGGGACTTGGTGGGGGGTGGGAGATGGGAGATGAGGATCCCTGGCCCTGAACCTAAGTGCACTCTTCATCCTGACTGTACCCAGTGCCATGAGCTTTCAGACTAGAGCCCTTAACTTTGTGGGTCCCACTGGGGCCCTGGTTCTCTCCCTTGCAGGGTGCACTCCCCACCTCCAAGCTCTTGTAAAGATATTCTGTATTTATCTATGTCTTAACAGGCCAGACTTCATCCTAGGAGGCCTTCTCCCCCTACTCAGCTGGCCCATCCCAATCCTAGCCTCCCTAACCCCAGCCCTGGATCTGACCTTGAACCTAACCTGCTCCAGGCATTGGTCCCAATGCCAGTCTCTAGGGGCTGACCTCTGGCCCCATTCCCCCTCCCCCATTGTTCTAATCCTTAAACTCTCCCTCTAACCCTGTTCTCATTCATGCTTTACCCCAGCCTTACTCCCAATTTGAATCCAGGCCTTTTCACGGCAACTGCAGATCTAACCCACAGACATTATTAGGAGCCAGTCATGATTGAAGCCAAGGTAAACTGAGGTACAAACTTGTGTATGTGTCCAGTTTATTGGGAAGGCCGTAGCAGTTACAAATCAAAGGAGATGGTTAGCTCATCAGCAAGCTAAAAGATACCAAATGAGGGTAGTTGGCCTTAAAAGGAGGAACCTCCCACCATTAGAAGGCAGCATCCTGGATTGGAAGACACTAGAACTGGTTAGGAAACCTGTAGTGTTAAGAGATGTGGGAGATGATATGATTGGCTGGAAGTTGGGAGGGGGTGGGCCTAATAGCAACCCCTCCTTCCTCCTCTTCGCCAAGCAAAGTTTGGTGGCAATACCTGCATAGAGCAGACCAGGCCTTCTTGAAATGTGACCCAGATAACAAGTTTCCTTCAATTAAAAGTAATTCATAAGGAAACCACTCTGAAGATAGCTGGCTCCTACTGTCTTTATAATAGGGAAATGAATTTTTACATTTAACTCAGAGACCAAGAAATGTGGCTCAGGCAGTTTCCAAATTTGATTTTCTTAACCCCTGGCCTGATCCTGTTAAAATCCCAGGGTGTCCTGTTTGTAATGCCGTACTGACTGAAGCTGGTCTCCCCATCCCAATCTCAGGTCCACCCCAAACAGCCCCCCTCCAGTTTGTCCCCCAATGCAACAATTATTAAGCACCTACTGTGTGCCCAGTACTGAGAATACAAAAAATGGCAAAAGATAGCCTTTGCCCTCAAGGAGCTCACACTCTAATAGGGGATTCCCTAGCCCCAATTCTTCCTAACAATTGTTGTCTGGCTGCTTCTGACTCTGTAACTTTTTGGGGGGGGGTTTTACTACCAAAGATAATGGAGTGCTTTGCCATTTCCTCCTTCCAACTCATTTTACAGATAAGGAGACTGAAGGAAACAGGGAAGAGTGACTTGCCCAGGGTCACACAGCTAGTAAGTGTCAAGAGGTTGAATTTTGAACTGGGGTCCTCCCACTCTGACCCAGTGCTCTATCCACTTTGGTGCTTCCTAACAGCTCTCCAAAAGCAAATTGGGAGAGAGAGAGTGAGTGAGTGAGTGTGTGTGAGTGTGTGTGTGTGTGTGTGTGTGTGTGTGTGTGTGTGTGTGTGAGTGAACCCTTACTCTTGAGGTGGTCTTGAAAAGCTGCGTGATCACTCATTTGGGGACATTGAGGGGAACCGGGATTCTGCTGTAGCATGGGGTTCCCCCTCTGCAATTTGCTGGAGCACCAGAAAGAAGATGAAATAGAAGGCCTGGGATAGCACCCAAGGACCTGCCTTCAGTCCAGTTGCCTGGGGTGCTCTAGGGTTGCTGTGGTTTGTGAGAGGGCCAGTTCATGCAGGTGCCATGGCCCTGTGAAGACAAAGCATGCCCCAGCTTAGGCTACCAAGCTCCATCCTCTAGCTTTGTGGATAGGGTGGGAGGCTCATTCCTTTCAGCCTGCTATGGGACCGGGGGAGTACAGTGAGACAGTTTGCTAATTCTAACTGCTCTGCACACGGATTAAAGGGAGAGGCTGGGGCCATGCATGCCTCCCTGCACCACATGGCCACACATGCTCAGTCCCTTGAGCTGGAGCACCACCTGGTGGTGCGTGTAAGTACAGCACCCCAGGAACTCTCCCTGACTCACCATCTACAGTGCTGGTGTAAATCAGCTGTAGGTAGCTCATAGGCTTTACAAAGGGCTTATGTGGCCTCTGGTTTTTCCCTGAGGCAGATATGAGATCCAGGGCACAGAGCTTCTGGACCGGGAATCAGGAAGGCCTGAATTCAAATCTAACCTCAAACCCCTTCTAGCTGTAACTCAAAGCAAATCACCTCACTTGTCTGCCTCAATTTCCAACTATAAAATGGGTGTCATCAGCACCTACACCAGTGGTGGGATCAAGTAAGATGATATCTGTAAAGCACCTGGAATGGTACTTGGGACATAGGTGCTTAATGCATGTTTCCTTCCTTCCCCTCAGCTTCTGTAATTTTCCAACAGGAGCCAAGGAAAATGAGACTAGGGTCTCTAAGACCCTCTGTCCAGCCCTCACTTGGAGCAGAAAGAGGACAATGGGGCTCTTGGGATTCTTTTTACCTTGGCTTGGACCTTGGGGGTGACCTTGCAAAGGCCCTACTTTCCAATTGGGAACCACTGATTGGCTATGAGTCCAAGCTCCTGCCCAGTGAGTACGGGGCAAGCTTTATCCAGAGCAATGCCTGAGTTTTATTTGCCAGAAGGCAGAGACTAACTGGACCCAAGGTTAACAATAAAGTTGTGCCCATGATGTCAGTGGTTAAACTGAACTCAGAGCCACCGTGACCCATAGCCTCATAATACATGTCATTTCCCATTTCTCACTTAGGATGTCTGTCCAAGGTTCACCTATTCTGTGAAGCAGCTGGCCGGCTTCTCTCCCGCCCTGTTGTTTCCTCTCTCCCAGGATTATTTGTTCTGGGATCCTTCCTACTCCCTTGCCCACAGATAATCCTTCAAGGATGTCTTTCCTTGGCTGTGAGACCACAATAAGATTTGGGTTAAAATTCTACCTCAGAGCTCCTTTGAGGCATGAAATTGGACAAATCCCTTCCTGTCTCTTAGACTCAGTTTTCTCATCTGTAAAATGGGGATGATTCACATGGCTATCAATAACAACATATACATTTAAACTGCCTTTATTTTTTGTTGTGTGAATTATTACTATTAAATAACCAGTGATTAATATTTGCTGATAATTGTCCATGATCCAGCTGTGCTGGCCTTCTCACACATGCTCCTCCACCTTTCATCTCCATACCTTTGTATGGGGCTGGAGTGCTATGCCCTGCTCCTGCCAATCTCGGCTTCCTTCAAGACCAAGCTCAAATATTTGTTCCACTGGAGGTCTTCTCCACTCTTCTCGAAGGCTACCTTTCATCTACAGTCTTCTACACATGTTATACACACCTAGTTATGGACATCTCATCTCGCCCCTTTAGAATGTAAGCTCCATGAGGACAGGGACTTTTCTGACTTAGCCCAATACCTGGCACAAAACACTTAATCTGCGTTTGTTGCTTACTCTTAGCTAACAAATACAGCAATGATTCAATTTGTCTGCAGGCTGTGATCTCCCTGATGTGAGTACTCTTCTTTAGTGGTGCAGATTGCATCTTTTTCATCCATTGGGGCTCTTCTCTGGGATCCTCCATGAGCATTCCACCATGGGTGTTTTCCTCCATGGGCTGTCTGATGGCCTCTTTTATGCTGCTTCTCACAGTAGCCATCACTGGGAACAGGCTGGGGGCCGACTGTTCCCATTGCAGATCTCCATTGTTTTTTAGGGGTCTTGGGATTTTGGTTCTCCAGAGATTGTGCTGTTCTCTGACTCATGGTGCAACAAATCTTTATTGATATAATTGGTATTTAGAAAGATTTGTGGCTCCAGGGTGATGCTCGGGATTGTGGAATGCATGTTCTGTCTCCTCAATGCCTTAGTCCTTTTTCCTTGACCTCTGTGCAGGACCCGATGCTGCCACTGGGGCCTTCTTTCTCCCTTGGTTTCCATGACACCTCCTCCTTGGTGATTGCTCCTCCTCCAGTAGGTGTTGTCCAGGCTCCTGGTCTTCTCTTTCCTCTCCACACTTTCTTCCTTGGTGACCTCTTCATGCCTGGCAGATCTGGCCCTAGTCTCTCTCCTGAGCACCCACATGACCTGTGGTCCGCCCGGTAATTCTCCTGGGGTGTTTAGGATGGATTGCAAATTCAATATGTCTGAAGTAGAGCTCCTCTCTCTATCCTATGTTTAAATATCTCTATTTCTCTGAGGGTACCACTTTCCCAGTCACCTAGTTCCACCATTTTGGAGTCACCCTTGACTTTTCCCTCCACTTCAACCCAATCTATCCAACAAATGATCAAATCTTTCTCCCACTTCTCTCTCCTTACCTAGTCTCTGTTCTAGTTCAGCCCTCAGGAAAGCCTGTATACTGAATACTAGGCATTGTGATGAGAACTGTCCATCTTTGCTTTCTTGTAAGTTTTCTCTTGTTCTCAGCTCTGTACCTTTTTCTTTGTTCTTTTTCCTTCCTTCCCCTTCTCCAGAAGGCTACAATTAAGCATGGATGTATTTATATAGAGATATAGATACATACATACATACATATATTTTCCATAACAAATTCTACTCCTGGTCTTTGTTTTTATGTGTCTGCATCTCTCTTGTTTCCTGTCCCTCCTGCCTCCTCTATTTTACTTCTGCCTGCTACCTTGCTCTCCTGTTACTTAACATACCCTACCCCCCTCATCCCTCCCTCATCCTCTCATTCCCACTCATCTAAGCCTCCTTCTATGTCCCCCTTTACCCTATTCTCTCCCCCTCCCTTCTAGAGATCCTTCCCATGTCTTCTCCCTCCTCCCTATCCCCTTAGCATTTTATTTCTTTCAGAATTTAGAAGATTTTTATACTCTTCTAGTTCCCTCTTGAACCCATTCCTGATGAAAGTAGGTTTCCAGAACTATCCAGCCCTTCCCCCATCTCATTCCTGTGTTGGTTCTTCTCACACCTCATTTGCATAAAATAATCACTCTTTTTAGCTGTTCCTAAATAGTTTTACTTTTAAAAGTCATATCATACTCATATCTACCCCAATCTTACTAACTCCCCAATTACTAATAACAATCTTAGACATATGTTTTACATACATAAAAGGTCAAACCCTCTGTTCTTACTGAGTCTCTTGTAATTAGACTTTGGTTTGTACCTTGTATTTCTCTTGGCTCTTGTATGTCAGATCTATTAAGTTCAGGTTTATTTGTTTGTTTTTAACAAAGACCTGAAAATCTGACAATTCATTAAATATCCATTTTTTTAAATTTAGGATTATGCTTGGCTTTGTTGGATTTGATATTTTTGGCCAGAACCCCAGTTCTTTTGCTCTTTGATATGTAGTATTCCAAGACCTACAGTCTTTTAGAGTCATCACTGCTAGGTCTTGTGTGATTCTAATTGTGGCACCACTATATTTAAATTGTTTTTTTTTTCTTGTTGCTTGTAATATTTTATCCTTGAGCTGGGGGTTTCAGAATTTAACTATGATATTCCTGTAGGTTTTCCTCCTGGGATCTCTTTCAGGTGGTGACTGGTGGATTTTTTCTATTTCTACTTTCCCCCTTATTTTCTCTTCTGAGCTCTCATCCTGTACCCAGCTATCTGCTGGGTATCTCAAATCCAACACGTCCAAGACTGAATGCATTCTCTTTCTCCCAAGCTTGCCCACCTTCCCCACTTCCCCATTATTATCAGGGATGCCACCAGACCTCCACCCCCCTCCATCCCAGTCATCTTGGGTCCTCACTGTCCCTCATCCCCAGGATCTGGCCTGTTGCCAGATCTTGCCATTTCTGCCTTCAGTGCATGGACTTTGTGCTTCCCCTTGTCTCTAGGCTCCTCCCCTCACTCATTCAGACCCTCATTATCTCTTGCCTGGACTGTTGTGGTGAGTTTTCAAGCCTCCCCATTCCAGGTTATCCTATACCCAGTGATCTTGCAGGTTACTGGGGAGATCTGACATGCCCCACTCTACTGATCCCATGTTACCTCTAGGAACAAACATGATGACAAAATAGTGGCACTGAGAAAAGCTGGTGTTTATAGACTGCTTTGAGGTTAGCAAAGCACAATATAAATATTATATTCTGTGATCTTCACAATCACACAGTGGGGTAAGGGCCCTTATTATCCCTATTTTGGGATGAAGAAACTGAAGGAGACAGAGGTATGGTGACTTGCCCAGGGTCACATAGGTAGTAAGTGTCTGAGGCTGGATTTGAACTGGGGTCTTCCTGACACCCAGTTCAGCACCCCATCCACTGTATCCCATAACCACCCTTAATATTAAATGTAATGGGGGGCAGGATAGTGCCTGTGCAGACTCCCATCAGCTTGCTAAGACTGCATCTTCTTGTGGAGGACAGGAAGGATCTGCTCCTTTAACCTATGCCTTGGGTTTTCCTTTTTCATTTGTTCTTTTCCATTCTAGATGCAGGAACTGGAGTCTCCAGCCTTGGTCAGAACTGAAAGCCACCAAAGTGTTTGCCATCCAAAGCTCAGAGGAACAAGGAGCGATCCCAGGGAGTGGCTTTCAGGACCCCAGCCCAACAGGACTCACAGCAGCGATATGAAACTTTGGACATGAATGTGGTGGGAACTGTGTTATATAGGAACAGACCCCCTTCCCCAACCCCTCAAAACAAGGTGGCATGGGAGGAGCTATGCCCCCCAGGTGAGGAGGGAAATGTTTATGTCTTCTTGCCAAATCTGTGTAAATATATATTCCTTTGTAAAAGTTAATCCAGTGTTAACGGAGACGAGGTGCTCCCACCAGCCAGTGTCTGCTTGAGCTGATGGCAGAGGAAAGGTGCCTAAGAGCCCTGAAAGGGGGAGGTAGGGCCAGAGCACAAGTGTTACACAGACCCCTCTCTGGTGTTAAGATTCCTCCTCATTGCCTGACCCCTTCCTTTCTTTCCAGTCTCATACTTTTCTCCCCTCCATGAAATCTATAGTCTATTAACACTGGCCTGCACGTCCCCCCCTTGCTCACTCCCTCTTCCATCCTGTGCATGGAATGCCTTTCCTCCTCACCTCTGCCTGACATCTCTGGCTTCTTTCAAGACTTGGGCCAAACACCACCTTCCTGGTCCCTCCCATCTCCTG
Source organism: Gymnobelideus leadbeateri (assembly GCA_011680675.1). Lineage (NCBI taxonomy): Eukaryota > Metazoa > Chordata > Mammalia > Diprotodontia > Petauridae > Gymnobelideus > Gymnobelideus leadbeateri. The sequence continues at coordinate 281,814 of WOXC01004443.1, forward strand.
AACTTTTCCATCTCTCGACTCTCTCTATATGGTGTAGATAGCTACTGACTTACCTCTTGTCTCCTATGTTTGACTGTGACCTCCTGGAAGGCAGGGACAGTGGTTTCCCCTGTCTTTGTATTCCCAGCACTTAGCACACAATAAACAGTAAATGCTTGTCCACTGACTTTTCTTTATCTGCAGGAGTTGATTTCTAGGCTCATTTGACCTCCTTCCTCTGGCAATGATTTACATTTGTTGAACTTGCTTCAGAAATGTTGTCAGCCTGTGTAGATATCTATATTTCTCATTGTAGGTGGGAAATGTCTCCATTGCCTCAAGGTCCTCTCCTACAGAGATGACAGAGTCAGTCATTGGACTCCCTGGGCTTCTCTCTATGCCAGTTGAAGAATTTCCTGTGCCTCTTTCTGTTCCTTCGATGAGTCTTGTTGCCATAGAAAGAGGCACAGGAAATTCTTCTGTTGGCTGGCCATCAAGAGGGGGAGATGTTTTCTCATATCACATGTGGAGCAGCTAGGTGATACCAAGTATAGAAAACTGAATCTGAAGGCAGGAAGACCTGAATTCAAATCTGGCCTCAGATACTTACTAGCTGTGTGACTTCTGGGCAAGTCACCTAAGCCCCGTTTGGAGTTGTTGTGAGGATAATATTTGTAAAGTGCTCAGCACAGGGTTGGCACATAGTAGGTGCTCTCTGAGCGTTAACGGTTACCATTACCTCTTTTCTTCTGTTGTTATTTTTCTTAAACACCCTTGGGGTGCCTTTCCTTAGTTGAATGTCATTTTAAAACAGTAATGATCATTTTATTAGGAAGTTAACAAACACAACTATTTTGATGTGCAAAGATGAGAACCGAGCCCCCACCTCTCACTCCTCGGGACATGCTTGCAGCAAGGCACAGGAAGGCCAATACAAAATGCGTACCAGGCACCTTGAGGAGGAAACACTGGTGCTGGTTAGCACTTCCGTGCCTGAGCACCCTGGATGCCCAGACCTTGGCTTCAGAGCAAGGGCAGGACAATGTATCCAAAAGCACACATGCACCACAGAAAGTCACCGTAAGTCCTCATCGCTCATTCCCCCCAGTAGGGAAAATCCAGCATTTATACAGAGGTGGAGCCTCTGGCTTGTCTCTGTGCCAATTGCAACCCTCATGCTTCCGGTGGAAGAATCAGAGGAGGAATCCTAGAAAAGTCATGACCAGTCATAGTTTATATGAAATCCCATAGGGAGGCTCCATATTCCTGCTGAATGAAGGCTACGGGAGCAGCTAGGTGGTCGGGAGGACCTGCGTTCAAATCTGACCTGTGTGACCCTGGGTAAGTCACTTAACCCAGCCTAAAAATAGAAAATTATGCAGACTCCAAGGCTCATCCAGCTACCTTGGGGAATGTAAGCTCCCCGAGGGCACGGATGGTCTCCCTCGAGCTTCACTTTCTGGTCTTAATAGCTAATAATAATGGTGTTAGCTAACGGAACGTGAGCCAGGCACGGGATCTCCTGGGAACCCGGTAGATAGGGGGCTGTCCTCACCCCTCTTTTACAGATGAGGAAACTGAGGCAAGCGGAAGGGAAGCCACCGCCCAGAGGCTCACATGCTCCCAAGTATGGCGCGCATTTGAACTTCCCGACGCGGGCCTCAATTAATTTGGGAATAAAGGGCTTTGACTATTGGGTGAAAGCAGTGACGTCACAGAGGAACCTTATTGTGATTGGCTGCCGCCCTGGTGGTGAGGTGGGGAGAGTGGCCCAGGACCGTGGGAGAAGGGGAAATAGCTTGGAGGGGGCGCGACCGTAATCATGCCAACCCATGAAATTACTAATGACAAAGTTACCTCTAACTTTCTATTATTATGATCGCTATACAGTAGTGAGTAGTTTGCTAATAATGACAGAATAAAATCCGTGCTCCTGCAAGGGCCGGTCTCCCTCCCCCGCGTCCTCCTCCCTCGCCCTGCGGGTTCCTTTGGGAAATGTAGTTTTCCAGTGGAGGCCTGGAGGCGCCAGGCGCATGCGCTCTGCCTTCTGCCGCGGTTCTGCCCTCCCCAAGACCAGGCCCACAGGCTCAGGGGGAGGGGATGAGGGGACGGGCAGGCGTGAGAGCCAATGGAATCGCACTCCAGCCGCGAAGGGGCGGAGTCGTGATCACAGGTTTTTTCCCTCTCTCCCTCCCCCTCCCTCCTTCCCTCTCTTCCTTTCTCCCCCCCTTCTCCCTCTCCCCCTCCCTCCCCTCCCTCCCCTCCTCCTTCCCTCTTCCTTTCTCCCCCCTTCTCCCTCTCTCCCCTCCCTCCCCTCCCTCTCTCCCCATCCTCCTTTTCCCTCCTCGCTCTCCCTCTCCCCTTCTCCCTCTCCCCCTCCCTCTCTCTCCTCCCTCTCCTTCCTTCCTCTCTTCCTTTATATCTCCCCTTCTCCCTCTCCCTCCCCCTCCCTCCTTCCCTCTCTTCCTTTCTCCCCCCCTTCTCCCTCTCCCCCTCCCTCCCCTCCCTCTCCACCCCATCCTCCTTTTCCCTCCTTCTCACTCTCCCTCCCCTTCTCCCTCTCCCCCTCCCTCTCTCTGTTTCTCTCCCTGTCCCCTTCTGTCTCTGTCTCTCCTCTCTCCCTCCTTCATTCCACAGAGCAGACCTGGGATGTGCCTGCGTCTCGGCTCTTCACTTTGCTTTCAGGATCTCAGGTTGGCCTCTGCTGGCCCTGGAGCCCCCCACCCGAGCCTGGGACCAAGCAGCTGAACCCCCTCCTTCCCTCAGGTTGGCAGTCCCCTGACACCTCAGTGCTGGCCACAGTGACCAAGGCCCCTGGTCTCCTGGTCCCCGTGTGGTTGAGACGGGACCCTAAGTTTGGAGGAAGATGGAGCAGCCTCCGGAGAGCGGTGAGGGGGGTGTGTGTGTGGGGGCTGTGGTGGGTGACATAGGGGGTGCGGGGGGCCCCAGTGGGGTGAGCTGGGCCCCCTGGGGCCACTGTGGTGGGTGACATGGGGGTACGGGGGGCCCTGGTGAGGTGAGCTGGGCCCCCTGGGGGGCTGCTGTGCTGGTTGATGCCCCAGGGGGCACATCTGCACCCATCTTGCCGGGCCCCCCAGCTAGAGGCCACACCAGGCTCTGCACTTCCTCTGCTGAGGTCGGGGCAGTCCCTCCCCTTCCTTCCCTTCTCCCCTCAGTCACTGCCTTCCTCTCTCCTTGGGGGAGCCTCCTCTGCCTGGTGCCCTCTCTCCTGGTGCTCCCCTTGGGCTCTTGCCAGGCCTCTTGGCTGCTCCCTGCATGTGTCCTTCCCTTGGCAGCCTTCCCCAGGGCTCCCTGCAGGGCTCCCTGCAGGGCTCAGCTCCCCATGCCTCAGTCTCCTCATCTGTAAAGGCCCTGTGCCTGGTGCCGGCCTCCTCTTCTTCTCTGCCTCCCCGGGCCACCTTGGCTGAGGTCTGCCTGGGTGGCTTTGCCTCTTGTCTCTCAGTTACTCAGACCCCCTTCAGCCAGTTCCTGGGGCGCCTGCTTCCTGTCTTTGACTCCATGGGCTGGGTCATGCACAGGTGTGGGATTGCTGGACGTGGTCACACTCCAGAGCAGTGGCCCCACAACTGTACCCACAGTGTATCAGTGTGTCTGTCCTGCCACAGTCTCCAGTACTGACTGTGCCTGTGGTTGTTCATTGCTGCCGTTCTGCACCTTCCTCTTGGGGATTTGGAGCCTGTTTTCATGTGGTCCTGCCCTAGATGTTAGTGGGATTTGAACCCTGGGCTCTCCTGGCTTTGGGTCTGGATGCTCTGTCTACTTTGTACCTCACCCTGCTTCACTGTTCATGACAGGACCCATGGAATGAGCTGATTTTAATGGGGTGAATGCAGAGGACTGCACAGGGTTCAAAAATCCTTCCTGAGAGCCCAGGATGGGGAAGGTATAGCAAGATTCAGGGCAGTCAGTGACCTTTCTTTGGTTCACAGAGGCTGCAGAGATACAGGGACCGGTTGGAGCCAGCTCGGGAGAGAAGCCCCAGGAAGACTCAGGTGAGGGGGGAGCCCAAGCCTTCGGGCTTCTGGCTGCCTTTCTTCTCCTTCCATGCTGCTGCTGCACCCAGGACCCTCTCCTCTCCAACCTGGTCACTGTCCTGCTTAGACAGCCCCAACTGAACATGGCTGCTGCTGGAGCCCTTGGGGCATTCCCTGTGGGCCTCCCAGGCTTTTGGGGGGTGGAACTGGCTGGTCTTAGGTGTACTTAGGACAGCCACCACTGGAGAGAGGCCACTGGCCCAGCTCCAAGGCCGCCCCCTCTGATAGAGCCAGGGGCCTCCTGGCCTTGGTGAACAGAGCACCATGCTTAGAATCCATGAGCCCACAGGGCCTGCCTCTGACTGCCCTTGGCCCATAGTGTGACCCTGCTTAGACTCCTCCCTGCTACCATAGGCTTCAGGACCCTGGCACCAGCTGCTATAGAATGAGGGAGGCTGCTCGTCAGCTGGGAAGGGGGCCGTGTGGGCCTGTGTTTTACTGCTGCTGCCCCTGTACCCGGTCAGCTACAGATGGCTGCCCTTACTGCATTCACAACCACTGCTATCCTGAGCCTGCCTAGTACTGACTGCCCGACTGGGGTGCTGCTTAATGCTTTTAAGCTCCACTCTTCCGTCTGCCACCACTCCTGACCGCCCTTACCAATGGCTCATGCTGCTGCTAACTTTTGTCACTGCTGCGGCTGGCTCCTCTTAGCTGCCCCTTCTGGCTGCTTCCACTGTTGCCCGCTGCTAACTGCTGTAACTACCATTACTACCACTTAGTATGTGACTAACTACTATCACTAACTCTCTTGCCTGGCACACCTCCCCAGTATCACTGGGAACAGCATCACCACTCACTGCTAACTCACTATCACCCAGCACATCTGCCATTGCCACTAGGACCATGACTGCTCACTCCTAGATCTGCTGTGTACAAACTAGGACCACCACTAGCTACCTGCCTGCTGCTGCCAGCCCATGACTGTGCTCCCTGTCGCCTCTGGCCAGGCCCCTGGCAGGAGAAGGGTAGAGCCTTTCTCTAGCCTCCCTCGGGCAGGCTCCCACAGTGGAAGGCCTTGACACATAGACTCACAAGTCTTAGTCTCCAGTGTAGACCCTCTACCACCGAGGGCCACAGGGTTTGGACGTGGTTGGGATCTTGGGCATCATTTCATCCAGTGTTTTACAGATGAGGAAGCTGAGGCCCAGAGGGAGGAAGGGGCTTGTTCCAAGTCCCAGGTAGTGGGTACCAAGTGCTACCATGTCCAAGTGGGTAAAATGATGGAGATGGAATCTGAACCCAGGTCTTTGACTTTGAAGCAGTAAGGGGGGTACCACTGTTCATAGAACATAGGACTTGGAGTCAAAAAGACCCTAATTCAAATCCAGCCTCAAAGAGGCATTGACTAGCCCTTGCCTGCCTCAGTTTCCGCATCTGTAACAGGCATAAGAACAGCACTGAGGTGCTTTGCAAACCGCAAATACTGGCTGCTGTAGTTATCAACCCCCTTAGCCTCTCAGCCCAGCGGTCCTTAGCCTCCTCCTACCTGAGTGAATGTTGGCAGCACTTGAGGCTTTAAAATCCCTTTGCTTATGCCAGTACCAAGAGGGAGGACTGTCGTGTGGCCATCATGGCCTTCACAAGATGCTCGAGAAAGCTGAGGCCCAGCTCACGTGACTGCCCACAATCACACAGCTCTGTCCACAGATCCCTGGTGGGGGTTGGGGGGTTGGGAGGGATCCCTGCACCCCAGGTAAGATCCCTGGCCTCTGAATTGTAGAATCTGACCCCAAAGGGCCCCCTAGATCTCAGTTCTGTGGTCCCGGCCCCTGGCTAGCTGCTTTGTCTCAGACAAGTCACCTGTCTTCTCTGGGGGTTAGAGGCATTGACTGGGCTGGGAGTACTTCAGGGGAGACCCTCCCCACACATTCACCTGTAACTTGTATCTCTCCTGCTCCTTCCTCCGTGTAGATGACCAGCGGCGATACCGGGCCTGGATGGCAGAGAAATTCAGTTCCTTGAGGGTCGGAGACTCTTGGCCTGGAGAGCAGGAGAACTTTTTATACGGCCCAGCGACACTGCTCTTCTCCCGCACCTGTGCCAAGGTCAGGGTGGTCATCGGAGGGGAGGGCTCGGAGCTCCCACCTGGCGAAGGGCCGCCCTTCAACGAGATCCCCGGCCAGAATGGGCAGCTGGCGGCATTGTTCCAGCCGGATGACAGGACTGACCAGCGGCCCAGCACTGTGGTCCTTCAGGGGCCCATGGGCATCGGCAAGACAGTGCTGGCTAGGAAGGTGATGCTCGACTGGGCCCGTGGGCGCCTCTGCCGCGACACGTTTCAGTATGTTTTCTACTTCAACCTCGGGGACATGGACAGGGCGGCGGAGAGGAGCATGGCCGAGCTGGTCGCCGACGAGTGGCCCGGCCCCCCGGTCCCCGTGTCGGAGATCCTGTCCCGGCCCCAAAGCCTCCTGTTCATCATGGACGGCTTGGAGGAGCTGAGGCCCTTCCTGGACGGCCCCGAGGCTGAGCTGTGTCGCGATTGGGCCGAGCCGCGGCCGCTGGCCGGCCTCCTGCAGGGCCTGCTGCGGAAGAGCCTGCTGCCTGAAGCCTGCCTACTGCTGGTCGTGCGGCCCTCCGGCTGGGCCTGCCTGGCACGCTGGCTGGGCTGCCCTCAGCTCGTCGAGGTCCTGGGGCTGTCCAAGGCGGACCGCGAGGGCTACTTCCACAGGTTCTTTGGGGACAGGGTGAGTGCGCGGGCGGCCCTGGTGGCCATGCGGGACAACGAGACTCTGGCCACCTTGTGCCGCGCCCCGCTGGTCTGCTGGCTCATCTGCACTGGCCTGAAGCAGAGGCTGGAGGCCGGGGACGACCTGCGCCGGGGGCCCCTCACCACCACGTGCCTCTACACCTCCTATGTGAGCGGCCTGTTCCGCGGCCGCGCCAGGCCCTCCGAAGCGCAGCTGCGGGCCCTGTGCCGCCTGGCTGCAGACGGGGTGCTGGCACACAGCACGGGCTTTGATGACGACGACCTGACCAGGCTGGGTCTGGCCACGGCCGACCTCGACCCTTTCCTGGCCACGCACGTCCTGCTCCGGAGAGGCCGCGGCTACGCCTTCCTCCACCTGACTCTGCAGGAGTTCTTTGCCGCCCTGTACAGCGCTATGAAGGTGACTCAGAGCCCGGCGGTGCACACGGTGCACGACCTGACCTCGGAGCTGGAGAAGTACTCGGACGTGGACACCAGCTTCCTGAGCCTGGCCGTGCACTTCCTCTTCGGCCTCCTGAACCCCGAGTGCGCCAGGCTGCTGGAGGCCGAGCTGGGCTGCCGCCTGGCCCCTCAGCTGCGGCGGGACCTGCTGCTGTGGGCTGTGGTGTTCAGTGGCTCAGCCACGCCGTCGCTGCGCGCCCTCTCCCTGCATCACTTCTTCTTCACCCTGTACGAGACGCAGGACAGTGCCTTCGTGTCGGAGGCCATGGACCACTTCCGAGACCTTCAGCTCGTGCTCTGGAGCCAGGTGGACCTGCTGGTGTCGGCCTTCTGCCTGCGCCACTGCCGGCAGCTGGACAAGCTGGTGCTGCACATCCAGAGGGAGGTCTTCCACCACGAGGACCCGGATGACTCAGAGCTGCAGGCTGGGCCCCCTGCCGAGGCTGGGTGAGTGCCCCGGCACCCCTGGCTCAAAGCCCATCCAGACGTGAGAGGCGCCCGGACTCCCCCCAGCTCAAAGCCCGCCCCAGACGTGAGAGGCCCCTGGCTCCCTCGAGCTCAAAGCCCGCCCCAGACGTGAGAGGCCCCTGGCTCCCTCGAGCTCAAAGCCCGCCCCAGACGTGAGAGGCCCCTGGCTCCCTCGAGCTCAAAGCCCACCCCAGACGTGAGAGGCCCCTGACACCCCCCGGCTCAAAGCCTGCCTCAGACACTGCCTCCCCCCGGCTCAAAGCCCACTCCAGATGTGAGCAGCCCCCGGGTACCCCCGGCTCAAAGCCTGCCCCTCATCATTTCCCCACCTCGGTTTCCCTCCCTGTAAAATGGGGATCACACGCAGGGCCCATGTGAGAAAGCTTGTGTGCTGGCTCAGTGCCAGTGGTCCTCATTCTGGCTTGAGGCAGACCTTGGTCCTGGGCCTCCCAGGTGGGAAAGCCAGTGCTCCCTTCCGGGTAGTTCTCTAACCATCTGTTTCTCCTTTCGTCCAGGCGCCAGGCTTTGGACCTCACTGCCTCTAGGTGGAAGGCCCTGTACTTAGTGCTGAGCACCAACGCCACCCTGCGGGAGATGGAGTTGAGCTTCTCCTCCATGAATGACCTGTGCATGAAGAGCCTGAGCGACCAGCTGGCACACCCAGACTGCCACCTCCAGAATCTGAGGTGAGCCCCCTCCCAGTGAGCCCACAAGGCCCCCCAGGTGAGCCCTCTTGAGATAAGCCCCCCCCTAAAGTGAGCCTTCACCCAAGGTGAGCTCCCCCCAGGTGAGCCCACAAGCCTCCTCCTAGGTTAGCCCCCCCCGGCACACCCCCCCCCAGGTGAGCCCTCTGAGAGAAGAAGCCCCCAGATGAGGCCCCCCCCAACCCCAGGTGAGCTCCTCCCACGTGAGCCCCTTGAAGCGAGCCCATGAGGCCCCCCCATGTGAGCCCTCTGAGACAAGTTCCTCCTAAGGTGAGCCCTCCCCCCCCACTCCCTGTAAGCCCCCCAAGGGCCTCACAAGTGGCATGGAGGGGCTGGTGACAGCAACACTCTTGGGAACAGGAAGGCTGGCAGCCAGTGGGGCTGGAAGGATGGGGACAGGCTGAGTTTGACTTGTTGCTGCCTCTTCCATTTGGACACGTCCAAATGTGGATGGCCATGCAGGCCCAGAATTAGGAGAGAGGCTAGGGTTGGATATGTTTAGCCCTGATCCTTGAAGCCATGGAATGGTGAAATTACTCAGTGGGAGATAAAAGTATGGAGGGAGGAGAGGGGCCCTGGGGCAGAGCCTCATGCTATTTGGCAGGGAGACAGATGGTGAGCACCCAGGCAGAGGAGAATGAGCATTGGTCACAGATGAGGGGGAGGGGAGAGAACCAGGAGAAAGCAGAGGCTGGGGGTTGGCCAGCAGGCAGGAGGAGGAGGATCACATTTAGCAGCCAGGAAATCTCTGGGACCTCGGGGAGAGCAGATTCAGAGTGGGAGGAGAGGACGAAGCCAGCTAGTGTAGATAGCTTTTCTGGGTATTTGGCTGGATACGGGAAGGGGTGGGGGTGGGAGGTAGCCAGAGAGTAATAGATTGAGGGAGTGACAGAGGCAGGACATTTTTAAAGTTGTTCTGGGTATCCACACCAGTCTTGTTGGTGTTTTTCCTCTTCATTGGAAGTGCTACCCTCTGGGCCTTCAGTTTCTCATTTCTCTGGGAGTGACTTGTGCAGAATTTTATTCTATAGGTTTCTGTTGGAAATATCTGGATTGCCTACCCTATCTGCCTCAATTCCTCATCTATAAAAGAGGGGTCATCATAATACTTAGCTCCCAAGCAGCGTTATGAGGGTGAAATGAGATGGCATTTGTAAAGTGCTTTGTAAACCTGAAACTACTCTATGTGCTAGTTTGTCCTTCCTTCCTCCCTCCCTCCCTCCCTCCCTCCCTTCTTTCCTTCCTCCCTCCCTCCTTTCCTCCCTCCTTTCTTTCCTCCTTCCCTCCTTCCCTTCCTCCCTCCCTCCCTTCCTTCCCTCCCTTTTACTTTCCTTCCTTTCTGCCTTCCACCCTTCTACCCTTCCTTCCACTTTTCTTCCTTTTCTTTCTTCTAGTTGTTCCCTGGTCTACCTACAGCTTTTAGAAGATCCCCAAAAGAGATGAATGAAACTTATCTTGGAACTGGGGTGGGCACCATTGGGGAATCAGTTGGATTGGACAAGAACCAGGCCTTTCTAGGTAGGCCTTGGTGGAGACCAAAAGGAATGAATGTGTCCATTTCTGGCCTTCTTTTGCTGCAGGGTCAGGCAGACTGCCTTTGTCCCCTTTGCCTGTGGGGATTTCCTGCTTGCTCTCATCGGGCACCAGCATCTGACGGGCCTTGACCTGGATCTTTTACTGGGGGATGATGGGATGAAGCTGCTGTGTCAGGCCTTGAGACACCCACAGTGTAACTTCCAGTATCTGAGGTTAGCCTTCCACGAGATCCTTGACACCTTCTCCCTTGGGCCACTACCCCTGCTTCTCTATTCCATAGATGCTGCCTATGTCCTCTCCTCCCCTGCCCTCCCCTCCTCTCCTTTCCTCTCTCACTTTCTCTCTCTCTCTCTCTCTCTCTCTCGCACTCTCTCTGTCCCTATTGCCTTCTTTGGGTTGCAGGGAATAGGGTGGGGGGCCTGATTCTCCAACTGTGACTCCTGACTTAGAATGAGACCACAATGATGGGAGAATGTTGGTATTGAAAAGGAGAAGATAAAAAACATGGTTATGGCATATGGGGGACTTCAGGAGGACAACATTCTTTCCCTGTATCTGAGCCTCGGAGTAATCCTGCACGTGTGATAACACCCCTAAAGGTGTTCTCCCCATTTTACAGATGATGCTGGGAAAAGTTGAGGGTGAGCACAGGGCTTGGTACATAGTAAGTGCATAGAAATGATCATTGACTTGGCTTGTTCAGGGTCATGTCTTCCATGGTGCTGGCAAACACCAAAGCCTCCTTGAAGAGAACCTGGGAGACTGCCTGGCTCTCCTGAATTAATGGCTTTTACCTAATAAGCAAACAAAGAAATAGCTGTGGGTGGTCATCCTCATATTGATGTTCTAAACATGAGAACTCAGCCCCAAAGGCCTGTGCCCTGTGTTCCTATTGCCTTTTTTTAATCAAAAGCAAAAACCATCCCCTTCCCTCTAGGGGTGTGTGTGTGTGTGTGTGTGTGTGACGTAGTACATAAATCAGAATATCCAGATTTTAAAAGGGTGCGGCACAAGTGATGGTGAAAGGCCTTTTGGAAGTGCTGATACTGGAGCTTCATGGGAGCCATAGATTCCAGGAGTTGGGAGGGAGACCCTTCCAGGTGCGGGCAGGGCCAGTGCAGAGGTGAGGCAGTAGAGGTAACAATCCCCCATGACCTGCTACATCTCTGTTGACTTGGCTCATGATTCTTGCACCAAGCCTGAGGAGACACTGGTGGCTTAAAGGTATTGAATTACATTCTGGTTTGTTGAGGGCCTGTTTGCCCCCTGGCTCCATTGTCCAGAATGTCAACTGTGTCACTGTGACAGTCAGCCCCCAGACCAGGCACAGGCTTCTTGGCAGTATCTCCAAATGGTGGGTGTTCTATTAACGGCTTCTTCACCAGTTCTGAATTGATCTAAGCAGACTCAACATCCCTGCAGCCATTGTCCATCTTGTCTGCTAGGGGGCTTTGTCAGCTTTTCTCCCCAGTCTGCCAGTCTAGGAATCTGGCAAAACAAGGAGCTGAGCAGCGTCTCCATGGTGTCTGAGTGAAGTTACACTGACTTTCAGTGGTCACTTCTCCCCTTTTGGCACACTCAGAAAGCATTCCTTTAGTGACTAGGTCTAGAACTCTGTGTTGGGGAAAGATGTGGTGCACAGGGGCCTGGAGTGGATCAGTTCCATCAGCTTTCTGGGCCTGAGAGGAGAGACCTTTGTCTCCTGCTGGTCCATGACTCAGGCTTTCAGAGTTCACCGATGGGGGCTTGCAGTCCCGTTTGCAAGGTCTTTCAGGACTTTATGTTATATTACTTGTGGTTATCATATGACATATGCAATACATAAAAGAGGTTATATTTGATATGTATTATATAACATATGACATAGGTTATAGATAATACACGTGCTATATGTGTGTATATATACATACATACGTGTGTGTGAGTTTGTGTGTGTGTGTGTGTGTGTGTGTGTGTGTGTGTGTGTGTGTACATATATATAGTATCAAATGTGGTTCTTCCTGACCTGGCTGTGGGATTTGAGTTCTGCAGGATGTCTGGCTCATTAAGGGAAGGGACTGTATTACTTTTGTCCTTGACTTTGCATGTAATAGGTGCTAAATAACTGCTTATTCTTTTTTTTTTTTTTTTTTAAATAACTGCTTATTCTTAACCTCCACCCCCAGCTCCAGTTCCCTTTGACCTTTTGGATCAATCTTGTACTTTTTTTCCTGGGCTGTGGACATTTTCTATGGATGAAAAACAGAAACAACATGTTTGTTGCATTGTGCTGTGCCATCCTAGAGGCAATCAATCATGAATCAATCACTAAACATTTCTGAAGTGCCATTTCTTATATACCAAGCACATGCTAAGCAGTGGGGATGCAGAGAGACAAAAGAGGCCCTACCCTCAAGGAGCTGACAGTCTAATGGGACAGACAACATGCAAACACATATATACAGACAAGCTCTTTACAGGATGAATAGAGAACAATTAGCAGGGAGAAGGCTGAGATTAAGAGGGGTTGGGGAAGGCCTCCTGTAGAAGGTGAACTTAAAGGGAAGCAGAGAGGCCAGTGGTCAGAGATGAGGAGGGGAGTGTTCTGGGTGTGGGGGACAGTCAGAGAGGATGCCCAGGGCTGACTGTGGAGTATCAGAAGGATAGGAGTAAGGTAGAAGACTAGAAAGGTGGGAGGGGCTGGGAGTGCCAACCAGCGCTTTATTGGGTAGGGCATGTGAGTGACATAATAGAGTGTATGCTTTAGGAAAATCACTTTGGTGGCTGAATGGAAGATGGATTGAAATGGGGAAGAGGCTAAAAGCAGGCAGACCCCCTCCCCACAAGTCCAGGGGTGAGATGTTAGGGCCTGCACAAGGGTGGGGAGTAGTATCAGAGGAGAAGAGGGGGTGAGTTTGAGAGAGGGGTCAAGGGATGGAGGTCACAGCGAGGGTGAAGAGCAGAGTTATGTAAGGGGAGGCCGAGGGAGAGGTGAAGACCCAATAGGTTATGGTCAGATAAGGAGACTTTAGAAATCTTGAATGGGAAGTGAGTGTCAGGGTGTTTGATGGAGAGTCAGTATGTATGTGAAAGTGCCCTAAGATGAGGGTAGGAGTTGGGGGAGAAGAGAAACATTGTGAGCCGGGCACCAAACTCAGGAGAAACAACAGCTGACAGGATTTGGATTGGGGGAGATATGAATAGCATGAGCCTCAAAGAAGGATGGGGGAGAACCTGGAAACAGCAATGGGGAGCCTTGATCAGGGAGCTGAGGGGAGCAAATGGCCGTGCAGCCAGCACTGGACAGGCTGCCAGGGATGCTGTGTCTTCAGGGGGAAACCAGCAAGAGTAGATGGATGGAGTGGAAGAGGTGTAGATTTAAGATGAAGTGAGGGTTGTTGCCTATGGAACAAGCCTCCCAAAGAGGACACAGTACAAGGGCCGGGTGGGGTTAGGTTGGAATGTTGGGGGGATGGGCATGGGAAAGTCAGGTGGAGGGGAGTAGGTTTGGGACATAATCTACAGGAGTTGAGAGTCACTGGGATGTGACGGGTATGACGTGAATGGAGGGTACCACCCCTCTACCCTCAGAGGACAGGTACAGCAGGAGATGGGAAGCTGGAGTGGAGGGGAGGGATGCTTTTGTTCTCGGGAGATGGGGCTGGAGCAGGAGGTGGCAGATGCCCAGCCCTGCTCATGCCCCTTGCTGCCTCCCCTTGGGATGTGTTGTGCCCAGCAGGAGATTCAAGGCTTAGGGCACCTGTAGTCAGAGGTCTTCTCTCCTGTGGAGGCTGGTGAGGAGAGGGCAGCAGGAAATGTCAGGTAGGAGGGAGCTCATGCTGAGGCCTGGGTTCCCATTCCAGCTTTGACAGCAACGTAGTGACAATGAACAGTGTTGCCGCTTGTGTACATGGAGCTGAGGGCTCCTGAAACATTGCCTGTGGTGGGATGGCAGCCTGCTTGGCCCCACCTCAGGGCCTCCCCTTGCTTTGACCCTCCTGTCCTTACCCAGTGCTCTCTGCTTCTCTCCTTCCTCCTCAGGTGGAAAAGTCTTCTTTCCTCTCTCAGCTTTCTCCTTCACCTTCCCAAGTTCTCTCCAATGTCTCCTCACCTGCTATCTCTACCTGGTCAAGGATTCCCAGTCCTCTTGGCTGTGCTCCTTGCTCCTTTTCTCTTTTCTGCTCCTTCTGTGCATGGGACAGTCATCTCCCTTCAGGGGAGAAAGAAACATGGGAGGGGGAAGGGATGAGGAGAGAGATGGAGGAGGGAGGGGGACTAGTACAGACAGGAGAAAGACAGAGAAAAGAGACACAGAGGAGAGACATAAAGGAGTTAAGAGAGGAGAGAGATAGAATGGAAGGGGGGGAAAGGACAAAAAGGGAGAAGGTAGGGAGAAAGGGAAAGGGAAAGGGAAATAAGAGGGAGAGAGATGAATGGAATGGAGGGATGGAGCAGAGAGATGGGAGGAGTGGGAAAGAGGGAAGGAGGGATGAGAGGGAGAGGTAGGAGGGGCAGATGAAGACCGGAGGGGAGGAAGAGGCAGCCCCAGTGACACTCTCTGTGCCTTGACTCCCTCCCTCAGGTTGAAGAGCTGTGCCCTCACTGAGGCTTGCTGTCCAGATCTCGCCCTGGCCCTCACCTGCAACCAAAGCCTGAGCCATCTGAACCTGGGGGGAAATCAGCTCCTGGATAGCGGTGTGCAGGTGCTATGTGGGGCCTTGAGCCAGCCTGAGTGTCACCTTCAGAAACTGATGTAAGTGGTCACCCTTCCTTCCCCTCCTGTCTCATCAGGGTTGCTTGGTGGTGTCATAGCCCGTTTTACCAGTCGGTTTGTAGGCTGGCTTTGCATGATAGCCAGACTTGAGAGGGGCTGGGGTATGTTGCCTCTCAGGCTTGTCTCCTCACCAGGGCCCTGGAGGCAGGGGTGAAGGCGTTATTTGGAGTCTCAAGATCAGGCTCTGAGATTCTTCCTGCCTCTCCTGAAGGCCTGTGGGAGGGCCTGGGTGCCATGTCTGAGGAAGAACACTGACAAGTAGGAGTGTGCCCAGAGGAGGGCATCACTGAAGGGCCTTCGGGTCATACAGAGCTGTGGTCAGGGTTGTCCTATGGAGGAAGGTCTTTCCTTGTTCTCCTGGTCCCCAGAAGGCAGCGCCGGGGGCAGATATCTTAGGGAGGCAGCTGTGGGTCAGTCTGAAGAGCAGAATGGTTCACCCTGTGAGGTTGGGAACTTCCTGTCGCTTGAAGTCTTCTCACTGACCGTGGCCTGACCTGTTGGGAGCACAAGGAGATCTCAGATCCAACACAGAGGGGCTTGAATCATGTGGGGTGAAGGAACAGGTACTTCTGCCTCCCCAGCCCTAGGCCTCAGAGTCAGGGTGGCCCAAGCGAGGAAGGAAAGGCAGGTAGATAGATCTTAAGCTCTTATTTAAATCAGAGTATTTCAGGTTCATGTTTTAGGACTCAAGCATCCTAGCTTTTAGCATCAAATGCAAGTGCTACCAGTTCGTCTTCCAGATACTTGAAAAGTCATTTTAGTATTTTATTCTCATGAAAATAATTCAGACTCAGAAGAGGTTGTTTTTGGTTTATACATTTTTTTCTAGTTCCTAGACCTGTGCCTGGGGGTGGCGTTCCAGAGTGAGGAACAGTTGCAGGCCCTAGGCTGTACCCTGACAGAGGAGTGAGTTCAGAAGCCGAGGAGCAGAGCAGGATCTCTCTTCCAGCTTCCAGCCCAGTCTGAAGCCTGCAGTGGAATAACCAGGGCAGGAATCCCAGGTCAAAGGGAAGCTGACAGCTGTGTGGCTCTGACCCAGCAGAACCTTACAGCCCACTGACAAGGGTAGAGTTCAGCAGCATCTGCTTACTCTCGCTTGACCACAACCCAGGTCAGTAACTTGCAGAACTCAGACTGGGGGCAGCAATTAGATTTGCCCTTGGATCAGACCGACCCCTTTGGGAGGCTTGAAAGCTGGTGGGTCCCTGGTCTGTCCCTGAGATCCTGGAAAAAAAAAGCAGCCACAGGATCAGTGCAGACTCTGCTCCAGGAGTATGGTGAAGCTTGGCCCTAACACTAAGTCCAAAATCTACAATGGAAGAATAAACAGAAAAGCCATCCTGTGGGAGGGATGGTCAAGGTGCAAACCCAGAAAAAGAGAGTGATCCCAGACATCTACAAGCAAAGTTTCAGGAAAACCCCAGCAACAGCACAGCTGGGGAAGGCACAAATGTAGTTAGGATTCCTGGAAGGGGTGGAGCAGGAGTTTTTTTTTTTTTTAAAGAGTTTAAAATGTTTATATAAATGAGAGCATCAGCAGAAAAAATTAGAAAAGAACCAAGAGCTATGGAAGAAAGAATTAGGAAACTGATAGCTGGGTACAGGAGGTGCAAAGCCTAGCACAAGCAATAAACTCCCTCCAAATGGAATGCACCAGATAGAGACCAGTGATGCCATATGGCAACAAGAAATATTAAAATAAACTCAGAAGACTGAAGGAATAGAAAAAAATGTGAGGTATCTCATAACAAAAACAACTGACCTGGAAAACAGAATGATTAGAATAACAAAATCATGACCAAAAAAGGATCCTGGACACCATTGTTTCAAGAAATCTTAAAAGACAAATGCCCAGATCTCTAAGGACAAAGTAGAAATAGATGGAATCTACTGGTCAACTCCCTAATTCTTTTGTTTAATGCTTTTTGGAGGGGGGAAAGCAGGGCAGTTGGAGGTAAGTGACTTGCCCAAGGTCACATGGCCAGTAAGTGTTAAGTATATGAGGCCAGATTTGAAGGTTCTCTTGACTCCAGGGCCAGTGCTCTATTCACTGCACCACCTAGCCACCCCTAATTGGTCAATTCCTAAAGAAATCCCTCCAAATGAAAACTCCTAGGAATATCATAGCCAAAATTCAGAACTCCAAAATCAAAGAAAAATTACTGCAAGCAGTCAGAAAGAAAAAATTCAAGTCCCAATGGGCCAAGGTCAAGATGACACAGGATTTAGCAGCCATCACTACTAAGGAGCAGAGAGCTTGGAATATGACATTCCAGAAAGCAAACTTTTTTTTTTCTTTTTGGAGGGCAGTTGGGGTTAAGTAACTTGCCCAAGGTCACACAGCTAGGTTTTTGTTTGTGTGTGTTAAGTGTGAGAAAGCAAACTTACTATCAAGCAAACTTACTATCAAGAATAACTTATAGGACAAAACTGAATCTAATGATACAGGGGAGAAGATGGACCTTTAGTGATGGAGGACTTCCAAGTATTCCCGATGAAAAGGTCAGAACTGAATAGAAACCTTTGAGTTGCAAATAGAGAAGTCAAGAGAAACATAAAAAGGTAAACATGAATGAATTGTCATAAGAGACTATCTAAGGATAGACAGTCTATATTCTAGCATGGAGAGATGATTCATGTGTCCTCTCAGAATCCTGTTATCATCAGAGGTCATAGAGGGGAGTCTAACTAGACAAGGCCTGTTATGTCTCAATGATCTTAAATATGGATGGAAAGAGGGGAAGAGGAGGAATATACTGGGCAGGACAGGAGAAGGGAGAGGAAGGTTAAGGAAAATTGTCTCATAATCAGGATGAGCAAGTAGATATCTATAAGCAGAGAAAGGAGTGCAGGGAATGGCTGATGCCCTCACTTTTATCTGAACTAGTCAAAGGAGAGAGAAAAATACACATGTATTATTGGGTACAGAAGTACATTTCCCTCAACAAGAGAAATAGGAAGGAAAAGGAGAAACAGAGAAGGGGAAATTAATGAGACATTAGATTAAGCCTTAAGCAAAATAGTTGCTAAGGGTGTATGAAAATATTTAGAGCAGCTTTTTTTGGTGGCAAAGAATTGGAAGAGGGGGCTGCCCATCAATTGGGAAATGGCTGAACAAGTCAGAGCATATGAAAATGACGGAAGCACGTTGGTGCTATGAGAAGCGATGGTGGGGATAGTTTCAGAGAAATTGGGAAGATGAGTATGTAAGGAAGCAGGAGGATGACTGATAGGGTAAGGACAGTACTGTGAAGATCAGGACTTTTAGGAGCTCTGATCTGCAGCATAGGGCAGTAACTGATTCCAGAAGGCTGATGGGGAAGCTTTGTTGGATGAGGTCAGTGTGGAAATTTGTTTTGCTTGTATGAGGGATTTTGTTGTTATTACTGTTTTTGAGGGAGGAGTGGGTTGGGAGGGAGAAAAGGTGGGTTTTTGCTGATTGAAAAAAAAATCAAAAAAGAAAGAAAGAAACCCAGGATAGATACCACAGGACTGCAGAATAGCAGATGTCCTGAAAAAAGGGAAGAGAATAAAGCCACAAACTATAGGCCAGTGAACTTGACTTTGATTCCTGGGAAGATTCTAGAAGAAATCATGAGAAGTCTAGAGTGGGAAGCAGTGATGGCTTGAGCCTGCTGGTCTGGCTTCCCCAAGAACAGCCCTGTGGACTCATCTCATTTTCCTGTTGGACAGAGATGACGAGAAGGCTGTGGATTGAGTTTCCCTGGATTGTAGCCAAGCTTTCGATAAGCGATCTCTTGCTCTTTCTGTGGAGGAAATAGAGAGATATGTACTAGATGGTAACACATCTGTCTCTGGTTGGATGGACAGACTCATAAGATCATGCACCTTCAAGGTTGAGTCTGACCTCCTAATTTTACAGGGGGGAAACTGAGACCCAGAGAAATGCTGTCCAAGGTCACCACAGCTAGGAGTTGGGTCTTCCTAACTGTTGAGATCTTGAACTGCATTGAGGAGCTCTGCTTGGGAGGTGATGGCCTTCTTCAGACCCCAACACCACTTGTCAGGGATTGGCTCCCCGCTTCAGACACTGCTCCCCCTTTCCCCTCCTCGCCGTCACCTGTACCTTCATGTGTGCCTGTTCACAATTTCCCTTCTCCTGGAACCTTTCCTGATTTCCTCGTTGTTCATTCCCCCAGTGGCACACCCAGGGTCATTTCCCACCTCTGGGTTTGTGTCTCTTGCAGCTTGGCAGGATGTGGCATGACAGATGGTGGCTGCCAGGATATCTCTGCTGCTCTCATCTCAAGCCAGAGTCTGACCCATCTGTGCCTCGCCCACAACCACCTTCGAGATGATGGCGTGAAGATCCTGAGCACGGCTTTGAAACGCCCTGAGTGTCCTCTCCAGAGACTGACGTAAGGCCTCACTGGTCCCCTGGATGGTGGCTCTCTTCTCCATGGACGGGTGATGGCTTTGAGAATTAAGGAGGGAGGAGAGGGAGGAGAGGGGCCTTGAGTGTCATTGTCAGGGATGGGGCTGGGGCATCATGTTCTTAAATGTTTGTGCTCATCTGTGGGAATGCGGGGTGTTGGGGTTCCTCCCCTCTCCAACCTCCACCCTCCTCTGCCGTGCATCTCTTGGCCTTATGTTGTCCCTCTTGTGTTGGACAGGATATGGGAAGTGAAGGAGAGATGGCCTGGCAAGCTGGAGTGTGCCGAGGAAGGAAGGGAGAGGGAGAGAGGAGAGAGGAGAGAGGGGAAGGAAGGAGAGGAGAGAGGGAGAGGAGAGAGGGAAGGAGGAAAGAGGGAGAGGAGAGAGGGGAAGGAAGGAAAGGAGGAGAGAGGGAGAGGAGAGAGAGGAAGGAAGGGAGAGGGAGAGAGGAGAGAGGGGAAGGAAGGGGAGGAGAGAGGGAGAGGAGAGAGAGGAAGGAAGAAACAGGGAGGAAAGGAGGAGAGAGGGAGGAAGGAGAGGAGAGGAAAGGAGAGACAGGCAGGCGGAGCAGGAGGCCTTCTTAGCCTGTGCTGGTCCTCAGTGATATTCTCAGCTCTGGGGAGGCAGCTGCAAACATGCCCCGCAGAGTTGGTTTTCTAACTTCGGGAGACTGCAGCAGAGGGAGAGGAGAAGTGTCAGTTGGGGGTGTGGTGAGGAGGATGGAGAGAAGGAACTGGGCCAGAGGGAATGAAGGCAGCTTGGCCTGAGCCCCTGTACCAGAGGGGAGAAGGGGGCAGGCCCCAGGCCCCAGGGTGGGGAGGAGGCTGGAGTTGGCCTTTCGGAACTGGGGGCCGTTTGGCCTGGTGATCCCTGGGACGTCTCCTCACGCTCGCCAGCTGTGGGGGCCTCTGGGAAGGCAGCAGGGGGCATGTAAGACACCGTGTTCTAGAGGGCTCTGCCGATCTGGAGGCACAGACTGCCCTCACTCAGGTATGTGGTTGCTCCCAGCTCAGCGGTGGCGAGCTGGGTTCTCTGTCTCCTGGGCCGGGCTGGCTCCCAGGCTTTCCTGAGTGCCCTTCTCTCTCCCTTGGTGCTCATAAGGTTTGGTCATTCTTGTAAGGGGCTCTCTGACTGCCCAGGGCAGGCTCTATTGGCTAGGGGCCTGTAGCTCAGACTGGGGGGCTGTGTGTGGTGTGTACCTGCCAGGGCCCTCATGGACACTCCTTGTTGTAGTGAATCCCAGTGGCATGTGGGCTGTCCAGGTCTCATTTTTGGCTTCCAACAGGTGGGACAGGCCCCCTTCCATGCCACCTGAAGCCCCAGGGTGGCTGAGTCCATGGGGCTGTGCTACCTGGGGAGCCTTTCTCTGCTGCCTCTGTTAAATTTGCCTGCCTTTCCAGCCTCCATTCTGAGCCTTTCTGAGCCTTTCCCTACCTGGAACCTCGAAGTCAGGCCCTCGGGTGATCCCCATGTGGAAGGAGGAGAGATAGGCCTCAGGGGAGCTACAGAGGCTTGGGCTTGAAAGCTTACTAACAGCTAGAGCTGGCTGGCCTGGGGGCTGAGTGGGAGCCCCCTCCCCAAACATGGCCTGCTCCTGAGGGCCTTTCCCAAGGCCACCGAGGATGTTGGGGATGGGAGGGGGGGACAGATGCTGTGTCCTGAGCCAGAGGGGAGCTGGGAGCAGGATGGACTCAGTGTGTGTCCATCTGTGTGATCACATACGGGTGCCTGTGTGTCTGTGTCCATCGTCTGCCAGTGTGTTTCCATCTCTCCCCCGCGTCCCACAGGCTCTGGAGCTGCGGCCTCACCGCCGTGGGCTGCCAAGACCTCTCCAACGCTCTCCTCAGCAACAAGATACTGACTCACCTGGACCTGGGGGAGAATGAGCTTGGAGATGAGGGCATGAAGCTGCTGTGCGTGGCCTTGGGGCAGCCACAGTGCAGCCTTCAGGCCTTGGAGTAAGTTATTTAGCGCCTTATGTATGCAGGGCCCGTGGGCACCACTGGGCGGCACCGTGACCACAATCCTAGCGCTATCTCAGGAGGGAGGCAGGGACTTTAGAGTTGAGGAAACCAAGGCAGGCAGCGGCAAAGGGCCTGGCTTTCCCTTGGGTGGCCCTGCTGAGGGCTTGCTCCCTGCTCACTGACGCCTGCCCTGCCCGGCCTCTCCCACAGTGTGTTGGTCTGCTTCCTCACCGAGGCCTGTTGTCGGGAGCTCTCGGATGCACTCGTCCTCAATCGCAGCCTGCGGAGCCTGAACATGGGACACAATGCCCTCAAAGACGAGGGGGTCAAGCTGCTATGTGAGGCCCTGAGACACCCCGACTGCCAGCTCCAGAGGCTCGGGTACGTCAGGCCTGCGTCCTGTGGGACCACGTCTGACCCGAGGGTGTTGCCACTGAGACTGTGATCTTGTGGAGGGCAGGCTCACCTTCGACACTTTCCCGACACCCCCACATAGGCCTTTCTTCTGGAAATTAAGATGAGGTAGGATCAGCATCTCAGAAATTAGGGGGACCTGAAGGGGTAGGAGGAACAGGCAGGTGTTCTCCAGCCATGGAACATCCCCTTGGCTCTCTGTAAGGAGGGGAGGAAGAGAGCAGCTGCAGAAGTGATGGGGAGCCCTGCCCAGGGCAGTGAAGAGGTCAGTGTCAGCCATGTTGAAGTCGGGGTGCCTTGGAGACAGCTGGATGGAGCTGTCCTGCAGGCGGGTAGACAGATGAGTCTAGACCCAGCTCGAGAGAGGTCAGAGGCACGAGATCTGTGTTTGGGAGGAGAGGGGACAGTTGAAGTCGTGGGAGTGGAAAGGCCTAGAGAGAGGAAGACCAAGGACGGTGTGAGGGGAGGAGGGAGGGAGAAGAAGGCTGCTCAAGGAGGGTGGGGACCAAAACAACCACTCATGACCTTTCCCGTGTAGAGGTGAGCCCAGACACACTGTGGAGCTGGCCTCTGTGCCACTGGCTTCCCATCGCCCCCGCCTCCTGGGGCCAGGGGCATTTTCAGTGATTCTGCTTGTCTCCCTCTGGTAGGCTGGAGAGATGCCAGCTCAGTGCCGCTTGCTGTCAGGATCTCTCCTCTGTTCTTCTCTGCAATCCGAGGCTGAGGAGTCTTGACTTAGCCCAGAACGCCTTGTGGGACGAGGGCGTGAAGCTGCTGTGTGAGGCCTTGGAACAGCCTGAGTGCAGCCTGCAGATCCTGGCGTAAGTGCTCTCTGGGCGACCTGTGTATCATCCCGCCCCAATCCTGGTGGGTGCAGGGCTCTCTAGAAACATCCTTCTTCAATCCCTGGGCTCCAGGGGACCGGCCCAGCAGGTCACAGTGAGCGGAGGGAGAGCTGGCTGCTGGCACCAGACTGTGTCCAAGGTGACTCCCGAGGGGTCCAGCCAGCTCAGGCAGTGACTTGTCAGGTTGACACACTTGCCCATGACTGTGGCCACGACTGTGGAGAAATGAAGTGTTTATTTATGGAGGGGGCCATAGTTATGTCCGCTGCCAGTCCTCCAAATAGCGGAGTGTGGTCACTGTTATGGAGGCACCTTGTGTGAGGAGAGGGGCTCTTGTCACCCTTGGAGAGCCACAGAAACACTCAAGGTATCTTGCTGGTGAAGAGAAGCCTGGGGGCTGAGCTCTGTGGAAAACCCCATGCCAAGTGGATGCATAGGTTCTAATTCTGTTTGGAGAGTTACCCACACTTGACAAAATACAGAAATAAGAATTGTATCCTTGTCCTTCAGGGCTGTCCACAGAGACTTCGTTCCCATTTGGCCTTGACCTCTCAGCCTAGGTCTGGTGCCTGTGCCCTCTCCTGGGCCAGCTCCATCTGACATGTGCCTGGGAGGGCCACATACCCCCCTTCCACAGAAAGAAACTGAGGCCCTGATTGAGGAAGGGACTTTCTCAAGATCATGTAGCAAGTTACATAGTAGGACTAACCTCACGGAAAAACCTGGGGTGAAGCAGCCAAGGCCCAAGTGAGTGGGAGGTGTGATGGAGGAGGTAGGGGCTTCAGGGGGTGAGGGCTTGGAGCTTGGGCCTTAGGAGAGGCCATTCCATGCTATGGGCACTGTTTGAACTTTGCCTTCCTATCCCCAGCACTTGGCATGGCACCTCACACCTAGGAGGGGCTTAACGAATGCTCGTCACCCAGACGCCATCCAAGGCACTGATAAACCTTTGCTCCTTCCCCAGGCTGTGGAGGGAGGCGTTCAGCAAGGACGCCCAGCGGATGCTGAAGGCAGCCCAGGAGAGCAAACCACACCTGATCATCACCGGTGACTGGTACAGTCATGAGCCGGAGGAATATGGTTTTTCCTGGTGGCTGGAGACGTGACCTGCTATCCTCCCCTGTCCCCGCCCCTGCTCCCCCTTCCTCAGTCTGTCACAAGGTCCTGTGGGACCAGAGGGGCAATGGTGCATGTCCCTGGGCGTGGGAGTTGTGGACCGGTGCCTGTTGGGTGTCACAGGCTACCTGTGCATCCTGCGAGCTCCCCAGTCCTCCATACTCCTTCAGTCCCCAGCGGCTGCGGTGCCCACGGCCCTCTTCCCTCTAGATGTCTTCATGGATAAATCAAATACAGACTGATTCTTTTTCTCTGCATTCTGTTTGCTTGTTGTGAGTTTGTAGTATTTAGAGCTGGAGAGGACAGGAGATGATCTGGTCCAGCCCTCTCTGTTGACAGGCCACACCCACAGAGGTTGGTCAGTCAGTTAAGTGCCTGCCATGCATGAGGCCTGGGCCTGGCTGACCACTGTGGACAAGCTGCCAAGGATGATTCCGAGAGAAGTTGCAGGGCAGGTGACATCAGAGCCAGCCCTGGAGCCCAGCTCCTGGCATGACCCTCTCCGTTTTGCCACATGGTTCCCTTCAGTTGGAAAACTTTCCAGGGAGTAATCGGAAGGAAGGCCATGAGCTGCTTCTGGGTCATTGGTTTGTGATGGGTGACTTGAGGATGCTCATACCCCTGCCTGCCCAGGGGCTTAGGGAGAAAGAAGTGCAGGATGGGAGGGGAGAGGAGAGTCAAAGGGGGCACCCTGTGTGGTCCCCGTGTGGGGCTAGTCCTCCAGCAGGCATTTAATGCCCCTTCTCCATATGGGAAGGCACCATGTCACATTCTGGGGCTACAGAGACAGGGCTGGGACAGCTCCTGCCCTTTAGAAGCTCATGGTCCAATGAGGAGAGCAACACATGGACAGGAAGTCAATGCAGAATTGTCCTCTGCCCTGTGGCCCAGCACCCCAAGGTCTGGGCTTCCCCTGGCAGGGCTCATTTCTGGGGACTCATGTAGTCACCCTCTCTTTAGCTCATGTTATCCCCACGAGGTGACTCCCCAGAATTGCCTCTGGGAAATCTTAGGATACAGTTAAAAGAGCTTGTGTCTCAATTTTCTCAAATGTAGATAAAAGGGTCTTGGCTCTCATACAAGTACCCATGGTAAAAAGGTATGCTGGTGCAGGACAGCCTATAGTTCATCTATAGAAAATTCAGAGACTCATTAGGAGCCTCTAAGAAATCAGAATGATCTCCTCTTAAGTGAGGGCTGTACTTCAGGATCAATAGTGCCCTGTATTTTGGATCCTTCTTCAGAGGGAAAATGAGAAGGGCAGCCAACCCGTTTTTGTCCCAGAGATCCTTAGGCACCTGGCATTCTTGGTTTCCCCCAAGTGTGTGACTTTGTTCTTAAGGGAATCCTACTTGGAGGGGCTTGATGTGGAACCTAGTGAGTCCCACTTTCATCCCAGAGACACATACTATATCCAGCCTGACAACACTCCCCTAAATGGTTGGGGTCTCTGCAGAGGCACCTTGCAACCTTGAAAGCTGGTATAAATCAGAACTGCTTTTCTCTCATTTTTACAGTTCTTTTTTTTTGACAGGACAACTAAGCCTGGAGTTGAGGGAACATCATAGAATTTGCCTGGAATTTTAAAAAGCTTTATGAAAAATAGTTCATTCTGTTCTTGTGGAATACATAGGGACAGGCAAGCTAGACAACGATGCAATGAAGATGATTTAAACTGGTTGGACAGAGGGACTCAAAAAGAGGTTGTTAATGGTTCGATGTTAATGTGACAGGAAATCTCTGGTGGAGGGCCTCAGGGATCTGTCCTTAGCTATGTGCTATTGCTTTTTTGTATTTTAATCAATGACTTGGAGCCCTTCATTCAGAAACTGGACGGCCAATTGCCAGATAAAATTATCACTGGGATTCCTTTCTGAGTATTGTTAGGCTAGCTGTCTGATGACAGCCCCCTTCCAACTATTAGATTCTGTAATTTATATTAGAGGACATTATATTTGGTCCTGAAAGGAAGCCACTGGAGTTTATTGAGTAGGGGGTGGGGTGACCTAGAGCCTTTAGGAGTATCTGTTTGGTGGATGAATGGAGAATGGAGTGGGGTGGGATGAGACTTGAGGCAGGCAAGCCCCTCCCCCAGCAGTTATTGGCATAGTCCAGGCATGGGGTGATAAGGGCCTTTGGCGGGGGGAGTGGCTGTGTCAGAGAAGAGAAGGGGCATATTGGGGAAATGCTGCAGAGGTGAAGGCTACAGCCAGGATGTGAGTGAGGAATTGAGAAAGATCTTGGGGTTGGGAACCTGGGACTCTTGACCTCCTGAAATTGACAAATGGTGTTGGGGTGGTGGCAGAAGAAACCCAGGACCTCTCCTATGTCTCCTAAAGCAATGACTCCACCTCTTTGTTGTTTCCTGGCATCCATCCAGCAACCCCCCCCCCAAAAAAAAAAAAAAAGCCAACCCAGGGTTTTGGGGAAGGTGATATTGCAACTTTTATTTGACACAGGCAAAGGGTCCAAGGTTCCAGCCTTCCCCCTTGTGGGGTTGTGAGAAGTTACAAAAGCACTAGGCAGCCAACTCCAGCCCCCTGTCCTGAATGGGCTCCTCCTAGCAAAGAGACTGCTTTCCATTTGCCCTTGTTTCTTTGCAACTGACTCCAAATTGTTTTCACTACCTTGGCTTCAAGAGGGACACAGCTTGTACAGATCCCCTCTCCCTGGGCATCAGGGAAGCTCTGTGGCTAAGGGCTCAGCAGTGCCTCTCTTCCCATCAGTAGATCTTTTTCCTCCTCCTGCTCAGTCTGTAGCTGGGTGGAGGAGAGAGAATTGAGTAGCTGGTTTGGAGAACTACTAACAACTTCTTCCTTCACCTCCTGACTCCCTTGGTAGTCACCAGAGTTAGAAGGAACCTGGACTTTTCAGGAGGGCCATGGGAGCACCATAAGCTAAGTGGGTCAATTGATCACATTGGGGAGGGGGATTTGATGGCAGCAGAGAAGAGATATTTAGAAAACTGGGGAGATTGGGGGACCCAACTCTGGAGAAACTCAGCAAAAGGACATCTCTCATTGGCCCTCACCTGCCTGCCTGGCATTTTTTCCCTAACACCACAGGGATGAGTATCTGGGGTTGGGAGGGAAGAAGGAGAGGCCCAGAAGAACCTGGAATCATTGAAAGGTAGAAGTGGGGATTCGGGGAAGAACCTCAGCCTTATGGGGATCTGGTTGAGGGAGGCTCCTCCAGGCTAGCTCCAGGAGGCCATAGCGGATCTTGCCCAAGGGCAGGACCGTGTGCACCTGGTTCTTTTCTGGCAGGGGCACCACCAACTGGAAGTGGAGTGGTTCTGGTGGGGGTAATTCATTGTTACACAGGAGATGATAGAGAATCCGCTCTCCTGGGACCAGGCCTGTGACCTGCAAGGCTTTTTTATAGATGGTCTCCTGAAGGGGATGGGCTTTACGGTCCAAGAGCTCCTGGAGCAGCTGTTGCATCTTTGGAGTCTTGACTTGGTAGAGCTCTAAAATCTGGCAGATCTGGTCTATCAAATTGGAGCTTGTGGTTTGGTCCTTCTGCTTCTGCAATGCTAGGAGGACATGGTAGAGTGCCAGGAAGGTCTCCCACTGTATCTTCTTTGCATCTATCTCTGCTGAACAGGGTAGGGGTGGGGGCCTGGGCTTCCGTATGGCTGCAGTGGGCAGGAATCCTCCTGGAGGTCCAGGTCTTGGTTTGGTGAGCAGGGCCAGAGGCCCAGGCTCCCACTTGGCTGCAGTGGGCAGGAATCCTTCTGGGGGTCCAAGACTCGCTGTAGGGGGTAATAGTCCTTTCTTTGCCTTCACCCTGGACAGCTGATGGTCCTTTATCTTGGCATTCCAGAACTGAACATTTTGCTGGAGTTTCAAGAGCTCAAGGATCTTTGCTGAGTAAGCAGGAGAAATCTTAGCCAGGTCTTTCATGATTGATTCAGAGAATTCTGGTCTGCTGTCTGTGGCCTTACTTGAGGCAACGAGGTCGGTGAGGAGGTCATACTGAATGGATAGCCTGGAGAGAGAGGGAAGATTAGGCAATAGGGGGCCTTTGCTGGGGTATTCTTTCTGTGGAGGGATTACTTCCATGGTGGGCAGGGCACCAGCAGTAGCCTCAGGGACTGGTTGAGGGGCCTTGGGGACCTCCCAGTGGGAGGCAACATCTTGGAGATTGGCCATCTGCACCCACTCCATCTGCTTCAAGGGTGAAGTCTGCTCTAGCAGCCAGCAAAGGCGGTCCATGTTTTGTTTGGTAATTTTACCTTCTTTGCGAAGCTTTCTCAGGGCAGACTGGAATCGGTCCCATCCTCCTTTTCGGATCTTGTGGGAGAATGCACTACACACCATAGCCAGGGCTCTTTTGCGGCGGGCCACAGGGCCCTTGAAGGCTCGGATAGTCTGGTGAATCCGCAGAAACCACTTCCAGTGGTCTCTGGCCGACTTCTTTGGGGGTACCACAGCCATAGGTTCCATGATAGTCAGGATAGGAACCTCTGGGTGTGCTTCAGATGGCTGGGCCTTCTTGTCTTTTGAGGGCATCAGGACTGAGGCCATTGCCTCCTTTGGCTTGAGTGGCAACTGTGGTGGGGGTTTGGGCCTGTGTTTGGCCCTGGCATGTAACATTAACTTCAGCATCTCTTCCTGGGATTCACTGGGCTGGGGGGCATCCATGGCCTGTGGTGGTGTCATGGCCTGTGGCGGTTTCTGAGGCTCTGCAATCATTTCGTGTGGCTTTTTTCTGTAAATTAATGTTTTCCCCTTAACTTCCATCACAGGTTTTTCCACGATGACATCTTCCTCCCATTTGACTTTGGCAACCTTCTGATCCACTGTCTCAATGGCCTGTTCAACAGGCACGGCCACGGGTTGTACAGCTTCCTTAGTGGGAGCGATCTTCTTGACAGACCCAGCAGGAGACACTTGTTCCTCAGATAGAAGTGACCCCTCCTCCTGCTCTTCCTGCTCTCTTTCTCCCTCCTCTTCCTCCTCCTCTTTCTGCTCTCTTTCCTCCTCCTCTTCCTCCTCTTCTTCCTCCTCTCCCTCCTCTTCCTCCTCCGCCTCCTCATCCGCCCGCTTTACCTCCTCCGAAAGTGCCGCTTTGGTCTTCTCACCCTCCTCTGCAGCCTCTGCCCTCTGCAGCTCCAGAATCTTCAGCCTTTGCCATCGGATGAACTCCGCGGTGTCCCTGGCGCCTTCCTCCGCCAGGCTCTTCTCTGAGGTCATTTTCCTCTCCAGCAGAGTCAGCTGGCGCTCTTTCCTGGTGATTTTCTTCTCAATCCTTGTCAGCTTCTTCTGCTCTTTCATCAGCAGCTTCTCCTCCTTGCAGAGTTTCCTGTGCTCTTTGGATAGTTCCCGCTCCTCCTTAGCCAGCCTCTTCTCAATGCTCTCCAGCCTCCTTCGCTCCCTTTGCAGTTTTGCCCTGACTGAGGCCTCCTGGCTCCCATCTCCTTCCTCTTCTGGAAGCAACTCCTGCGACAGCTTCCTCTCTCCAGAGATCTGCTGCCTCTGCAGGCTGAGCCACCTCCGCTCACCTTCCACCGCCTCGATTTCTTCCTCAGTCTTTTTCATTTCCATCAGATGCTGAGCCCATGTCTCATCGGCTATTTCCAGTAATTTCTGGGATGCTAGCTTCTCTTCTGTGAGCAGTTCCATCTTTTTAATGACCAGCTTCCTTTCTTTCTTGGTTATCTCAAGCTCTTGCTGTGTCAGGTGCCTCTGGGTGACAAGCAGCCTCTGCTTCTCAGCAGGCAGCTCCAACATTTCCATACTGAATTTCTTCCTTTTCTCCAGCTGCTCCTGTCCTTCCACCAACAGTTTTTTCTTCTCCAGCTTGACTTCTTCCTCTTCCTCTTCCCCTTCTTCCTCTTCTTCTTCCTCTTCCTCTTCTTCCTCCACTTCCACCATCTCTTGCATTAGCTCTTGTTCCCCAATAGGCACTATCGTTTTCGTCTTATAATAACGTCTCTTTGCTTCCTCAGTACCAACCTTTGTGGCAATAACCTTCTTGCCTTTCTTGGGCAGGTACTCCTCCTCCCCAGGTAGAGCCTCTCTTTCCTTACCCTCTTCCCCCTTTTCCAGAGTTGGCTCCTCTTTAGAGCTGCTGAGCTTCCTCCTATAATAAAGTCTCCTTAGTTCCTTGCCAAAGCCCTCTTTGCGGGCCAATTTCTGTTCCTCCATAAGCAGCTTGATCTTCTCGTCTGGCAGTATCTGCTGCTCCTTGTTCAGTTCTATCTCCTTCTGGAGCACCCTCATTTCTTCCTGGGTCAGAATTATCTCCCTCTGGTTCTGCCTCTTCTCTTCCTGAATCACTTTTAGCTCATCCAGTGTCAGTCTCCTCTCTGCTTCAATAATCATCCTTTCTTCAGGAGACCAGGCCAGCCCTCCTTCACCCTCTGTCCTTTGTCCTTCTGCCAGGGTGTACTTGGCAAAAAGAATCAGCTCCCTTTCTTCTTGGGCTTGCATTCGGTCCTCCCATGCCTGAATTCTCTCCTCTCGAGCTTTTTCCATTTTCAGTTTTATGATGTTCCTTTTCTGCTTCATCTGTTTCCTGTGATCGGTGGGCGGTATCCTCTCCTCTGTGTCCGATTCGGAATCCTCGAAAGAAGATCTCCTGTCCCTTTTCTTTTTCTTGCTGGACTTGCTGCTCTCTTCTTTGGACTTTCTCCCCTCCTCCCTGGTCAATCTAATGTTTTCTTTGGCTTCCTTCATTCCCTCTTTGAACAACTTGAGTTCTTCAGGTTTTGTGTCCTCTTGGATCAGGATGTTCTCTTCCTGGATCACAAATGACTCTTCTTTGGTCAAATTGTCTTCTTCCTTGGCCAGCGCCTCTTGCTCCTTGGCTAGCAGTTCATGTTCTCTGCTCAGCCAGTCCCCTCTCCGGACTAGTTCCTCCTCTACTATGGCCAGCTCATGCTCCTTCCTGGCAAGCCTCCTCTCTTTCCTGCCCAGTCTCTTTGCCTGCCTGGATAACTTCACTTCTTGCTTAGTGAGGTCGTGCCCTTCTAAGAAGAAGACTTTCTTTAGCCTGGATTGGGAGACTTTAAATTCTTCCATCTCCATTTCTTCTCTTACATCTCTGACTAGCTCCAGGCTTGGTTCTTTCACCAGGGGGCAGATCTCCTGAAAGAGTTCCCAGCAGGGCTGTCGCTCCACCAGTAACTCCCGGGCCAGGGTCACCAGCTCCTCACTCAAGTCCTTGGCCATGCTCTCCTGTGAGGTGGAAATACGCATGGTCATAAGGTGGCAAATGTCATCCCTCCAAGAAACCTGCTCCTCGTCAAGAATCCTTAGCTTTTCCTTAGGTTCAGGGGGAACTTCTGCTGTTTTGGGGAGCTCTTCCTTCATCACTTTTTCCTTCTTGCTTATTTCATGCTTCTTTTTATAGGTTCTTTTGCTTCGAGTTTTCCTCATCACCTTCAGGCTTACATCCACATAGTCAGGCAGGGCTGGAGGTGATGGACCTTCTAAGATCCTGTGTTTCTGCATATCCGAAATCACTGAGGAAAGGGCTGAGGAACATATAGAAGATGTTGGAGAAACTCTTCTCTCCACTACTATTCTTTCAACAGCTTCCGTCTCCTGGTCTTCATGAGGCAGCGTGATGGCTCTCTCTTCTTCTTTTGATTTCTTTCGTTTCTCTTCTTCTAATTTCATGGGTCCTTCTTCTCCTTCTTCTTCTCCTTCTTCTTCTTTTTCTTCTTCTTCTTCTTCTGTTGACTTCTTTCGTCTCCTTTCTCTTGATTTTTTATGTCCCTCTTTTAATTTCTTGGAAGTTTTGGCTATACAGGGGAAAATGGGAAATGAAGCATTAAAGGGAAGCCCAACTGTACAAACATATAGCCCAGGGTGATGGATGAGCTTGACTGGGTTCAGCAGACTCCAGTGATGGCCAGGTTGCCCTTTCAGCCCTGGGTGGGTATCTAGAACACAGGATCTCACAATCAAAAGACCAGAGTTTTGGGGAATTGTGCAATTCTTAACTCTTCCTGAGCTCGAGTGGATACTCTAGCCTGAGTCTCTGTCCAACAACATTCTTCCCATTCATCTCCACTCCTTGGAACACAGCACTTCATGAACCCTTGGACCTGCCTTTTCAGTTTGAACTCCCTCTCCTCCCCGCTCTCCCTTAATTTATGGAATAAAACAAACATTTCCATAACATAGTATAATAAAAAAAGATAATTGCACATGAAACTGCAAGCCTATTCTGAACAACTTACTATTCCCTTTAAACATATAATGAAGTTATCATGTCAATTTCTTTTTTTTTCTTCCTTCCCTCTTCCCTGCCCTAGAGATGGCTACCCCTAGACACAAATAAGTACACATATGTAAAATTATTCTATACTTACTTCTACTTGTCAGTTCTTTCTCTGGATGCAGATAGCATCTTTCTTTATATGTTCTTTTTTTTTTTTTTAAACAATTGGGGTTAAGTGACTTGCTCAAGGTGACATGGCCAGTCATGATTTATGTGTGGGTGCTCATTTTCTGAGGCCGGATCTGATCCCGGGTCATCCTGACCCCTGGGCCGGCGCTCTTACTCACTGCGCCACCTAGCCGCCCCCCTTCATATGTTCTTTATGGTTAATTTGGGTGTTTATAATAGTTAAAATGACTTATTTGCTCAAAGTTGTTCTTAAAACAACACATCTCACTTTTGTATCCTGTAGCATTTTACCCTTGCTCCTGTTGGGGATTTTTCTAGAAGAGGGGATACATCCACCTTGTCTGGATTGGGAGCAGGCACCAGAAACCTGGAGTTCAGAGAACCTTTCAGGGAGACTGACAGGGGCCAGAGGAGCCACAGTCTCAGGGTATGGACTTCTTCTTGATTTCCTTCCTAGGTTAGATTTTGGGAGGAATTTTAGACTAGAGAAGACCCAGGCAGCATGGTTAATGGTATCAGAGAACTTAGATTCCAGCTGAAACCATTGTTGATTACATTTCATTCCTCCAGACTCTGGAGTGGCACAGTTCCAAGGGGCTGTGGTTCTCTGATCTCTGGGTTCAAGACATGGCCCCACCACTGGTCAGATGGGTAACCTTAGAGAAAGCATCTCAATTCTCCAAGCATCAGTTTCCTTACCTGTAAGTTAGGAGTAATCATCCTTGTACTATCTGCCTACTGGGCCTGGTTCCCCTAAAGTGTTAGAACAGTAGAAGCTGCTTTCTTGGAATCATAGCATATCAAAGTTAGACCCTTCTTTTATCTAGCCCTTTGAGGGCATTGAGTAGCACCTTCTGCTCAATGATGAACATTCTCACACATCCCAGTGATTCTGAACTCCGTTGATCATAATCAAAACCCTATTGTCCCATCTTTCACCACTTGATACCTCATCCCCACCCCACCCCCCAACTCTCCCACCCCAGAGTTTGAATCTAACTCCACCCAACCCTTCCACTGTGCCCTCTAGAATGCCTGTTCCATAGGCAGCAACCTTCGCCTCATCTTAAATCTGTTCCTCTCCCACTCATTGCAATGACTAGCTCTTACTGAAACCTGACTTTCTCCTGCTAATGGTTTCCCTGGCCCCCCTTCCCAATACTTGTTCCCAATACCTTTGCTTATTCTTTTCAGCTCACTAGTTGAGGTGGGGAAATTGGAATGCTTCTTGTTCCCCATTGCCACTTCCCCTGTCCCTTAGTAACTTCTCTTTCTGTAGGGTTCATGCTGTTCCTATCTCCCACCCAATCAAAATCCCAGGAGCTGTTCCCTACAGACTCCTCAGGTCATTCTCCTTCCTTTCTCAATGAATTTGGTAGCTGCATCACAGGATTTCTCTCTTCTCCAGCTCCTGCCTTCATCCTAAGGGACTTTAAACACACACAGACTCTCCTTCAAATACCCTAACCACGCGGCTTCTCAACCTACTCACCTCTCATGAGATACTCTTCTATCTTGCCTTAGTCACACACCCTTCATCCTTCAAATATCCCACAAATATAATACTCCTATTTCAGGAATTCCAAAATCCCTTTATCTGAAGAAAATCTATTTGCTTTCCACCTCCCCCTTACCAAACTCTGTTCTTTGTCCACACAGTGACTTCTAATCTCTTGACTCCTCAATTCTTCCCCAGGCCATCTCCCCTTTCCCCCATCTTGACCCCTTGGTAAACCAATTCAACTCCACATTTTCTTCTTCTCTTGAGGCTCTGACCGTAAGTTGCTAAGCCTCAGCCTTGGATGATTCCTACCACCATTGCCTTTGCTTCACATGCCAGAGAAAATGCCCAGAAGTGAGAGATGTAGTGTCTTGTTTGTAGACCAGCTAGGAGGCCAGTGTCACTAGATCAGAGAGTACTGAATTAGAGACTGCAGCTGAACAAAGATGGAGGAAATCATGCAACTATTCTGACTAGGTCCACTATTAAGCCTCAGCTGGGCCCTCACCGCTGCTAGGCAATCCTACTCTACCTTCCTTATCAGTTCAGTCTCCCACCCTCCACAGTGAGTATCCTGAAAGTACTCTTCCGAACCTTCCATAGCTTCTTCTCAACATTCTCAGCTGGGAACCTTGCCTCATGTTTTATAGAAAAGAAGATTAAGGTCATTCACTGTGAGCTCCTTCTCTCCTCTTCCTTACTTCCTTTCCCTCAGGTGCCTTCTGCCTCTCCTTCACCCTCATCTCACATGATAAGGTAGCCTTATTCCTGATAAAGGCAAACCCCTCCATAGGCTCAAACAATCCTATTCCATCCCACATCCTCCAACAGATTGACCCCTCTGTCATCCACATTCTTACTTATATTCAATCTCTGTCTCTCTGTCTACTGGCTCATTCCCCACAGCCTACAAACATGCCTGTCTCCCCCATCTAGAGTGGGCACCTCCACTCCCTCGCCTTTCATCCTCTTCTTAGCTCCTTATAATCCAGCTTCTGACTTATTCTACCAAAATGTCTCTCTCTGAATTAACAAAATTCTTAATAGTTGAATCCAGTGGCTTTGTCTCAGTTCTCTCATTCTCCTTGACTGTTGGTCACTCTCATCTTCTTCTGTCTAGATTTTCAGGATACTCATGACCCTGATGTTGGGAAAGATTGAAGGCAAAAAGAAAGGGGGATGGCAGAGGATGAGGTGGATACATAAGGTCATGGAAACAACAAACATGAACTTGTGTAGACGTCAGGAGATAGTGGAGGATGAGAGAGCCTGGTGTTCGATAGTCCATAGGATTACAAAGAGTGGAATATGCTGAACTACAATAGCAGCAGCATCTTCTCTCACTGCTTCTTTCAGGCTCCTCATCCAGAGTGTGTCCTGTAACTGTCCCCAAGGGTTCTGTCCTGGACCCTCTTCTCTTTTCCCTCTAGACTACTTCACTGGGTGATTTCATCAGCTCTAATTGATTTAATGACCATTTCTATGCTGATTCAGGCCTTGAACCTAGGTTTTCCAGGCTCTGGATCCACTGTCCTAGCCATTAAACCACATTGCCTTTCTCCTAGTAGAGGATCAGAGGGTCATGACATTTTAAAGTTGGAAGCATTCTTCAAGATCAGATCGAATTCCTGAGGAACTATATGAACATATTTATAAAACACTTTTTACACAAATAAAGTCAGATTTAAATAACTGGATAAATATTAATTGTTCATGGGTGAGCCATGACAATTCTATTTAAACTAGTCTACTTATTCAGTGTCATCCCAATTAAACTACCAAAAATTTCTTTTATTGCACAAGAAAAAATAATAAAATTCATTTGGAAGAATAAGAAGGTCAAGAATATCAAAGGAGTTAATGAAAAAAAAATGTAAAGGAAGGAGGTCTAGCAGTACCAGATCTTGCAACCTTTTCAGATTATGATGAAATAAAAATTACATTTAATAAAGGACCATGGAGGGGCGGCTAGGTGGCGCAGTGAGTAGAGCGTCAGCCCTGGAGTCAGAAGGACCTGAGTTCGGATCTGATCCGGCCTCACCTCAGACACTTAATGCACACACAAACAAAAACCTAGCCGTGTGACCTTGGGCAAGTTATTTAACCCCAATTGCCCTCCAAAAAAAGGAAAAAAAAATTATTATTAGGGGCGGCTAGGTGGTGCAGTGAGTAAGAGCGCCGGCCTCGGAGTTGGGATGACCCGAGATCCAATCTGGCCTCAGAAAATGAGCACCCACACACAAATAATGACTAGCCCTGTAACCTTGAGCAAGTTACTTAACCCCAATTGCTTAAATAAAAATAAAATAAAATAAAATAAAGGACCATGGAAAGATAGACTAAAATTAATTGGAAACTAAACAACCTAATGCTAAAGAATGAGTGGGTCAAACCACAAATCAGAGAAACAATAACTTTACCAAAGAGAATAATAATGAGACAACACACCAAAATTTATGGGATGTTACCAAAGTAGTACTTAGGGGAATTTTATGTCTCTAAATGCTTAAAACAGAGAAAGAGCAGATCAATGAATTGGGCATGCAAGTAAAAAAAAAACAACATAGAGAAACAACAAATTGGGTGTCGAGGTGGCGGAGTAAATAGAATATGGGCCCTGGAGTCAGGAGGACCTGAGTTCAAATTTGGCCTCAGACACTTAAGACAAAACTAGCCGTGTGACTTTGGGCAAGTCACTTAACCCCAGTTGCTCTACCTTCCCCTCTCCAAAAAACAAAAGCAAAAAAGAGAACAAATTAAAAATCCTCAATTAAACACCAAACTAAAACCTCTGAAAATCAAAGGGGAGATTAATAAAATTGAAAGTAAGAAAACTATTGAACTAATAAATAAAACTAAGACCTGGTTTTATGAAAAAACCAATAAAACAGATAAACCTGTGGTTAATTTGCTTGTAAAAAAGTACACCAAATTACCAGTACCAAAAATGATAAGGGTGAATTCACCCCTGGTGAAGAGGAAATCAAATCGGTCATTAGGAGTTATTTTACCCAACTATATGCCAATAAATCTGGCAATCTAAGTAAAATAGATGAATATTTACAAAAATAGAAATTGCCCAGATTAACAGAAGGGGAAATAAATACTTAACCCCATTTCAGAAAAAGAAATTGAAAAAGCCATCAATGAACTCCCTAAAAAAAAGTCTCCAGGGCCAGATGGATTTACAAGTGAATTCTACCATACATTTAAAGAACAATTAATTCCAACACTATAAAAACTATATGGAAAAATAGGTGGAGTCCTACAAAATTCTTATTCTGATACAAATATGGTGCTGATGCCTAAACCAAGAAAAGCCAAAACAGAGAAAGAAAATTATAGACCAATTTCCCTAATGCATGTAGATGCAAAAATTTAAAATAAAATATTAGCAAAGAAATTACAGCAACTTATTACAAGGATAATACTCTATGACCAGGTGGGATTTATACCAGGAATGCAGGGCTGGTTCAGTATTAGGAAAACTATCAGCATAATTGATTATATCAATAACAAAATTAACAGAAATCATATGATTATTTCAATAGATGCAGAAAAAGCTTTTGACAAAATACAGCACCCATTCCTATTGAAAACATTAGAGAATAAGAATAAACGGAGTCTTCTTCTTCTTTTTGTTTTTTGTTTTTGTTTTTGTTTTTTTGCTTTTTGGAGGACAATTGGGGTTAAGTGACTTGCCCAAGGTCACATGGCTAGTTTTTTATGTTAAGTGTCTGAGGTTGGATCCGAACTCAGGTCCTTCTGATTCCAGGGCCAGTAGTGCTCTACTCACTGTGCCACCTAGCCGCCTCTGGAGTTTTCTTCAAAATGATAAGTGGAATCTATTTAAAAACCATCAACAAGCATTATATGGGGCAGGCTAGGTGGCACAGTGAGTAGAGCACTACCGGCCCTGGAGTCAGGAGGACCTGAGTTCGGATCCAACCTCAGACACTTAACATAAAAAACTAGCCATGTGACCTTGGGCAAGTCACTTAACCCCAATTGTCCTACCTCCCCCTCTCCAAAAAAAGAAGAAAGACTTAGTAACTGTGATCCACCCAGTGATCCTCTACATGCAATTGCAGATATCCTGCTGCTTGCTACCAGAGAAAGAACCACTACACTCAGAGTGCAGAAAAAGACAGATCACGGTGTCTGGACATGGTGAAAACAAGAATTTGTTTTGCTTCCTGTCTATACATGTTTGTAACCTTTTTTCCCCTTTTCTTTGTCAAGGAGAGAACAAAGCAAGGAGGAAAAGAAGGCATTTGCATTAACTGAAAAGAAATATTGATTGATAGACTGAGTTCCTCTCAGCAATGAAAGGCTATAAGACAACTCCAAGGGACTCCTGATGGAAAGGGCTATCCATATCCAGAAAAAAGAATTATGGGGTCTGAATGCAGACTGAAGTAAACTACTTGCTCTCCCTCTTTTGTGTTTTGTTTTGTTCCTTCTCCCTTGATGTTCATTCCATTGGTTATAATCATTCCTTACAACTTGACTAATGTTTAGTGTGAAGGTATATGTAGAACCTGTATTGGATTGCATGCTGCCATGGGGGGAAGTGGGAGGAGAGGGAGGGGGAGAAAATTTGGAACTCAAGGGACTGTGGAACTGAATGCTGTAAACTAAAAGCAAATAATTTTTTTTCAAAAATTAGTTGAAAAAACTAAAGCCAAAGAACCCATAACCTGATCACCCCACTTATTTTGCAGACAGGTACGGAGTACTAGAGGTAAGATTTGAGCTCTGGTCTTTTGATGGCGCCCCACAAAGCCCCTCATCACATCCCTTGTTAACCTATGCTGTGGCCCCAGGGCACTGAACGCTCCTCTTCCCCCTGGGTTCCCAGTCATACTTACTGAGCTTCTTGACCGTTCCTCGAAGACGCGTATGTTTGCCTGTTTTGGGAGGTTTGGCAGGTTCTGGGGGATGCTCTGGGGACATTTCAAAAGGCCTTTTGGTGTGTGTAATAGTCTCAGCTACCTCCTTGTCCTCCAACTCAGTGACTTCTAAGGACAGAGATAGCTCTCTCTCTCTTTCATGCTTGATCAGGTTTTCGTCGAGGTATCTGTCCACCTGACTAGCCAGGACTTGGAGGTCCATTGGCCGAAGCCCCAGTATGTGATCCATAGGCTCATCTCCTATGTGTTGGTTTCTATGGAAGCCAAGGGGAAGAATCAAAGATCATTAGGTCCCAGGGAGGGCACTCAGAACAGGCGGTGTCACAGCTGGGAAGGACCTTAGAACACATGTCAGAGCTGACCTGAAGGGGAGAGCTGAGAACAGAGATTATCAGAGATCCTGGGCCTGGCTAGGTTTGGGGGAGGGATTTGGGGAGTGAGAGATGGGGGGGGGGGCGCTCTTAGAATGTCTGGGCTGGGATTAGCCTAATAACAGAGCCGAGGTGGTGGCGTGTGGTCTTAGGAAAGGGAATGTCAGAGCTAAAAAAGACCTTAAGACAGAGAACGTCAAAGTGTGGAGGGGCCTTGAAGAAGCCAAGTGGCCAGGTGTCCTAACATTTATATTCAGCTCCTTAGGGTCTGCCAAGGGCCTTTTCCACATGATGGCACACAGCAAGTCTAGGGCAGAAGCTGCCTTGGCTTCTGGCTCTTTTCTGCCATAGCAGAGATCGTTGGGAGTCAGAGCTAGAAGGGGCCTTAGGACAGTGCCGGGGTTGAACCTGGAGCTCAAAGGTTCTCAGGTCTTTAGGGAAGGGCCACAGACCCAAGCCCCGAGCATCCCAGAGCCTGGGCAGATACCGAGAGCCAGTGAAGGTGGGGAACTCGGCGGGAGGGGGCCAGGCTGGACCGTGCCGCCACACTTACTGCATCTCATTGAAGATGTCATCACGCAGGATCAAGTTAAGGAGTTCCCTCTTGGTTTTGACGCCCGCGAAATGGACGATGAGATTCCAGGCTTTGTTTCGCACTTCGAGGTCGGTGTCTAAGAGCCCCCAGGCCAAGGGGATGGCAAACAGGTGGGTGATGAAGCCCAGCTTCTGTAGCCCCTCCCAGGCCAACTTGCGGAAGGCAGCCAGGAGGTGGGAGGTGTAGTCCAGCAGCTGTCTGACCGTGGCTGAGCGCATACTGTTGGACACTTGGTAGCTGGCAAAGATTTGGCCTAGGGCTCTGATGCACATATTGTACTTGTCTGGGTCCGAGATGGTCATGGCATTGAGCAAGCTCTGGATCGTGCTGTCGATCGGTGCCAAGGTGCCCATCATCTGCGACAGCTGGCTTCGGGTGTCAATGAGGATATCTTGGGGCTCCTTGGCGAGCTTTTCTGTGGGCCTCTTGAAGCGCTGGCGGGGCGTTCGTAACAGCCGCGGGAAGCTGAAATCCCCCTCCATCCCGGTGGGTACCACTCCAAGCTGGAGCCCCTGGAGCTCTTCTGCCTCCCCGGGCTCGGAGGACAAGCCCACGGAGGTCAGAAAGACGGGAGTGCCCTCCGGCCAGAGGAAAGCCCTCACCACCGAGTTGGGGATGTAGCCGTCTGGTGCGATGATCCACTTTCGGCCCTTGCCGAAAAACTTGTGTAGCAGTGGAAACCTGTGAATTTCGTCCCAGCCCAGCATCTGGGTAGCATGGCGGGCCGAGGGCACAGCTGGCATCTGCTTCTGTAACTGGCCCTGCCTCGTCTTTTGGGCAAAGGACTGGTACCGGTATTTCTCCTTGTACTTGTCCTCAGTCGCCAGGATTGGGCCTCCTCTCTCCTGCACCACGTGTGGGACTGAGCGGTCAAAGGCAACCACCCGCAAGTTGGGCAGTGTCTCCAGCCTTTCCAGCTTCTGCTGCCCACCGCCCACATAGAGGTATCGGGGCACAAATATGCTCTTAAAGGACAAGAAGAAGCCCGGCACGAAGGGTTTGGGGGTCTCCTTCACCAGGTCAGGGAGGTTCATGGCCATCAGGCGGCTCAGGAAGGCATCAGGAAGAAGCAACAGGCAGGACACCAGATAGAGGCTCTGGTTGATGGCAACAAGCAGGTCGCCCCGCTCATTGGCAAAGCAGAGAGCCCCGAATTTGAGGGACGAGTTGAAGCAGGTCAAGAGTGTGCCCTGGAGGTCCCAGAGCCTGACTGTGTCGTCGGTGGCCCTGGTGACGAAGATGCCCAAGGTTAGGCAGACGTCGAAGGAGGTAATGGGGTTCAGGTGCAGGGGCTTGGTCTCCAGGAAGCAGTCCTCCGGCTTGGTGCTGGGGATCGCCAGGAAGTCCTGGTAGTGCCAGAGGCGCATGCGACTGTCTTCAGTGATGGCGCTCACTGATTTGGGCAGGAGGATCAGCAGGCTGAGCTTGCAGCTGCAGAGGATGCTGGTCAGGGTGACCAGGTTCACTGTGGAGTCCTCGAGCACCGCCTCGGACAAGTGCACGTAGTCGTCCATGCCATAGGAGCAGAGGAAGGAGCTCTCCCGGGAGCTGCAGGGCACCCCCGCCAAGGTGGCGAGCGCCAGCACCGTGGCGGAGTGCAGCTGCTTCTCAATACGGGCGCAGTGATGCTGAGACAGCACCCTCACCATACCGCTCTCGTGCCCGCAGAACACCAGCCCCTCCAGCCCCCGGCTCAGCTGCGGCCTCCCGTAGGCCAGACACTGCACGCGGTCATCCGCCCTCCGGGAGGTGCACAGCAGGTACTTGGCGGTGCAGGGACAGCGGCTGGCGTCCAGCACCAGCACCTCCGGGTTGCCCGTGGCCACGAAGATCTCCTCCCGGTCAGGGTCATAGGCCCAGTCGATGGTTTGGTCCAGAAGGGGGAAGGGCCAGGTCAGGACCAGGAGCTCCCCAGTCAGGGGGCACAGGAAGCGCAGGAGGCCGTCCTGAGTGTAGCAGGAGATGCGGACCGAGTTGCTCCCACAGCATACCTGCCTCACCTCCTGCGGAATGGCCCCGCAGACGTTGAACAGCCGGTAGAAGCAGGGCAGGTGGTGCACAGAGAAGGAGGTGGCAGTCTGGGCAAAGAAGGCTTTGGATCTGAAGAACTCCAGGCGCACCAGTCCCTCGTGGAGATCGACTTGCCGGAGGAGGTTGCCCAAGGTCAGGTTCCACTCCTTGATCAAGCCTTCTCTCCCAGCTGTGAGCAGGGTGTGGGCCTCAGGCCGGCTGCAGAGGCACACCACTGGCCTGGAGTGGGCCTGGAAGCTGTGAAAAGTGCTGTCCCGGTCTAGGCTCCAGGCCTGGACCTGCCCAGCTTTATTGCCTGTATAGAGATAGCCCTGGGTACTGCAGATGTTAGAGCAGGTAACGGGTGAGCCACTGCCTTGAGAAGTGAAGACTCTGGCCTCCTCAAAGTTGTTCTGGCCTACACGCTTGAAGAGGCGGACCAGGCTTTCACAGAGTACCACCATGCCCCCATTGATGCCGGCCATGTTGATGTCCTGGACCAGCTCTTTGCTAGCCATAAGCACCTCCTTGGCAAGGTGGAGGCCTCGCCCACTGGGCTCAATGACCCACATGACCACAGCCCCAGCAATGCCGGAGAGCAGCATCTGTGACTTGGGGTCGTAGGCCAGGCAGCTGATGGAGAAGCGGCAGGGCATGACACACAGGCTCCGCAGAAAGCGAGTGTGGTCCCCAAAGATGCGAAGGAACATGTCCCCACAGTAAGCAGCCAGCACCCGATGTTCCCCAGTGTGCACCAAAGCCTGGACAGGAGGCAGGCTCTCATACATGGGGAAAACTTTCTTCTCCACCTCATGGTCATAGACCTTCATCTGCACCCACACCACTGCCTACAAGGAGACAAAGACAGAGAGGAGGCGGGATAAGGATGATGGAGTCAAAATCACTGGGCCCAATGCCTTCCTTTTTCGGAGGCAGCATGAATGTCATCAAGGAACTAGGGACTAGGGTGCAAATGACAGGGCAGGAAGACAATATGAAGAGTGAGGAGAGGGGGGAAGCTAGGTGGCTCAGTGAATAGAGCACTGACCCTGGAGTCAGGAGGACCTGAGTTCAAATATGGCCTCAGACACTTAACACTAGCTGTGTGACCTTGGGCAAGTCATTAATTGAATTTCATCTTTTTAAATTGAGTCAGCAATGGCTTAACAACTTGACAGTCACACCCTCTTTCTCTTTTCTCACTAACCTCTTATTTATTCAATTATGTGATTTTCCAGCTTACCTTACTAACTTGTTTTATTTACATGAATTGTTTTCACTGACTTTTTCTGACTCATCTTGCCAGGACAACTTTTGCTCTCCCCTCCTGGTGCTGTTCCTGACATTGTCTGGACTCCAAAACCATATCTCAGAACTAGGTACCTTTATTCCCACCCAGACTCCCCCAAGGCCTTTGCATATGACCTTTCCCTATTAGAATGCACGCTCCTTGAGGGGCAGGACTGCCTTTCTTTTGCATTCGTAGCCCTTAGCACAGTGTCTGGCACATAACTAGGGCTTAATCTTCCTTCCCTCCTCCCTCTCTCCCTCCCTTCCTTCTCCCTCTCTCTCTCTCTCCTTCCCTCCTTCCCTTCCTTCCTTCCCTCTCTTTCTTCTTTCCTCTCCCTTTTTCTTCCCTCCCTTCCTTCCACAAATCTAAATTCTATTGAACTTAGCAGGTAGAATAAGTCAGTCAGTCAATCAATATTTATTGATACAGCCTACTATGTTTCAGGTACCATGCTAAGTGCTGAGAATACAAAAAGAGGCCAAAAGCAGTCCCTGCCCTGGAGAAGCTCACAATAGAGACTGTGGTGAAAATGACAATAACAAAGGAAAGGAACCTGAGTGGTGAGGCCTGGGGTCTTGGTCTTCTTATTTCAGGGTACTTGCTATGGAAGTGGGGGTGGGGAGATGAGACAGACTCCCCGCAATTCGCACTTAATTCCTTTACTGTCATTCTGGAATCGATGTTTCTTGGCAGGTCCTCGTATGGAAAGGATGGAGCAAAAATCATAGAAGATTAGAGATGGAAGTGACCACTGAGATGGCCTCATCTTGTCCCTCACCCCACAGTGTCCTGTGCTGGAGCTTTCTAAGAATGGTGAGGTTGGGAAGGGCCTCAGAGGCAGTGTGGTAAGCAGCACTGGGAGAAGGGAAGCACAATTTTGAAACCCAGCTGTTTCATACTAGGCGCATGATCCTTGGTAAGTTACTTGAACCTCCTCAATTTTCTCAGTTTCAAAAGCATAAACAGATTGTGCAAGGAAAACTTTGTACAAACATGGGAGAGGTAGGAGGAGTGGACAGTCCTTGAACTTTACTTTCATCTAAACTGGCCACAGGAGGGCAGAACACACACACACACACACACACACACACACACACACACACACACACACACACAGGAATACATATAGGAACAGGAAAAAAGGAAAAAGAAAAATATAAGAGGAAGGGTAGATTCAGGGATAAATTGGTCAAAAGCAAAACAAACCTTAAGTTTAGAAAGGGGATAGTGAAGAAAAAGTTAAAAGGAGAAAAGAAGAGAAAGGATAATAACCTGA
Source organism: Gymnobelideus leadbeateri (assembly GCA_011680675.1). NCBI lineage: Eukaryota > Metazoa > Chordata > Mammalia > Diprotodontia > Petauridae > Gymnobelideus > Gymnobelideus leadbeateri. The sequence goes on from WOXC01004443.1 coordinate 325,518, forward strand.
AATAAACAGGGAAAGAGAACTCTAGGAGAGAGAAAGTATAAGAGAATAGAATGAAGGGAAATAATTATAACTGTGAATGTGAATGGATGAAATCACCCATAAAATAGAAGAAACCACCAAAATAAGTTAGAAAGCAAATTCTAACACTATTTTGTTTACAAGAAACGCACTTGAAACATAAAGATTAATACCCAAATTAAAATAAGGAGTTGCAGAAAAATATATTAGGGTTCAGCTGATAACGATCAAACAAACAAAAGCAGGAGTAGCAATGATTATCTTGGACAACACAACAACATAAACTTAATATAAAGATAAAGAAGAAAACTACATTTTGCTGAAAGGTAATACAGACAGTGAATTGGTTCCAATACTTACTATACATGTAGTCAATGAAATAGCTTCTAAACACTTAAAAGAAAAACTAAATTATAAGGAGAAACAAACAATAAAATACAATAATGGAGAATTTTTGATTATCCCTATCAACCCTAATAAATCTAATAAATAAGAAAAAAGTTAAGGACTTGAATAAAATTTTAGAAAAATTAGAAGTGATAGACTTCTGGTGATTATTGAATGGACATAGAAAGGAAATTATGTATTTTCAGCTTTGCATGGCACCTTTACAAAAACTTGTCATATCTTATCTTATCTGACATAAAAACCTCACAAACAACTTTTTAAACAACAGGAATATTATACATATCATTTACTGATCACAATGCAATAAAAATTATGTTAAATAAAGGACCACTACAAAAATATTAAAAAATCAACTGTAAAAGAAAAACTGGAGACTAAACTGCTTATCCTGAAGAACCGTTGAGTCAAAGAATAGATCATAGAAATGATGGAAAATGTCATTAAAGATAATTATAACAATGAGACAATATTTCAAAATTTGGGGAATGCAGGTAAAGCAGTTCTTAGGAGGAAAAAAGGTAGATAAAGACTTTCATTATTCTAATATTGTTTTGGGAAGTACAAGAGAATAAAGAACAGAGTTGGGTAGTTGGGGAAAACAATGTGATTGGTTACAGAGAGATGGGGACAACACGATTGGTTGGAAACGGGGAATGAAGGGCTAGTAACAACCTGTGGCTAAGAAATGTTCATTTTTGAGTTTGCCTGCAAGGTTAGAGATAGTGGACCAGACATCTTTGGATAACAAACCAGGAATCCTTGAAGGATAGCTTGGTGTTGTAAATATACTAGACTCCCAGGTGTCCACCTGTATCCCCCAAGGATAAGATATTTCCTTGACACAAGAATAGAATAGCAATTGACAAGAGAACTAGATTTCTAAACTTAATTCATTACAAGCTGGCTGAATTCTGAACTAAGTTCAGAGACAAAGAAATACAACTCAGGAATTACATAACGAAATCAATTAACTCTAAATAGGATCAACTTGATTGTGTCAATGGCTATCTATAGCCATATAAAAATGCCCTAAATCACTACTAATTAGAGAAATGAAAGTTCAAGTTTAAAGCAGTTCTGAGATTCTACCTGACATCCATCAGATTGGCAAAGAAGACAAAAAAGGAAATGACAAATGTTGGGAGGGGTTGTTGGAAAAGACACACTGATGTAGTATTTGTTGGAAGACCGAGAAATTTGTAATTATATACAAAAAGTTAATAAATAGTGCATGTCCTATAATCCAGCTGTATCACTTCTGGGCTTATAACTGAATGGGATCAAAGAAAGAGGAAAAGAAAAAAAGAACTAAGACAGAAAAAGACAAGAAAGAGACGAGATTTCATTTTCTCGGCCCATAAAGAGGGCAGAACTAAAGTGAAAATTACTAAATCCAATCCACATCAGAGTCACCCCACCTCATATCCTTTGTCTTTCCAAATAACTCCCAAACTATACTTTCTGTTAACTTTAGATTCATGTGACACATATAACACTGACCTTAACGCACTCTACTTGCCTCTTCCCAGAAACATGGTGGCAGAAAAACCTATAACTAAAAGGTTGCCCATCAGTTGAGGAAAATGGTGTGTGAATATGATGGATCCAAGGGCTGTTATGCTATAAAAAACTGAAGAAATGAATGGCTTCCAAAGACATGGAAAGACTTTCATGAACTGATCCAGATTCAGTGAAGTGATTAGATGCAGAGCAATTTGGACATTAGTATAAAAAAACAGTTTTGCAGACTTTTATAAACCAGTGAAGAAGGAAATGATTAGAATGAGGAAAATAAAGCATTTAATAACTACCATCCTGTAAAGATAAACTCTCAAAAGTGTAAGAATGATATTTAATACAATGACTAGACACAATTCCAGAGGAGTGATGAATGAAACATGCTATCCATCCATGACAGATTTAAGGTGTATCATGAGATATACATAATTTTGTGAATCAGGGTGTGCTGGAACCAACTGCAACTGGATCATGAGAACTGATGGTGAAATTTTCAGTGGGAGCATTTACACCTGGGACATCGGCAAATGCTATAAATCAGGCCTTTAATTATTGTTTTGTTGATTGTCAAGACTTAAGATAATAATCGAGAAAATTTGTTAATAAAGTAAATTAAACTTAAAAGTGTGTCTTGCATACATTTTTTAAAAAGAAAGCCAGTTGTTAAACACTGTGAACAGCCAAAGGAGAATTTGTTTTGCTTGACTATGCATATTTTATACAACTTTTTTCTTTCTTTTTTTTCCAATAAAGGGAAGAGAAAATAAGATTTCTGCTTATTTAAAAAAACCCCGAGAGATGAGGAATACTGGAGATGTGGGGTATTGCATATACTTTCAGGTCAGGTCATTGTATTAGTGGTCTGACCTGCTTTACCTTGTTACCTCTCATACCAAAGGCTTAAATGGTAAATGTTTATAATGTGAATATAGAAAAAATAATGTATAGATATATGTGTATATAATATATATGTATAATAGTATATATTATGTATAATATATGTAATAGTACATATTATGTATAATATATATTATATGTGTATATCTTTATGTATATAATGTAAAAACAAGACACGAAATAAAACTGGGGGCTGAACCAGATGATCCCTAAGGCCCTTCCCAGCTCTGACCAGTCTATAAATCTTGGTTTTTCCTGGCACACTCTACCCAATTCACAACACATCCTTCAAGAACTGGAAGGAGCTCAGAAGCTACCTTGTCCAACCTTGCACCCAGGAATTGAATCCAGGAGCAGGTTCTTCGATCATGGAGTCTCAGACCTGTCAGGGAGCATTGGAGGAATATCAGTGCTGGAAAGGTTTCCTGAGGCTACTGGTTGTGAGATCCTTACATCTCCCACACCAAGTCAAGGAGGCCAGAGTTTGGAGGAGCAACTGCTCAGGTGCAAGGTGGACTGGATGACATCTGAGGTCATCCTGAAGGGTAATCACCTCCTTCACAAGGAGGCAGAGGCTGCTGAAATGGAATGTATGGGAAATTTGCAGGGTGGGCATGGAGCTAGGGAAGCGAGATCATGGCGACTTAGAATTTATCATCTGAAATAATAATAGCAGGTAATTCCCTAGCCCTTTCCAGGGTGTGAATGCATTTACAGACATGATCTCGTTTGATCTTCCAAACCCCTCCATGAAACAGGCACTAGAATTCTTTATACCCCTATTTTAAGGAAGGAGAAATTGAGGCTTAGAAGGGTTATGTGCCTCACATACAGTCAGTAAGTAAGAAAGGCCATCTTTGTCTCTCTGGACTCCAAGTCCAGTGTTCTCCTCCGTACAGTGGAAGCTATCTCTCCAGCCTTAGTTTGGAGAAACAGATTTTAGTGGGTTCAAAGAAAGGTTAGGTGGGAAACCAGGGCCTAAAACTGTGGGGGCAGTTAGCCCAGGGGAGGTGGGAGATCAATTCTGACAAGAAAGAATAGGAGCAGTCATTTAAAGAGACTAGTGCAATCACACTGACTCTTGGATTGTGGCAACTTGGGCAAGGAATAAAAAGGGATGGGAGCCAAAGTAGGGCCTGGTGCTGGGAGAACAGTCAGGGAGTAGTTGGGTTAGGTGAGGAAAGATGAGGACAGGGGGGCCTTGGGGCTCTACTGGGAGAAAGAGGAGAATCCAAGAAAGACAGAAGAGCACATCTCAAGACTGTCCATGGGACTGTGATGACACTTTTATATACACCTCTTTTCTCTGCCAAGGACAGAAAAGGACAGAGCCCAAACTGGCAGACAGAACTGAGTCTCAAGATACGGAGAAAGACATGAGTGAGCACCTCATTGCTCTGGATGAATTCCAGTAACCACAGTAAGATGAAGCCTCTCCCTGCAAGGTCTTGAAGTCTTGGCAAATAGGGTTGTTCAAGGTCTATCCTTCTGACTGAACTCATTACTCTTCTAAGCCCGCCTTCCAAGTTGCTCATAGCTCTGTCAAAATCCCAATTACCATGTATTTATTCATCTTAAAGATAAGATGGTTTTGATTTCTGCCCCCCAAATAATCTCCAACTTCCTCATTTCACCTGCCACTCCCATTGTGATGGCGGCCCAACATCCGTGGAAGTTCTTGCCAATGTGGCTACTGCTAAACTCTGCTCTCCAATGGGATGTTCCAGCTTCCAGTGACTGCACTTTTATTTACCAAACCAACAGGAATCATATACATTGGAATCCTTAAAAATCATAAACCCTGGGAAGGGCACACTATCTTCCAGAATAGACTTTTCTACCCTGGGAAAGTTCTATTTCATAAACAATCACATCATACAGATCAAAGAAGATCTAACCTTATAAGGTTACATATGTATCACACGTGAAGTATCATTCCCAAATTTTAACAGCACTTTTATATAATGTTCTCCAAAATGATAACCCAAGAAATTTGTAAACACAGCACTAATATGACATAATCTTAGGAACAAAAATGTAAAAAGGGAAAGCTTACTGCCAATATAACAACATTAATCCAGTTGTATGCATCTCCAAATCATCTTGGAGAACAACTCCATGCATTTCCTTCCTAATTTGGCATTCTAAGTAAGTTCTAGGTAAATTAATAGGTAGCTGGTACAATAGATGGGGTGCTGGACTTGAGTTAAGAAGTTCTGTGTGTAGGCAAGTCAATTAACCTTTCAGCCTTAATTATAATTAACATAATTATATTTAATTAATTTATAATTTTATTTCTAATCTTATATATTTATTTATAATTTTAAATTTATAATTAATTTCATTTAAAATAATTAAATAATTTAATTGTAACTATAGCACCTATATCCCTGGGTGGTCATAAAGATCAAAGGAGAGAACTTTGCAAACTTGAAAACCCTATGTAAATATTAGCTATATTTGTTGTTGTTGTTATTCTATACAGAGTGCATTCTAGAATCTGAAGTAGATCTTATAAGGTATCACTCTGGCATACAAGGTATGACTGGTAATTAATATCTAAAGCACGTATCAACTATTTGATAAATAATGGCCACAAATTTATCAAAATCAAAATGTGTCCAAAATTTTAATTGCTCAGTTTTAAAGGTTGCTCCATGATTCCAGCTACCTTTCCAAATCCACAAAACCTAAATCCTGAAAAAAAATAGAAGAAAATGTGAGGTCACCCCTAGAAAAAATAATTAACCTAGAAAACAGGTCAAGATGAGATAATCTAAGAATAACTGGACTTCCTGAAAACCACAGCCAAAAGAAGAAGAAGAAGAAAGTCAGGATACCATATTCTAAGAAACGGCAATTAAAACTGCCCAGACCTATAGAATAAGAGGGCAGAGTAAAAATTGAAAGAACCAACCAGTTATCTCCAGAAAGAAGCCCTGAAATGAAAACTGCTTAGAATATTATAGCCAAAATCCAGAGCTTCCAGACTGAAAAAAACAATACTGCAATTAACCACAAAGAAAGAATACAAGTGCCAAGGAACCAGTCAGGAAGACAAAAGACTTGGGAGCTACCACTTGTAGGAAAAGGTGAGCTTGGAATATGGGTTTCTAAAAGACAAAAGACAAAAATTACAACCAAGAATAATTTACCTGCAAAATTAAGTATAATCTTATAGGTGAAAATGTGATCTTAATAAATAGAGGACTTCCAAGCATTCCTAAAGAAAATATTAGAAATTAACAGAATCTCTGAAATGCAAACACAAGTATTAAGAAAATCTAAAAAGGTAAATACATTGGAGCAATTGGAAGGGGTTATCCAATGAAGATGTGTTTATAGTCTAATGGGTGGAGTCTCTCTTCAGAACCTTAATGTCATCAAGGCTCACAGAGGGAGTTAAATCCATTGAACAGAGGACCTGGGAGTTGTTTTGTTCCACTTAGATGATTTTGGGTGAAGAAGAGGGGAAAAGGCATACACTAAGCAAGAAAGGGACAAAACTGACTGGACAGGCACTTCTGGATGGCAGGGGCTATGTCACTCTTACATGTGTATCCTCAGCAGCCAGCATATCATAGATAATTAATAAATGTGTTTTTATTCATTCATTCAAAGTAATTTTCCTCCAGCACACATCTGACCACATGACTCCCCTACTGAGCCAATTCCATTGTCTTCCTATTGACTCTGGAACAAAATATAAACTCTTCTGTTTAACTTTTAAAGCCCTGCATGACCTGGTCCTAACCTACCTTTAGAGATTCCTTGGACTTTATTCATTCTCCTGTGTTCTAAGATGCAGCTAATCTGATCTTCTCTCTATTCTTCACTTATGATACTCCAGTTCTTAACCCAGGGCCTTTGCACTGGCCATCCCCCATGCCTGGAATGTACTCCCTGCATCCCTGAATCTTGAAGAGCCCCTCTCCTCCTTAAAAATGCAGCTTAGGCAACATTTTCTGCATGAGGCCTTTGCTGATCCAATTGCTTCTACTGACTTTCCTCCCAAACTGTGTGGACATGTGTGTGCATGTGTACAAACATATATTGAGTTATGTATGCATTTATCAACTTTATGTTGTATTGAGGGAATCCAGGGAATTAGAACAGCAAATGGTTAACTGTGGGGATTGAGTGAACCACACTGATTCCATCTTGTGATGCAATTCTGGAGCTAGATCAATTACTTTCTTTTTTCCTTTTTTTTTTTTTTTTTTTGCTTTTCATAGGGGCATATGGGGTTAAGTGACTTGCCCAAGGTCACACAGCTAGTAAGTGTTAAGTGTCTGAGGCCAAATTTGAACTCAGGTCCTCTTGACTCCAGGGCTGGTGCTCTATTCACTGGGCCTCCTAAGCACCCTAAATTTTATTTTATTTTATTATTTTTTGGAGGGGGGAGGGCAGGGCAACTGGGATTAAGTGACTTGTCCAAGGTCACATGGCTAGTAAGTGTTAAGTGTCTTGAGGCCAGATTTGAACTCAGGCCCTCCTGACTCCAGGGCTGGTGCTCTATTCACTGTGCCACCTAGCTGACAAATCAGTTACTTTCTATTCAATTATGGGTCTAGTCCAGTTTCTGATTTTTGAGAAAACTACTTAATTATGGGAATTGGGAGAAAACAATTATATTTGAATCTAGTCAGGTGTGGCTGGGAAACTGGAGCACCCCCACCTGCTGGCTAGAGACCCTCAACTAAGAACCTAGGTTATGCTGAACAGAAATGCAGTCAGATCCAAAGTTCTATGTAAGGAGTTTTCTCACCATTTGACATTTCAAGAAGCCCATATATCTTCTTTGAAAACTGCCCCCCCTCCAAAAAAAACCAACTGGCTCCATACTGATCAACCGGTCATTGTTCCCATGTTCCTTTGATTATTTACATACACTTTGGGGAGTGGGATTCTGAATCTGTTTATGCTCCCCTTCCCAAATGGATAGTTCCTAACCATTTACCCAATTAGAAATCAGATTGCCCAATATTGTGTGGTTTCCTTTTAATCAACTGGTCTTATTTGATTATTTTTATAAAATATGTATGAAAATTTGTCTCCCTCTGTATTTGCGGGTCCATCCCTAAGCTGAGAAAGGGACCTGGTCCCAATTTGTGGGGCAGTTGGCATGCCCTGCTTAATACATCACTGTACACAGAAAGTCAAGCCTTTGTTTTCTCACTCATTTCACCTTTCATCATCACAGGACAGAAATCCTTCTTGCCTGGCATTGGCTCCTTGAGAGTGGGGCTCATTTCATTCTCTGGACCTGCATCCCCAGAATCTAGGTAGTATAATGCCTGGTAGTGGGCATTTTGACAGTGGGCACTTAATATTTGTTAATTCACATCAGTAGTAGGCCAAGCCAATTGTTTTGACATGTAATTGGGGAAAATATTTTTTAAAATAAGTCATACCCTATGTTCTTTGTTGGATTAAACTGGCAGATCAGGACCATGGGACCCCAGCTCTGGAGCTAGAAGGGCTTCAGGGGCCATTCATCCAGTCCCCTCATCCTTGACCTTAGGGATTGATCTGTCTTTGGCCATTTGCTGTTTTATATTTTTACCAATTGCTTGGAAAATATGGAGGTGACATATTTATTTAATTTGCCGATGACATCACGTCAAGACAGGCAGCAAACACGCAGGAATGAAAGAATCAAAATTCATAAAGATTTGGGCAGGCTAGAATCTCTTGTTAAATCTAACACAAGGGAATTTAATAGCCTTGGCTTCCAGATATCAAGTTACTAAGTCCAAGATAGGAGAGGTGTAGTTCACATTTTTTCACACCGACTATGACCAAGCAACATTTCCGGAAAGTCTGTGAGCTCTACCTTTAGCAATCATGAGTCAGCATTCGAGATTCCCAGTGCACTGGGAGGTGGAATGCCCAGGAGAGTGGAGGGGACAGTTCTGTTGTGGACGGCCCCATGGTCAGCTCCCACCTGGGGAAACAAGCTTCAGTCTAGGCACCACACTTTAGGAAGTCCATTGATGAGTGGGGGAGCATTCAATGCAGGCTCGCCAGAATGCAGAAGGGCCCCAAGGTCTTGCCTGTGAGGATCAGCTAGAGAAGACTGCGGCCACTTAGAGGGAGCGTGACAGCCATGTCAAAATATGCATAGGACAGTCCGTTGGAAGACGGCTTAGACTTGTGCTCCTTGGCCCCAGGGGCAGCACCGGGAGCAGAGGCAGGAGCCAGTAAAGGCGTCCTAAGCATTAGGGCTGCCCCAAAATGGAAGGAGCTGCCCCAGAAGGCAACGAGCACAGGGATCCCCTCCTTGGCCTGGAGGACCCCTGGAAGTGGGGTTGCAAAGAGGATTCCCAGGCAGGCACTGGATGACTGAGACAGACTGAGTTCATCCCAACTCTTGAGATTCTGGGATGTTGAGGCTAAGGAAGGATGGCAAGGTACTGGGGGGAGGGGGAATGAAGGAACCTGGCTGAGCTGGGATGGAGAGACCTCTGAGGAGGGGTCCCTGCCATCTCCCATGGCAGCTCCCCCATTCTACTTAGTGCTAGCAAGCTCACCACCCCCATCCCTCCTGGTGCTGCCTTCCTGCTCTAAACCGACCAGGGCTAACAGCTCTGGGGCCCTGAGTCCTCTCTTTCTTAAACATACCCAGTCCCATGGCTGGCTTGGCAGTGCCCCCCAAGCCACTCCCTGGAAGCTGGGCACACTCACCTTCATCTCCTTCCCCTTCGCCCACCCCAGGGAGGCGTAGTAGTGGGCGTCAGTGAAATAGTGGCAGACGGTGGGCATTCCCAGGGGGCTGCAGGTCTCAGAGAACACGCTCTCAGGCTGGTCGCTCAGGCTGATCACGGCATCTGACCGTAACCCTTTTTGCTGTAGAAGAGGTGGCTGTGAGTGGACTGACTGTCCCTCCCCAGCCTCCTAACTCAAGGGCTTGCTCCTCCTTGCTTCCTTCCCTCCCCCTGGGCTGCCCTGTGGCTCACACCTCCCCAGGCCTGGCTCCTGGGTCTGGACTCCATTTCTATCATCCTGCTCTCCCCTTAGAAACTCCCTGAGGGCAAGCAGCAGGTTCCATCCATTTCCCTTTCTGCTGCAGGCCCCTCTTAGCCTTCCCTTACCCTTCCTTCGATTGCCTTCTACTGCCCTTCCACTGCCAAGGCATGACTCTCACATCAGCAGCATGGGACTGAAGGCTGGAAGGCCTTACCACCTAGCCCAGTCACCTTGTTCTTACACAGAAGTAACCTGCCCGCATGGTAGCAAGTGGCAGGGCCAAGACTTGGACCTGCCTCTGGCTCAAAGACCTCCTATGGCTCCCTATGGCCTGCAAGACAAAGCCCAGACATACTGGCTCAGTACCCAAGGCTGTCAACAGTGCCAACCCGTCCTCTGAGTCTGGGCATAGGTAGGGCTGTCAGTAATGCAGTTTAGCCAGATGGTGGTGGAAACTGAGGCCCAGAGAACAGAAGGGACTCCCTCCTTCTAACATCCATGGTGTCCAAAACTTCTAAGATTAGCTGGATCCTGTGCTGGGAGGCTGCCAAGTGCAGCCCCTCCCTGAGCCTCACTGATCCTCGTTGGGGTGAGGCCCTCATTTCTGGCTGTACTCCATCAGAGAAAGGCTGGCCCTCAGCAGTCACTGTGTCTGTGCTGTCTGACCCCCAAGAACATGGAACTTGCTTTGTCCTTGCACCTCCAGCACTGGTCAGAGCGCCAGGCACCCAGCAAAGGCTTGGTGATTGAAAACATATATAACATTTCTAGATAAACATACAGCACATAGATATGTATAAACATAAGAAATGCCTAAAGGGACCATGTCACTTGGGGGACCTTGGAGGTGGCACTCAGGCTTGGGATGCTAGGGGGCAGAAGGGAAGGAGGGTGTTCCTGATCTGGAAAACAGCTAGGGCAAAGGAATGGAGTCCAGGGATAGGCTGAGCACGAAGGCCAGGGTCCTGGACTGCAGAGTGCAGCCCAGGGTCCGAAGCCCAGAGGCAGGGAGGGGCACCAAGCAGAGCACTTGGGATTTGCTCCTGAAAGTGAGAGGGAAAGACCTGGCTGGACCTGCCATTTAGGAAGATCACTTCAGTGGCTGAATGGAAGATGGATTGGAGTGGGAGAGGCTGGAGGTAGGCTGACCCCCCAGCAGCTACTGTAGGGGTCCAGGGGCAAGGAAGTGCCCTGGTGCCATGTTGGATGTGGGGGTGAGAGAGAGAGGAGTCCAGGGTGACACCTAGGTGGGAGCCTGAGGGACTGGAAGGGTAGGTGAAATGAAACAGGCCCTGCATCCCCAGAGTTTCCATGTTCTTGGGAGTTAGACAGCACAGACACACTGACCACTGAGGGCCTGCCTTTCTCTGACAGAGTCCAGCCAAGAATGTGGGCCCCACCCCTTTGAGGGTCAAATTTCCCCAGGGGGCCATTGAGGCTAAGGGAGGGGCTATACTCGGGGACCTCCCAGCACAGCTTTGGTTTTTAAGGAGACCAAGGAGAATGGAATCCAGCTAATCCTGGAAGTTTTGGGCACCAGGGATGTCTGAAAGAATGAAGAAGTTCCTTCTGCTCTCTGGGCCTGTTTCTTCCTCTACAAAATGAGGGGGTTCTTGGGCCCAGTGGAAAAGCTGCTGTGTTTGGAGTTGGAGAGCCTGGGCTTGGGGTCCCACTTTTGCTATTTTTCTGTATGATCTCAGACAAGCCACTGAGCCTCAGTTTCCTTTTCTGTAAAATGAGGGCCACCCCACGTCCCCTCTGACAATCCCTGGGCCTCTGGGGACCAAGTCCCCTCCTAAGTGTGTTATGGGACCTCAGAATCTGGGAGGCCCTGCCTGACCCCCCCTTCCAGCTCCGGCAAATCCCTCCATTATTTTACTCCTCTGCTGGGGCTAGGCTGAGACTCAGAGACTTGGTGCCCTCCAGTGCTACAGAAATGTCAGCTTAGATGTCATGCTTTGCACTCTTCTTAGTTACAAGCTTCTTCTCCCCCTTGAGTGTAAGCTCCCTGAGGGCAGGGATGATTTTCGTTTTTGTCCTTATCCCCTGCAGGAATGAACTATCTCAGTCTTGTCTGTACCTCCAGGACCTGGAGAGTAGAAGGTCTTTCACACTTGCTATTGAACTGATTTTTGTCTAATCTCCCCCAGGGCTCAGGAGTCCCCTTGACAGCCGAGGTGCTCAAAACTGGAAGGGCTGCCCTCAGCGGCCACCAGTGCAACTCATCAGGAGCCCCTACTTCCACAGCCACTCCAAGGGGTCATCCTGACATCACCACCTCCACAGGTAGTCCATTCCACCTGGAGAAGGACCTCCTTATACCAAGTCATAATCTGTTACCTTACCACCCAGGAAAAAAAAAAGAAAAACAACCCACAGGAGCCTAGATTTATAGCTGGAAGGAACATTGGGGGCCATCAAGTCCAAACTGCTCACTTAGGCCTCGAGGTGAAGTGATTGCCTAGGGCTGGAGGTGGGATTAGAACCCAGGGCCCAGTGCCCCCCCCTTAAGCCGCTATGTCTCATGTTCCCTTGTCTGGCTTCTGGCTTGGACAGAACCCATCTCTTTCCCTTCCAGCATCTGAGGACAGTCATGCTGACCCCAGGCCCCAAGAAGAATGAATCCCTAGTCCTCTGTAATGAATAAGGAACTTGTATCTTTGGGTCTTTCTTCCTATGCATTCCCTGAGGACAGGGATTCCATGCTATCCCAGTGGCTCCCCTAGGGTGGGGATGAGGGCCCAGGTCTCTGAATGCAGTAGGCACTTAATAAGTGTTGGATGAAAGGTGGCACAGGGACCTAGTACCAATCTCTTACCATGCGTTTATTCAAGACATCGTTGATCATTTTTTTCATATGTTTCCACTCAGGAACAAGCTTATTCTCAGCCATCCTTGTCCTTTCTAAATGTCTCCTATTCAGAACCTACAGGGGTCCAAGAACAGAGTCTTACACGCATGTGAGCCTCAGGGGCTTGGGCAGACCTCAGACCCGAAGGGTCAGCCCTTTGAGAGAAGTTTGGCTTCATCGAGACCCAACTATTCATTTTAGACCAAGGACAACGGAGGCCCAGAGAACAGGGAGTGCCATTGTACCCTTTTCAGGGGGCCACACGCTCTTATCACAGTTGTCTCTCCCTCTACCAGTGCAGAAGAAAACTCCTCCATGTCCCAGGGGATGGTCTAGCTTTGCAATTGGGGCTGGAAAGTCCACTTGAACTCAGCTATCTCAAGTCTAGAGAAGAGGCCCCTCTCTGTGAGACCCTGCTGGGTCACAAGAAACGGGCTCCTCCTCACTGGAGATGATACGGTAAAGGACATTCCTTCTTCCAGCAACGGCTGTATGAGGTGCCTCTGAGGACAGAAATGAGAGCTCCTGGGAGGAGAAGCTGGCCCACCTGCAGAGCGCAGGCCCTCCCAAGGCCTTACTTACCAGTTGCTTTCCCAACTCAGGGGGCCTGATTCCCTCTAGTTTTGCCGAAAGCTCAGCTCGATGGATGCTTCCAGCTTAGTCTGTCCAAATTCCACAGTAGCTATCCATAGCAGGAAGAGGAGGAGGAAGAGGAAGGGAATTCTGGGGAGAGGAACCAGAAAACAAATAGTTTGGATTCCAGTCAGGATCAGGATGTGACTGAAAAGCCAGGAAAAGTGTTAGCCGCACCCGTTCAAATCCAAGAGAACCCCTAGGGCTGTTTGGCTACTGCAGAGCCCCTCTCCCACTCCCAAGTGGCCACAAGGACTTCCTAATCAAGAATACCCACAAACACACATGTCTGTTTCATCACCTGACTCGATTCCATTAGCTTTTGTCCCATGCCTTGCCTCCCTTCTGTGGCTAAATTCATGAAAGCCATCTGCAATGGCTGCTGGGCTTCCTCTCCTCCTCTTCTTGTCTTAATTTCTGTAATCTGGCTATTCCCCTCATCATGCCACTGAGCTGCTCTCTCTGGAGTTATTAATGATTTGGCCGACAAATCCAGTGGCCTGTTCTCTCCTCGGCCCTCTGCAGCCTTTGGTACTGCAGATCCATCATTCTCTCCTCCTTGATAACTTCTAGGTTTTGGCTTACCCTATCCCCCTCCTGGTTCTCCTCCCTCTCTGAAGGCTCCTTCTCTCCTCCTTTGCTCAATCCTCCTCTAGATCCTGCCCTCTCACCAAAGGTGGCTTTCAGAGCTCTATTTTGGGCCCTCTTCTCTTTTCCCTCTGTCCTACCTCACTTGGGGATCTCCTCAGCTCCCATGAATCTAGCCCCCATCCCTATGCCCCAATCAATCTCTCTGCTGATTTCCAATCTCAGATCTCCAATTGCCCTTCAGACAACTAAAACCAGTTGTCCAGCAGATATCTCAAACTTAACATGTCCAAAGCTGAACACACTGTCTTTTCCCTGGGGGATGGGGAACCTGTGGCCTCGAGGCCACATATGGTTGTTCTATGAAGTTTAGATTCAGTAAAAGGGCTGCACTTGAGGATACATGTAGCCTAGAGGCTGCAGGTTCCCCACCTCTGCAACTCTCCTTCTTTTTAATCACTTCAGTTGTGAGCAGTTCTCCATGACCCCCAACTGGGGTTTTCTTAGCAAAGACACTGGAGTGGTTTGTCATTTTCTTCTCCAGCTCATTTTCCAGATGAGGAAAATGAGGCAAACAGGGTGAAATGACATACCCAGAGTCACACAGCTAGCAAGCATCTGGGGCCAGATTTGAACTGGAAGTGGAGTCTTCCTGACTTTAGGAGGGGCACTCTATCCACCACACTAACTAGGGGCCCCTACCTTCCATACTACTGCTGAGGCCCCATCCTCCTGTCCCGACTCCCAATCCAGGAGGCTTCCTGTATTCTTCACTTTCATACTCCCCCCTATCCGATAGGGTGCCAAGGCCTGTCGATTTCACCACCTCTGCAGCATCTCTCATCAGTTTCACCTCTGCAGCATCTCTGGTTGATTTCATCTTCAGAGCAGCTGCCCCAGTGCCCTCCTTCTGTCCTCTGACTCCCCTCCTCCCTCCCCCCCACCAGTGAAAGACCCCTCATCCTCCTGGACTACTGCAATAATTGGGGGGCCGGGGTCTGCCTGCCTCCATTCAACCACCAGAGTGTTTTCTGCCCGTCACCTCCAGGATGCAATACAGAGCGCTGGGTCTGGCATCCTCCGCCCCCCTCGGGTCTTCTTTAAGCCCAGCTGGTCCCTCCCGCCTTGGCCAGGAAGTCCTCCGGGATGGCCCAGAACACCGAGGCTCCGGTTCTAGGGGTGCGCACGTTAGACTGTAAGCTCCCTGGGGCATGCCCGGGTACGCCTTCCTTAGAAGGCCAGCGCCTGGCACGGGGTGTGTGCTGACTGGCTGCCCCGCGGTGGGGGCACGGGGGGAGGGAAGACCTCCACCCGCCAACCTGGCCGGGCACAACCGGAGTGGGACAAGAGGAGGGCGGGGCTGGGACTCCAGCCGAGGCTCCGCCTCCTTGGCCAAACGCGGGGCTCGGACCCGGGCTCTCTAGGGGCAGGGCCACGGAAGGCCCCGCCTCCGCCCTGACCGCCCGCTGCGGGGCGGGGCGGGCCTTTAAGGCAGTTAGGACGCCATTACCTGCGGACACTAGCTTCTGAACAGGGCGAGGGGAGGGGGTTGCGCGCGGAGGCGCCTTATTCTAACTCGGGACCGCGCGCCTATGGAAGCGCCTGGCCCTTTAAGGGGAGGGGCAAGAGCAGGGAGGGGCTCCTGAGGAACTCTGGGAGCGGGAAGCTCAGGGCCGTCCCAGTACTAAGCGCGCGCTCTCCTCCCGGCAACATTCCGCCCACACCCCCGCCCCTTCCCAACACGCACGCGCACCCTCCTCCTTCGCCTCCCCCTCCCCCCAGCACGCATGCGCCCTTGCTCAGTGACTTTCCGATCCGCTCTGGCTCGCATGTGTTAGGAGCTCTCTCTAACCCCTCCCTCCCCCGCCCCCGGGCCCCAGCCTTTTTCCTCCACTTTCAAGCCTGTGCACCCTTCCTTCTCAGGCGGGTCTAGGTCCAATACGCATGCGCCCTCTCCTCCGGCTCGACCATTGAGGGGATCTAGGGCGCCGGTGAGGGGGCGTGGCCACGAGGCGCTCCATGGAGGGGTGGGGCCTGTGGGTTTGATTCCGCCCCTCCCTTCCTGAATGGACACAACTGGAGGCTGTTCAGGGATTCTCCAGACCTAGCCCCTGCCCTTTGGCAGAGGGGAAACTGAGGAACAGAGAAACCGAGGGAGGTGCCCAAAGCTGCACAGCCACTGTCAGCATCACCAGCCCTGCCCCTGAAGGGAACACGCATTTATTAAGCACCTAATGTGTGCCGATCCTGTGCTGGGTGACCCTGGGTAGGAGGCACCCACACGCAAACCTATTTCACGGAGCAGGAAACTGAGGCAGCTCCGGGCTTTGGGGAGCTGCTCCCTCAGGCCTGGGTCTGCTGCAGCTCCTGCAGGGTGCAGCATGCGTGGGTTTCCCCATTGTAGAGCAGAGAAGGCCAAGGCCTCTGAGGGTCCCCCCCCCCCCCTTTAACCACTGAAGCAGCCTGGACTGGGTGGAGAGACCTGAATTCAAGCCACAGTGAAGATGTGCCCGACCCTGGGCCCCAAGTTCCCTGCGGCTCAGCTCCTTCCAATAGCCCGGAAGCCTGCTGTAGGAGGAGTATTATCCTCATTTTTGCAGAGCAAGAAACTGAGGGCTACTTGTCCAAGGTCAAACAGCCAGTCACTCACAGAGCTGGGCTTTGCTGTGCATTCACATGGAGCTGGAGTCCAAGCTGGGCCCAGTATTCCCAGATGCCTCTTCTAATCCCTGAAACGTCTTGGGCAAGTCATTTGTCAAAAGCTAACTCCATGTTGCAGAGGTTCATGGGTTCCTGTGCAAGCCTCTGTTGTTCTGAGGCTAAGCAGGCTTCCACCCAGCTGGGAGCAGCCCTGGCTGCCTGTGCAGAGGGAGACGGATCTCTATGGGGATGGAGAACGTTGTGTAAATCACGGATGGATGGAGTTCCAGAGCTCCCTTGGAGAGCAGCCTACATGGGAGTCATGCAGCAGCAGCAGCCAGCTCCTCAGCAGTCCACTGCTAGAATGGACCTCCTGGGACTCTTGTGGCGTGGACTGAGGTGCCTCCTCCCAGTCACTGTGTTGCTGTGTATTTTATGGTATATTCTAACCTACAGAACATATTTGATTTCACATCAAACCCACACAGTGGGTTTCCTGGCTCCTCACTATTTGTGATGGTCTTTTGTGTAACAAGAATTTGATGGGATGGAGCCAAGCTGGTGAGGGTAAACTAAGGGCTTCCTTCCCCTTTAAGAGCAAGCAAGGAAGTAGCTTTTGTTCTAACCTACCCAAAGTGTAATCTGGTTTAGAAGTATTGGGGGGGGCAGATAGCTGTAATTCTAGTCTAGTACCCCTACCCCTCTAGGAGACTAGAGAAAAGAGGTTCCAGCTGGCAGCTGCTCCTGAAGCCTGCCTAACTTTCTATCCAGACTTCCAGCTAATGTGCTGGTGGTGTAGACATTGCCCTTGGTCCTTACTGTCTGACGAGGACCAGGTCTCAGATCACATCTATCCATTCCACAAAGCCACACCTGTACATTCAGACAATCCATGTGGACATACTACCCTTGCTTCATGGCACATGTCATATACAAAAATATGTATGTATGTATACACACACATGTTGGAACACTGGTGTTGGTGGTTAAATTCATAATAAAAAAAAAGTTAAAGAAAAACCAAGTATACTTGGAGAGCTGCTGGAGAACACAAAATCCCAGGGTAGGAGCTATCTTGAGGAATGAGGGGCTAAAAGGTCTGATGAAGAGGGGTCTTATGCAGAGAATGGGAATGTGGAAGAGAACCTCATGGGTTTCTTTCAACTCTAGGAGGCTAGGATAAAAGGCCTTCTAGTGGGGCAGTACCTCCCAGGTTACAAATTCCTCTCTCCTTCATGAATCTCTTTTGACCACTTCATAAGACAGTTGGCTTCCCATGATGCACTTTTGTTCTGATTGGACTCCACAGGTTTACACAAATGTACACAGCACATATAAATGCCTTTTCAATGGGTGGAGCAAGGGCTGCTGGGACAGAGAGAATTTGGAACTCAAAAAAAATGTTTAGAAAAACATAATTGGGAAATATTTAACTAAATAAAAATACCACAGAACATTTAAAAATGTGCTTTTGGCCTCCGACAAAGCAGTTGGCCCTTCATGTAAACTTTTGTTGTTGGGTCCCCTCTGGGGAACTCTCCAACTGAGATTGCTCCCCCTCAAGGATGACTAGCTCAGATTTATGGTACTCCTGTGTTCCACTCTACTAAAATATCATTTATGAGCCCCTACCAATGCTTTTACCTTTAATAGCCTGCCAGTTGATAAAGGCTCAAAGTAAAGGCCTTTACTGAGGTCCCCTCTCACAGGGGTTGTTGTGGAGAGCATTTACTAAGTATGAACGCCTTATAAAGTTTCTCTTTGCAATTTATAATACCCAGAGCAAGTCAGGCAGACATATATATGCCCTTAAGAAACTTTAAATTATTTTTGCCTTCTTTTTTTTTCCCATCATCAATATTTATTGAGCATTTACAGTGTACTAGGCACAATAGAACATACAGAAAACATTGTCCCTGCCCTTGAGGAGCTTACATTCTATAACAAAAAATACACCTCTCTCTTTAAATGGTATTTTGTGTTTGGTGTTTTCTACAAGGGAAGTGAGGGGAAGATTTTGCAGCGTGAGCTTTGGGTATAACTTAGCCCCACCATCACTTGGTGAGAGGACTGGGTTAGGGGAAGAGTTTAAGGCAGACAATAAACAGACCATTCAGGATAGGGTTTAGAGTGAGATTTAAAAAAAAAAAAAGCCACTATATCTCACTAAATTAAGGGAAGATTTCCTAGAGGAAATAAGAATAGAGGCAAGAAGTTTGTGGGATGCAAGCAAAGGAAGAAAGGAATCTCAGATACCAAAGCCAGAAATATCATGCTATCTTTCCCCACACAACACCCTCCCCCCCTCCACCACCAGAATAAGGAGTGTGGTTGGTGACAAGGCAGAAGGAGAAAAGGCTAAAAGGTATACCTGACAAATTGGAATATGGGATTAAAATCCAAGGCAGACTATAAGAATAGCAACAAATTCTTTTAAAGAGGGACTTTGGAAGCACAGACCTGATAGTTAACCGTCACCACAGACCATGAGACTTATAGCTTCTGTAAGTTAGAAAAATGCCATACCAAAAATTTAAGTGGAACATATGATTTTATTCAGACCACCACCTTTTATTTTAAAAGAGTAACTGAAAATCAGGGTGGTGGAGAGGGGAGCAATGTTTGGAACAATATGGAACACTTGGAACTCTTGCCATTTGATAATTTTACACTTAAACTTTTTTTTAAAGCCTATTATATAGCTACCAGAGGGAAGTAAATCTTCAAAATGTACAATTTCCTTTAGAGAAGTTTCAGAACTAAAGATCTGATTTACATGAAAAGCTGTAGAGAAAGTAGTTGAAAAGTCCGTTCATAAAACTTTTATTCCACTTACATCAACTTAATACACATGTTCTTAACAATTATGCTTGGATTGTTCATGAAAATTTCATAAGACATTAAACAAAGCTAGCCATCATCTCAGGTTATTTCCCTGTTAACTATTTTTACAGCACATGCATGTTAGGCAAGAATCAAAAAAATCACAAAAGCAAAAAACCTAAAAAAAGTTCAATACATGGTTTTGTGTTTTACTGCTGTGCTTGATTTACAGTGACTTTATGAATATCAAGCAATTAATTTTTACTGCATTTTTACTTGTACATTTGTTCTTAGGTTGCCTAAACCATTTAAATACAAATAAAATGAGTGTGGCAAAAATAATGAAAGCGAATAGCAGGTAACTTTACAAATAATGGAATGTGAACCATTTCTGCCCTTCTCCAGAGTAAATTGACTGGGTTAAAACTTTGTCTTAAGGAACACTTTTGCAACTGCAATCATAAAGGTATACACGTTGAGATTGTGTATTCCACAGATACACATGGAATGACAT
The DNA here is from genome assembly GCA_011680675.1 of Gymnobelideus leadbeateri. Classification (NCBI taxonomy): domain Eukaryota; kingdom Metazoa; phylum Chordata; class Mammalia; order Diprotodontia; family Petauridae; genus Gymnobelideus; species Gymnobelideus leadbeateri. Next base: position 345,377 of record WOXC01004443.1, read on the forward strand.
GTAATATCTATGGGACATCTGTTTCTACCACAGCCATGAGTGCTCCAACCCTAAAGTACCCACAATAACTACACCTGTGGCTGGAACCAATTATCCCTTTATCCCCCCCACCATGACAGACCAATATGTAGGCAGTTTTCTTTGCTTAGACATGGAAGTTGTTTTAACACTGGCCTTGTGAAACCACAATGTACCAAAAGTACTATGCCAAACATGTAAAACGTGTATAAAAATTCCATATCCCCGTATTGGCCACCTCAGATGAAAACAGATAACTCCCCAAATGTTAACTGGCTCTACTCCCCTAATATTAAACATAAAAACCACATGGGAAATATAGAAATCCAAATAGAAGTAACATAAACCTGTCATAAATCGTAAACAAAAACTATTTGTGGGACAGCATGGATGACAAATGGTCTACTGTGTAAATTTTAGAATGAGGCAGACAAAAGTTGGAAGGCTGGTTAATTCTCCCCTCCTTCTCCTGCTTCAGCTTCATCTCCTTGGGTGTCCGATGTCCACAATATCAAGTTGTCTCTCAGTAATTGCGTTATTAGTGTGCTGTCTTTGTATGATTCTTCACTTAATGTATCAAGTTCGGTAATGGCTTCATCAAAAGCTGTCTTTGCAAGGGAGCAGGCTTTATCTGGAGAGTTCAGGATATCATAATAGAACACAGAGAAGTTCAAGGCCAGACCCAATCTTATAGGATGCGTTGGTTGCATCTCCTTTTTGCTGATTTCAAATGCTTCCTGATATGCTTGTTGTAATGGATCCACTATTCCTTTCTTGTCATCACCAGCAGCATTCTCAGCCAAGTAACGGTAGTAGTCTCCCTTCATTTTCAAATAGAAAACTTTGCTTTCTGCTTGTGAAGCATTTGGAATCAAGAACTTTTCCAATAGAGACAGTACATCATTGCAGATATCTCTTAGTTCGGTCTCAATTTTCTCTCTGTATGCTCAGGCCATCTGCTGTTTTTTCTCAGCACCTTCCGTCTTTTGCTCAATACTTGAAACAACCCTCCAAGATGACCTTCGGGCCCCTACGACATTTTTGTAAGCAACAGAGAGAAGATTCCTCTCCTCATTGGATAATTCAGCTCCTTGCTCAGTTACAGACTTCCTGCAGGCTGCCATGTCATCATCTCTCAGCCTGCTCCGCCAATCTGGCCTTCTGCACCAGCTCATTTTTATCCGCGACTGAATGTTCTGTGCCCGGAGTGAGTGGCGGCGGCGGATGGACGGACGGGGGGGTTCAGCGGTCTCTGGGCGGCGGCAGTGGCCGCGGCGGGGCTGAGTCTTTTTGCCTTCTTTCTATATTCTTACCTATATTTAAAGACACAACCTTACTAACGTGAATTTTGCTGTGAATTTTCTGACGTTGAAGAAGGGCTAAGCTTTAACTAGAGCTTTCCCACATTCACTGTGCCCACTGATGTTTTGCTCTGTGGTGGATTCTCTGAGGCATCCTGAGACCACCCACATTCGTCACATTTGGATGGCTTCCTCTCAGCATCTAGCAAGGTGAGTGCTAATAAGGAGTGGGATTTTCTCCTTTGGGTCTGATTCTAGAGCCAGGTTTTCCATGCTATGCCCACTATTCCTACCTCCCATCCCAGCTCCTCTTTGCATTAGAAGCCAGCTCTTTCCGAGTTGCTGGGGTTGAACACTTCCATCATCTTGTGGCCCAGCCATCTGGTATTAAGCCTTCCCAAAGCTATGGGAGATGTGGCAAGGCTGAACCCTGCTGGTGTAGACTTCAGGAATTCTGGGTCATGTCACCACTTTGAGAAGCATCTATAGGGGTTATCAGTGGGGGTATCATCATATAGGATCAGAGAAGCCCAGATATCAGAGCTTAGAACATCAACATGGAAGGCCAGGGCCTCCTTATGCTATGGAGGCGCTCCTGGGCTCAGTGGCTTATGCCAGCGGAGGACCACCATGGACAGTTCCAACCAAGCAGGTTCTGAAACAGCCTGGCAACATCGGAGTCTGTCTTGTGGGCACTAGCTTTGCTCTGTATAGACAGGCTTGGCACCAGTAGGTGGGTCACAGGAAATCACAAATGCTATGTAGCAGGGCGTGGAGGGGCTAGGATCTTCACACTTTGTTGATCGTAAAGCACTGAGCTCATCCTGTGGGCTGGGGCTCAAGGTCTGATGGAGAGCTATCAGAAATAATCCTGCCCTTCCTGGGGAGTGCACTCCATCACTAACTTACTTGTGACCATAGCCAAGATGTTCCTTCTGTTCCCCATTAATAAAGATCTATCACTGCAGAGGGCCTCTCTTGCCTTCCCTCTCCTCCCTCCCTCCATCTCTCACTCTCCTAATGTTTCAGAGTTATCCCCAAGTTGGATGGATTCCTACACTGGAGGTTGGGGGTCCTCCAGAGAAGGCAGGAGGACCCCTTATCAGGACATGGGGAAGGGGATTCTAGCTGAGGTAGTTTGGACCTGAAGCCTCTGAGGCAAGTTGCTTTCAGCTCCAGGTTCTGGGTTAACAGCCAGCATTTACCCTGAAGGTTTACAAAGGGCTTTCCAATGTTATCTCATTTAATTCACACCACTACCATCTTGGGAGATCATAGGAGATCATCTCCTATTTCCCACAAGGCCACAGAGCTAATAAATGTCTGATGGCAACAGTCTTCCTGACTGAAAGTCCAGTGTTCTGTGCATGCCGCCTCGTTGGCAGCCTGGCCTCCGTTTCTTCATTTGCAAGATGGAGATAATAACAACACACATCTTGCAGGGTTTTGTTTTGTTCTGTTTTTTAATAAAATTATCCCTTAACATAAATTTTTAAAAATCTGGAGTTCCCAATTTTCTCCCTCCACTTCCCATTGTGAAGGGAAGGGACATTATGTCAACGATACATCTGAAATCAGGCAAAAACTACTTCGATGTTAGCCCCGCAGTAGGGTTGGCCTGAGACTCCAAGATTCTGTCTGCAAAGCCCTCTGTAACCCTTAAGGGCAGCTGTCTGCCAATACATTCTGTCACATTTTCCTAGCAGAGGGGAGCTCCCTGATGGCTTAGCCTGGGTTCTGGGCCCAGGAAGGACTCTCTGGGGCTGTGATTCTGAAGCTAGCTGCAGGCAGCACCCTCAGTGGAAAAGTCACCCCAAGGTGGCCATGCTGGCTCTTATGGCCTTCCATGTATAGCCTCTTATGGAGGCTAGCAGCAGCAGAAATCTACCCAGCCCCAACTCTTCCTCCAGCCCTTGGCCTGAAGGCCCATCTAGTTTCATCCTTCCTCCCAATCCCTAGAGGACTTACAAGCTCTCTGAGTACAGAAACAGCCCTTACCCTCCAGGAGCTGCCGGGGGCGGGGGGGGGGGGGGCGGGGATGCCACACCCACCAAGGACACTTCATTGCATTTACAAGTGCTCATTTTTTAAATTTTTAAAATTCTTCCTGCCCAGGATCTCTCCAGCCAGATTGGGGACCCCCCCCAACCTTTCCCCCACAGGACAGTTAGCTGCTAACCTAAGGCACACTAGCTCCCAGACTCCTGGGCAATTTTAACCCTTCTACTGGGGGCAGACTAGCCTTCGGTTCAATCATCTTAGCCCAACACACTGACGTCCTGTGATTCCATCACATGTCGAGGGCCTTTACTGTGTTTCTAGCCCACCGAGGTGGTTGGCTATATTCAGAGAGTTTTCTCTGGTGTGAGTTCTCTGATGTAGAAAAACCTTGGACCTCCCACTAAAGGCTTTCCCACATTCACTGCACTCATGGGGTTTTTCTCCAGTGTGAATTCTCTGGTGCAGAAAAAAATTGTAACTCACGTTGAAAGCCTTCCCGCATTCAGGCACTTGGGAGGCTTCTCCCTGGTGTGAATTTGCTGGTGCTGAGTGAGCACTGAGCTCACTGAAGGTCTTCCCACACTGGACACACAGATGAGGCTTCTCTCTGGTGTGAATTCTCCTGCACTGGTGAGGCTTCTCCCTGTACGGATTCTCTGATGTTCAGTAAGTTTGGTCTGCTGGATAAGAGCCTTCCCACACTCGTGACATTCATAGGGCTTCTCTCCAGTGTGGATTTTCCAGTGCTGAATCAGGGCGGACCTTGCCACACTCATCACACATGTGGGGCCTCATGTGAGAGTGGCTCTTCTGATGTCGACTGAGGCAGGAAATCTGCTTAAACCTCTGCCCACAGCTGTGACATTCATAAGGTCTCTCTCCCGTGGGATCTTGCCCATACGTTACGGTTCAGCCTCAGATGGACATGTGTCTCCAGCTCTCTACACACCTGGCCAGTCTCACCTGGCTGGGCCTGTTCATGGAGCAGGGTTGCTGGGCTGAAATCACATTACGGGAAAAGGGCTGCGAGATCTGCTTTCATGTTCAGAGGCTGCTCCAGACTCAGGCTCCTGCTCAGCATCCCTGGGGGTTGCCTCCAAGCCCACCTTCCAGACTCTGCCTTCCCTGGCCCTTGGGTCTCAGTCTGAGCCTGACAATCTGACACAAGAAATCATAACAGTCACAGTCACAGTGATAATGCTGCTGCCCCCAGCTAGTTGGCATTTTATGGCGCCCACTACGTGCTAAGCCCTTCATACCCATTATCTCATTTGATTTGCACAACAACCCTGCAGAGAATGACACAGCTAGTGAGTGTCTGAAGCTGAAACTGGATCAAAACTCAGGTCTTCCTGCCTCCAGGCCTCTCTAGCCACTGCCCCACCTGCCTGCTCAGGAAGAGGCTCACTGGTCACAGAATCCCAGCTGATCCAGGCTGGGAGTTCCCAGCCATCTTTGTGTCCTGGGCCCCGTGGCCCAGTCTGGTGAAGCCCACGGGAAAGGTGGGGAAGAGATTTCAAACTTTAAAAAGATTTACAAAAATAAAAGTTTTTTTTTATAAAAAGGACTCCTTGGCATAGGCCAAGCTAGAACCCCATCTGCAACAATCTTGACAAGTGACTGTTAAACCTCATTCATTCAGGGCCGACCTCTGGTGTCTCTGGCATGTCCTGGATGTGTGAACTCAGTAGAGTCATTGCGACTCTCTGGCCCTCCATCTCTGTCAAACGGAGGGGAGTGAGCCTGGTGAATGCCCACCTCCCAGGGCCATTAGGGAATCCCTACCTTCAGGAGGCAGCCCTGTCCCTCCCTGGGCTGTTCCTCTCCTTGTTGGTGCCTAAATGGGGACTGCCTCCATGGCTCCTGGTTCTGCCTTCAGGAGTTAGGCAGAGAACTCAAGCCCTATTCCCCACCACAGCCCTGCAGATGCTCAGAGGTGGGGAATGAGTGCAAGAGAAAGTGAGAGAGAGAGAGAGAGAGAGAGAGAGAGAGAGAGAGAGAGAGAGAGAGAGGCTTCCCTGACCCAGCGAAGAGTTGGCTTCTGCACGGCAGAGGGTCTCTGGAAAAGTCTTCTACCATTCTTCATTAGGGGCTTAGATTAGGACTGGATTGGCTTGCCCGTGGGGATCAAGCTGGAAAGTCCTTCAATTGACTCTCAGACCCAAGTTAGCCGTCCTTGAGGACTCCTCCGATTCCAGGGATTAGGCTTGTTTGCAGATTGTTTCTCCTCATAGACTGCAAGCTCCTTGTAGGCAGGGAATTTTCACCTTTCTTTGTATCCCCAATGCTGGCACATAGTAGGTGCTTCCTGATAGACTGCTTGGGCCCAGAGGCAGATCTAGGAGCAATGAAGGGAAGCTGCAGGAAGAAGAGAAGAGCTGTCCTAAGGGCGATGGTCAGGTGCTTCTAAAAGAAGAGAGAGAGAGATTGGGCGTGGGGCGGGGGGAGACCAGACAAAAGAGACCTGAAGATTTTTAGAGAAGGGAACCCGCATTTAGTGCCTACTATGTGCTAGGCTAAGCCCTTCATCATTATTCTCTCATTTGATCCCCATTTTCAGAGGCAGACAGCAGTGAGGTGTTAAGCACCCTTTCCAACCCTACACCACTTTGCTATAACTCTAGGCATGTCTTTTCCCCTTCCTGCCTCAGTTTCCTCAGCTGGAATACACAAAGGTAGACAGAATATATTTGAGGATCTCTAAGCCCCTTTCAACTGGATGGATATGGCTCCCCTTCTCTGGGTACCAGTATGCCCAACAGTAAAACATGCAGAATGGACTGGCAGAGGTTCCCAAAGTTGGTGATACCAGTACCCCGCCCCCCCAGGGGCTGGAATGATACAGGTGGGACAGTAGTAGCCTCAGGTGCATTTGGGGTCATTGAATAAAAATAAGGGGCTTTTGGGCACTTAAGGAAAGAAGAAAAATTTGAAAAACTGCACATTTCATCTGTTGTATAACAGAGTTAAAGTTGTAATGATTCCATTATTTTCCAAATAAACAGACAAAATGCAAGTTAGAACCAATCAGTGGTAAAGTCCACTGACAGGTCTTAACAAACAAGTGTTGGCAGGTGAGCATGTTGCAATGACTTGTTTACAATATACTATTCCATTAGATGATGCAATACTGTGTCATCAAAATTTCAATGCAGGAAAGCCCCCCACAGATTTACAATAAATCATTAAATTTAAGACACACCACTTTTAAAACATTTGGTGGTTTTTTTTTAAATGATGCAAAATAAAAAAACAAACAAACATTAAAGGGTTAAAGATTTACAGTCACTGAGTGCCAGGTATTGTGTTAAGTGTTGAGAATATGAATACAAGCATATAGGAAAGCCAGTCCCTAGCTTCAAGGAGCTTACATTTCAGTGGAGGAAGAGCACACACAGAAATAAGCTGCAAAGTGGGGGTTGAGGAAGGTACCCACAGAGACAAGATGGAGAAGTCTGGAGAGTGAGGAGTGGGACTGAGAGAGAGTGAGCATGGCTGGCTAACTTGGGTGCTTGCTTCCTCAGATGTGGATGCAGAGCAGGAGCTCTCCAGTCAGAAGGAAGACTGTGGGACCTCTTGGTCTCTATTATGGCTTAAGCACCATGAGCTCCATTGGGATCAGGTATGATCTGTCTGCCTCAACTTTCTCTCCTGCTAGATTTTTTCAAGTTGAATATGCTATGAAGGAGAAGATAGCATCAACTTTGGTTTAGAAAAATTAGTCCTTCCTAAACTTTGCAAAGGTTTCAACAAACATCTCTTTAATGCTGACCGACATGTTGGATTGGCAGTGGCCGTCTACTAGCAGATACTGGTTCTTTAGCAGACATAGCTAGAGAAGAGGCCTCCCACTTCAGATCTAATGATAGCTGTTCCATTAAAGCACCTTGCAGACAGGAAAGCCACACATGTACACACTTACACACTCAACAATGCTGTCAGAACTTTTGGTCTGTGGTTTCATGTTAGGGTCCTACAGTGCAAGTGATGGAGCACAACTTCTATATGACTGACCCACTGGGTGTTTCATATGGTTATTGGGGATGTGCCAATGGTAAAGCTGGGCAAGTAGCAAAAACAGAGCTAGAGAAACTCCCAACGAAAGCAAAGTCTTGATGTTGTTAAAGAAATATCAGAAATAATCTATATAGCATATGATGAAACTTTTGAACTGGAGCTCAGTGGGGATTGGAGAAGTAATCAGAGGAAGTCACAAAATTATTCTGAAAGATGTAAGAGAAGAAGCAGAGAACTATGGCAAGGAATCTTTTAAAGAAGACAATGGGCAGAGGCCCTAGAAGATGACCCCAGGCAGAGCAGAGGCCCGGATGAGGCCTGATGTGAGGGCAAGTTGACCACCAACCACAAGGGCCACTGCCAGGCCTATCACCTCAAGGCTAGGACTGGACAGAGCAAGGTAAGAGTCAAATGCAGGGCCCCTGCCAGGGACAGCAGCTACTCCTGGGACTACTAATCCACAGCCTAGAAATTTAAAAAGCCCCTATCTAAGCCCAGGGACCAGGATGGAAGAGTGAATCCCAGCTGCTCCAATCCCCCTCTCTGACCCTGGAAACATAGTAATTATTGACCCAGGGCAAAACCTTAAACAGTAAAGGCTTGGGAACCCAAGAGGAAGGGCATGGCTGGGACCCTGCCTCAAAATGGGTAAAAAGCAGACGGTAAAGACAAAGACTCTGGAGTCCTACTATTGTGGGAGGGAGAAACCAAATTCAGAGGGAGACAGTGTTGACTCCACACCCACAGCTGAAGCCTCAACAGGGAACTGGTCTCAAGCACAGAAAGCATTCTTGGATGAGCTCAAAAAGAACTTGAAAATCAAGTGAGAGAGATAGAAGATAAAATGAATAATTCTTTTAAAATCAAAATTGAAAAATTAGAAAAACGTTGCAATGAAGGAAACAGCTCATTAAAAAGAAAAATGTGTGATATGGAAAAGGAGCTCCAAAAACTAATTGAGTAAAATAATTTGCTAAAAACTAGAATCAACCAAATCGAAGAGAATAACTCTATGAGGAACCAAGAATTAGTCAAACAAAATATCAAGAATGAAAAATTAGGAAAAGAGGTAAAATATCTCAATGGAAAAATAATGGACCTGGAAAACAGCTCCAGGAGAGATAATCTGAGAATCAAAGGCCTACAGGAAAATCATGATGAAAAAAATGAGCCTGGACAACATCTTCCAAGAACTCATCGAGGAAAACTGCCCTGAGATACGAGAACCAGAGGGTAAAATAGAAATCGAGAGAATCTACTTGTCACCTCCTGAAAGAGATCCCAAATTGAAAAGTCTGCGAAATGTTGTGGCCAAACTCCAGAACCAGGTAAAGGAGAAAATACTACAAGCAGCCAGAAAGAAACAATCAAATATGGAGGAACCACAGTGAGGATCTCACAGGATCTGGCAGCCTCTACACTGAAAGATCGGAGGCAGTGGAATACAATTTTTCACAAGGCAAAAGAGCTGGGGTTACAACCAAGGATGACCTACCCAGCAAAACTGAACATATTCTTCCAAGCAAGGAGATGGTCATTCAACAATATAATGGATTTGCAGACCTTCCTGATGAAAAAGCCAGAGCTCAATGGAAAATTCAACCTTCAATTATGAGATGCAAGAGAGACATAGAAAGGTAAACAAGGAAAATACACACACACACACACACACACACACACACACACACTCTGTTATTTTAATAAGATCAAACTATTTATAGACAAGTAGAGGATATGGGTATAAATTACACACACACACACACACACACACACACACACACACACACACACACACAAAACTTATTAAGGGCTACCAAGGGACTGCAATGGAAGAAGAGGAAAGAATGAGGCAGAAAAGGGTAAATTATGCCACACAAAGAGGCATAAAAACAATGTAATAGAGGGAAAGAAGGGAGGGAGATGAGCGTCATATGAGCTTTTCCCTCATTGGTTCTGGTGCAAGGAGGGAATACCACAACAAGTTAAGCATAGGACTCTATGGAGAAGAGAAACAAAATATATTATAATAGAGGGAAAGAGAGGAGGGAGAGAAGCTTTGCATGAGATCTGTTCCTGTCAATCTTGGTTCGAAGAAGAAATAACATACTACACTCAGTATAAAAATCTATATTTTTATATGGGGGGTGGTTAGAAGGGAGAGAAGAAGTAAGGGGGAAAGGGAGGCGAAGGGAGGCAGACTGATAAGAAGGGAATACTGAGGGAAGTGGGGGTCAAAAGGAAAACTCTTAAGGGAGAAGGGGAGAAAAATAAAAGCATAAACAGGGGAGGGAATAGGATGGAGGGAAAGAGACTGACAGTAACCATAACTGTGAATGTGAATGGGATGGACTCTCCCATAAAACGGAGCTGGATAGCAGAATGGATTAAAAACCACAATCCTACAAAACAGAGGGATACACACAGGGTAAAGGTAAAAGGCTGGAATAAAATATATCATTCCTCAGCTAAAGTAAAAAAAGCAGGGGTAGCAATCCTTATCTCAGATAAAGCAAAAGCAAAAACTGATCTAACTAAAAGAGATGAGGAAGGAAACTATATCCTGCTAAAAGGCGCCGTCGAGAATGAAGCAATATCACTACTTAACATTTATGCACTAAGCAGTACAGCATCCAAATTCCTAGAGGAGAAGTTAAGGGAGTTAGAGGAAGAAATAGACAGCAAAACTATACTAGTGGGGGACCTTAATCTGCCCCTCTCTGAACTTGACAAAGAAAACCTCAAAATAAACAAGAAAGAAGTTAAGGAGGTGAATAGAATTTTAGAGAGGGTAGGTATGATAGATCTCTGGAGAAAACTGAATGGGGATAAAAAGGAACATACCTTCTTCTCAGTGGTACATGGCACATACACAAAAATAGACCATGTACTAGGACATAAAAACCTCACAGCTCAGTGTAGAAAGGCAGAAATGTTAAATTCATCATTCTCAGATCCTGATGCAATAAAAATCATGTGCAATAAAGGGTCATGGAAAGATAGACTAAAAACTAATCGGAAACTAAACTATTTAATCCTAAAGAATGAGTGGGTCAAACAAGAAATTATAGAAACAATCAGTAACTTCATTCAAAAGAATGAGAGTAATGAGACAACATACCAATATTTGTGGGATGCATTAAAGGCAGTTCTTAGGGGAAGTTTTATATTCCTGAGTGCATACATGAATAAATTAGAGAAAAGGGAGGTCAGTAAATTGGGCATGCAATTGAAAAAGCTAGAAAAAGAACAAATTGAAAATCCACAATTAAATACTAAATTAAAAATAATGAAAACCAAAGGAGAGATTAATAAAATTGAAATTAAGAAAACTATTGAATTAATAAATAAAACTAAGAGCTGGTTTTATGAAAATACCAATAAAATTGATAGAACCTTAGACAATTGTAGCAGCAAGCACCCCAGCATTTCCAATAAGATCAGGGGTGAAACAAGGGTGTCCACTATCACTCTTCTTATTCAATCTGGTACTAGAAATGTTAGCAGTAGCAATTAGAGAAGAAAAAGAAATCAAAGGAATCAAATTAGGCAAAGAAGAGACTAAGCTATCACTCTTTGCAGATGATATGATGATATACTTAGAGAATCCTAGAGAATGAAGTAAAAAACTACTTGAGACAATAAATAAATTTGGCAAAGTTGCATTATATAAAATAAACCCACATAAATCCTTGGCATTGCTGTATATTTCTAATAAAATTCAACAGCAAGAGATAGAAAGAGAAATCCCATTTAAATCCCATTTAAAGTTACTGTAGACATTATAAAATATTTCGGGGGGCGGCTAGGTGGCACAGTGAGTAGAGTGTCAGCCCTGGAGTCAGAAGGACCTGAGTTCGGATCTGACCTCAGACACTTAACGCACACACAAAACAAAAAAACCTAGCTGTGTGACCTTGGGCAAGTTACTTAACCCCAATTGCTTTCCAAAAAAAAAAAAGCAAAAAAAAAAAAAAAGCAAAAATAAAATATTTCGGGATCTACCTGCTGAAACAAACCCAGGACCTATATGAACACAACTACAAAACACTTTTCACACAAATAAAGTCAGATCTAAGTAATTGGAAAGACATTAATTGCTCATGGCTGGGTCAAGCTAATATAATAAAAATGATAATTTTACCTAAATTAAATTACATATTTAGTGCCATACCAATTAATTTACCAAAAAACTACTTTATAGAGCTAGAAAAAATAGTAACAAAATTCATTTGGAAGAGCAAAAGGTCCAGAATATCAAGGGAATTAATGTAAGGAAATGCTAGGGAAGGTGGCCTAGCTATATCAGATTTTTTTTTTTAAAGCAATTGGGGTTAAGTAACTTGCTCACAGTTACATGGCTAGTCATTATTTATGTGTGGGTGCTCATTTTCTGAGGCCGGATTCAATCTTGGGTCATCCCAACTCTGAGGCCGACGCTCTTACTCACTGTGCTACCTAGCCGCCCCGCTATATCATATTTTAACCTGTATTATAAAGCATCAGTCATCAAAACTACTTAGTACTGGCTGAGGAATAGAGCAGTGGATCAATGGAATGGATTGGGTACATGAGACTAGGCAGTCAATGACTATAATAATCTACTCTTTGATAAACCCAAAGACCCCAGTTTTGAGGATAAGAACTCATTATTTGACAAAAACCGATGGGAAAACTGGAATATAGTATGGCAGAAACTGGGCATAGACCATTATACACCTTATACCAAAATCAAGTCTAAATGGGTTCATGATCTAGGTATAAAGGCTGATACTGTAAGCAATCTGGGAAAGCAAGGAATAGTTTACCTGTCAGATTTGTGGAGAGGGAAAGACTTTAGGACAAAACAAGAATTAGAGAGCATTATAAAATGCAAAATGGATAATTTTGATTACATTAAATTGAAAAGGTTCTGTACAAACAAAGCCAATGTAACCAGGATTAGGAGGGAGGTGGAAAATTGGGAAAGAATTTTTACAACCAGTGTCTCTGATAAAGGCCTCATTTCTAAAACATACAGAGAATTGAGTCAAATCTATAAGAATACAAGTCATTCCCCAATTGACAAATGGTCAAAGGATATGAACAGGCAGTTTTCAGAGGAAGAAATTAAAGATATATATAAGCATATGAAAAAATGCTCTGTGTCACTATTGATTAGAGAAATGCAAATCAAAACAACTCTGAGGTACCACATCTCACCAGTCAGATTGGCTATGATGACAAAACAGGAAAATGACAAATGCTGGAGAGGATGTGGGCAAATTGGAACACTAATGTGTTGCTGGTGGAGTTGTGAACTGATCCAACCATTCTGGAGAGCAATCTGGAATTATGCCCAAAGGACTATAAATAATTTCATATCCTTTGAACCAGCAATACCACTTCTAGGGTTATATCCCAAAGAGATCATAGAAATGGGAGGAAGACCCATATGTACAAAAATATTTATAGCAGCTCTTTTTGTGGTGGCAAAGAATTGGAAATTAAAGGGGTGCCCATCAATTGGGGAATGGCTAAACAAGTTGTGGCATGTGAATGTAATGGAATACTATTGCACCATAAGAAATGAAGAGCAGACGGACTTCATATCTACCTGGAGAGGCTTAAACAAACTGATGCTGAGTGAGAAGAGCAGAACCAGGGGAAATTTGTACACAATTACAGATACAGCATCTGTGTGATGACCAACTTTGATAGACCAGATTCTTCTCAGAAATGCAGGGCTACAAGTAAACTCCAAAAGGCTCATGATGGAGAGACATGTTTACATTCAGAGAAAGAACTAGAAAGAACAGTTTGAATGCAGATTGAAGCAAATTACCTGCTCTCTTTCTTTTTCTTGTTTGGTTTGGTTTCCTTTTTCCCATTGTTCATTCCATCTGTTACAATCCTTCTTTATAATCTGACCAATGTTTAAAGTGAAAGTATCTAATGTGAAAGGAGATCCTATACCTGATTGTATGCCACTTTGGGAGCAGGGGGAAGAAAATTTGAAACTCAAAGAACTGTGTAACTGAATCTTGTAAACTCAAAGTAAGTGAACAAATTAACAATGACCAAAGAAAGAAAGAGAGAAAGAAAATAAAAAAAACAGAAGACATTGAATCAGATGATGATGGTATCTAACAATGGTGCTACAAGACTTTTTTTTTTAAGAGCTTTTCGTGTAAACTTTGTAAAAGTAACATCCTGCGAATTATTAGCTCAGTGACAAATTATTTGACATTTATCTTGAATCCATGAGTTCATTTGTCCTCTATGATGAAATCTCTACTTCGGAGGGGTTCTAAGGACTTTGGTCATTTTATCTCACATTATTAATATTAGGCAGTCTACTTGAATCTCTGGCAGACTAACTCACAAGGACCCAATTAAAGATGAAAATAATTCTATTTCTTTTGCTGCTCATTTTCCCCTATAACTAAAACAACTTTAAATAAGAGATTATTGTCTAAAACCCCGGATCATACTTAACCCTTTTCTGCCTCTCTCATGTCAAAGGAGTGAATATGGAGTTGTCTAGTAGACGTTTTTTCTCAGCTACCCTTCCCTTTTCCTGATTCTGTGGGTAGTGAATAATCCAGCAGGAAATATCACTGACGTACTGGTTTTATAAGTAGTTAGTAAAACTCTGAACTCTGCATCAAATTGACAACATTTCAATTTTGGAAATTCCAACTTATTGCAAGACAACTATGACTTTTTTTAGCTAGAGTGGACTTGGCTATTTCTGGACTTAGAATATTTATGGAGTTTACAGCAAACTCCATAAATAAATTCAAGTAATTTGGTCATTCAGGCTCTCTCAATTAGAGTATTAAGGCTGGCTTCTAGAATTGGCCGTGTCTGCACAAACACAAAATGAGAACATGCTTGTGGGCATCTAGGGCCATGTTTAGGACTCTGACTCAAAGTGGGGTCCTTCCTCCGCTTTCTAATAAAGCGCCTGCTCTTATTCATTAATGCTTATCTCCTGGGCAGGCTAACTTCCTGTTTGTATTGCAACTTTAAAACACGTATTTCCTAACTGAAATTTCTTCCAACTTCTGAATTTGGGTTGTGCCGGCACCGGCGGCGGGTTGATCTGTAACTATTATATCCCCGTCCTCTCTACTCACCTATCCCCAATGGCGAGTCTTCGATCGTCACCGGCCTCCGAAGAGGAATTAACCCAGACAGAGCACCCGAGGTTTCAGGGGTTGTTTATTCACGGCTGGTCACATCCCGAGAGAGAGATGCTTCCGCGTACAGCATCTTATATACATTAAACCACACCCTCATATGGAAATTAGCACAGTAAAGGCAAAGCCTATCCCCGCCCCCAACATCTCCCCCTTTTTGTTTTATCAGGGCTGTGGCGCCCGGTGCAGCCTTGCTAAACATTACGCATCATCTAAGCTTATGGCTTCGCCGGGAGCGGGGTGCCCTGGCTTGGGTCGTCTCCTCAATCCCTGAAACCTTACCCGTCCTAGGGACCCAACACCTTCGGGCCCTGTCTTAGGTGGCTGGGTGGGAGGTCGTGGGGCTTGCCCCGTCTTACCCCAAGGTGTTACATGTCTTCCATGGCGGCGAGCCAAACTGAAGGATCTTGTCCTTCTCTTATAGCAAAGATGGCTTGTTGGGTAAGCAACATATAGCCCTTATGCCGGGTGGATGCACGGCATATGCACCAAAATAAAAGCCCAATAAGTAATAAGAGGAGACCCAGAGAGGCACCCAACCCGCCCCAAGAGGCCCCCATCGAGGTGTCGCGAGTCCGGGGGTGGGGTGTTCTATCGCCGTTCCACACATCAGGATTCCCAGGATGGTGGGCCATGTCCCTGCAAAGGAAAAGAGAGGGAACTCCTCATCCCGATAATTGGGTTGGGTTCATTCAAGATCTCTAGCTCTATGTACAGGTATCCATTTTTTGGGGACACTAGAATTCTCATTTGGATAAAAGGATAAATGGCCTGGTCTCCTTGCAACCACTGTGACCAGCCCATGCCACTTTCCTTCTTCATCCCTCCACATTATCTTAGTTCCTGGTAGGGCCCTTGTGGGGGGTGGCAACTCTATGTGTTTGGTTGCAGTTTTTCCAAAAAATCTCTGTGCGGCCGAGGTGCCATCATCTCTAAATTGGAGAAAGTTCATGGTAAAAATGGCTTGTGCCAATTCCTTTTGGGTTATTCCCCTGCAGACTCCCCCTTTTTGTTTATAGAGGGTTGTTTTCAGGTTGCGATTTGCTCGCTCCACCATGGCTTGGCCTGTGGGGTTATAGGGGATACCCGTAGTATGATTGATAGAAAATTCTAGGAAGAATTCTGTAAAGGCCCTAGAGGTATATGCCGGCCCATTATCAGTCTTTAGGGCTTCTGGCACACCTAAGGTGGCCATTTGAGTGTACAAATGTGATATTACATGTCTTACAGTCTCACCGGGTTGCAACGTGGCAAAGGTAAAGGAAGAAAAGGTATCTACTGATACATGTATATGTTTCTGTCCTAAATGTGTGACATCCATTTGCCAGAGGGCATTAGGCAAATTGCCCCTGGGATTGATGCCCTCTGGCTGGGGGCGCAGCCGGAAGGGTGCGCAAGCGGTGCATGAGCGTACAATGGAGCGTGCTTCCATCTTAGGAATGCCATAGAGGCGTCTGAGGGATCTAGCTGAAATATGATACTTACCGTGTGCCTGCTGGGCCGGATCAGGATCTTGGTGGGCTATATATAGGGCACTATCGGCTTCATCATTGCCTTGAAAAATAGGTCCCGAGAGAGATATATGGGACCGCACATGTAGGACATAAATGGAATGTCTCCTACCCTTTATTCTATGTTGAAGTTGTAATAAAAGATCGGCTATGGTGGATCCTGGAGACACATAGGCATGTTCCAAGCGGGGAAGCAATAGTGCACAATACATACTATCTGTGATTAAATTTATGGGTATAGTATCAAACAACTCTACAGCTTTAATAATGGCAAATAACTCATTCTTCTGGGTGGAGGTATATGGGGTATCAAATACCCACGTGGCTGGTTGTGACGGGTTGTGAACTACAGCACGGCCATTCTTAGTGGCATCTGTAAATATATTTGGTCCGGCCACTGGATTGGATACCACTACAGGCGTGTGGCGTTTGAGAATGAATTCACTATACATCCGGACCACTGGGGGAGGTGTGACTTTCGCAATATTCATACTAGTCAACACCATGGCCCACAGCAGGGAATTTTCTGCAAGTGTATGACTGAGCTCTCCTGATAGATCTAAGTTAAGAAAAGGTTTGCGCCCAAATGCGCGTTGACAGCGCTCAGAGGCTTGCAAACAAAACCAAGCTAGGGTCTCCCATTTATCTTGTATAATCTTTACTGTGGTATAGGGACTGCCGAGCGAATCCACTGAATTGCTCCCACCAACCTTTGAAAATCATTCAGTGTCCTATATTGGGACTTATCAATGCCAGGAATATCTTTAACAACCTGTTTGGGAAGAACCTTTTGACCTAAATATTCATAAGGATATGACTTTTGCACCTTCTCAGGGGCTAGCAGCAATCCTTTACCTTGCAACAACTCGGTTATTAGGGCCAAACAACTCTCTGCCAGCTGCAGCTGTGGTGCAGCGATCAATATTTTTCCCTAGCTGGCCTTAACAACTCTGCCACATATAACTGACACAAGGTTGGGCTATTTGCCATTCCCTGGGGCAAAACCCTAAACTGATATCTCTCGGAAGGTGCCTGGAAGTTAATGCTGGGAACAGAAAAGGCAAACTTCTCTTTATCATTTGGGTGAAGAGGGATACTGTAAAAACAATCCTTAATATCAATCACTATTATCTCCCAATTCCTTGGGATGGCTGCCGGCGTGGGTAGTCCAGGTTGGAGGGCTCCCATTGGTAACATGGCAGTGTTAACTGCTCTGAGGTCAACTAGCATCCTCCATTTTCCATTTTTCTTTTTGATGACAAATACTGGGGAATTAAAGGGACTAAGAGATTTCTCTATTTTCCCCTCTAATAATAAAGTATCTACAATCATCCTAAGTGCTGTGAGCTTCTCTTGGGACAGGGGCCACTGTTCTACCCATATTGGTTTCTTATCAATCCAAGTGATCTGCGGGGAGAAGCTCCCTTTGGCAGTGGCCCCCACTAATTTCCCAGCAGACTGTCTGGAGTGGCCAAAGAAAGATTCAATTGGGAGAGGAGATCACGCCCCCAGAGGGCGTATGGGAGCCCTGGTAGGAAGAGAGGTTTACACAGTCCTGTCTTGCCTTTCACGGCCCACTTCAGGGCCCTTGCTGCCTTAGGGGCAGTCTGTCTCCCTCCTACCCCCATTACTGGCTGCCCTCCCGCCGACAGTGGCCATTCAGGCTTCCACTGGCCTCCATTTATCACGGAGCAATCCGCCCCAGTATCCATGATTCCCTCTACTGAGCTCCCTTCGACCAATACAATCAGAGTAGGCCGGTTGGGGGTCACTGGTTGTACCCAGTTTATGGTCTGGGCTCTCCCTGAATGAATAAATGGGGAGCCTTGCAATGGGATGGCTTTCCCAATTACTTGGTTCTTATTTATCATTATGGAGTAGGGGTGAGGGTTAGTCAAAACAATGGGTGATTCAGGGTCTTCCACAATTTGAGTATGGGTTATAAATTCAGTGTAGCCCTCAGGGCCTGTGATTAAGGCCGGACAAGTCTGTGTTAGAGATGGAACAGCCCTGGTCTCCCACGGGGCCATCTGGTAGGCGACCTGTCCCTGTCCTTCTACTGCCCAGGCCCTCACTGGTGTATGTTTGCCGCTGATGGACCGTGGGGGTGCCTCGTGGCTGGGCCCCCCCTCCGGCCGTTTCCCTGCTTCCCCTTGTTTCTGCAAAATTTAGCTATGTGTCCCTGCTTGCCGCAGCAGTAGCACCGAGGGGTCTGAGTAGATGCCTTGCATTGTGCTTTGAAGTGGCCAAGTTTGCCACACTTGAAGCAAGCTGATCTCTTGCCGGCCCCCATGCTCAGTTTCTCTAGGGCGGCCACCAGTGAATTCTCTCTGCTTTCCATGGCCGC
Organism: Gymnobelideus leadbeateri; assembly: GCA_011680675.1. NCBI lineage: Eukaryota > Metazoa > Chordata > Mammalia > Diprotodontia > Petauridae > Gymnobelideus > Gymnobelideus leadbeateri. Next base: position 363,753 of record WOXC01004443.1, read on the forward strand.
CACAAGGGCTTGCATGGAGTCCTCTCCTGGCATATCCATTAGTTTGTGATTGGCTCGCTGTTTGAGCCCAATTAGCTTAGCCGGAGCCTTCCCTCCTTTCATAGTTTCCACCTTATCCCATGCTCTCAGGTGCACTTCCTCTACTGCTTCCAGTTCTACCTGGCCGTACTGTGCCTGCACTCTTGGGTCAGCATTTATCCCCGTGCCGCACAGGAGATCCACCACCTGCTCAACTGGGCCGTATCCTTTAGTTCTTGCGAACTGTAAGGCCTCTCGGCGAGCCTGGGCTTTGAAAGCCATATAGCCGGTGGGGTCAAAACAAGCAGAACAGACTTCATCAAAGTCTGACGGAGTCCAAGGATTGGTGGCTATTATGTTTTTCAGCAATCTTTTTACATAAGGGGAGCTGGCGCCGTACTTGGACACGGCCTCCTTCAGCTCCTTTAACATCTTAAATGGCACTGGGGCGTACTGCCGCTGTCCCGTGAGGGGATCAGCAAGCAGCGGATATATCCCCCAGTCATCCCAGTCTACTGTCTCCCCCTGCTCAAAGGCTCGGATGGCACTGGCTGTGACCAGACCTGTTGCCCCTGGTCTGGGTCCTCTCCCCCGTCCCTGAATGCTGCCAATCTGCATGGGGGAGGCTCAGCCATGGCTGTTGGGGCGGCTAGCCAAGCTTCTGGGCAACTCGGGGAAACTCCGCCCCAGGCCTCCGGGTGTCTAGAAGAGGCCCCGCCCCATCCTCCTGTCTTTTCCTGTCTAGGCCCGCTCGGCATCTGAGCTGCGTCACACCCACTATCCTTCTGGTCTGTGTCCCATGAAGAATGCGGAAGTGTCGTGTCTCCGCCATCTTTTTCGCGGCTTTCCCCTCTAGCCCTCCTTAACTCTTCCCAGGGGTACACGGGAGGGGGGCCCTCATCCTCCCCCCCATCCTCCCCTTCATCCTCCTCTTATGGCCCCACACCGTGACTTTCCTCCTCTTCACCCCACCCTTCTATGAATGCTCGGCAGGTTTTTAGGGGGATTTTATACCCCCTCTTAGCGCACAGCTTATACAGCTGGGCGGCTACAACCCCCTTCTCCTCGGGTCGAAATTCAGGTATGCTATTCAATCCTCCCATCTCGTCCTTCTTATGAGATGAGGCTGTCGGGGGGGAGTCCGTCCAGCGGACTCAGACGGTCCCTACAGATCTCAATCCCTGTTCAGGCGCCACTTGCCGGGGGCCTTATCTACGGCACCGGCGGTGGGTTGATCTGTAACTATTATATCCCTGTCCTCTCTACTCACCTATCCCCATGGCGAGTCTTCGATCGTCACCGGCCTCCGAAAGGAATTAACCCAGACAGAGCACCCGAGGTTTCAGGGGTTGTTTATTCACGGCTGGTCACATCCCGAGAGAGAGATGCTTCCGTGTACAGCATCTTATATACATTAAACCACGCCCTCATATGGAAATTAGCACAGTAAAAGCAAAGCCTATCCCCGCCCCCAACAGGGTTGGATAACAAGACTATTTGAAATTAAATGTCAGGAGAAAATGTAAACGTTTCATTTCGCAGATACTTTGAATGTGAAAAATTAAAAAAAAAATCTTTGTCCATTGGTCAACCATCTTGGGAGCAAATTGTCAAAGACTGCTGCCTAATATTCATGGATAACATGTAGTTATCTCAGAAGCATACCGGTTATAGGAAAGTGTGAAGTAGAAAAGTTTAAATTCTTTCTATAACATAGGACAATTCTAATTTATTCTAAATGACCACAATGTCATTTATAACAAGATATTAAGTATTTAAAGCTTAAAAATAAATTCTTGCTATCTCAAAAAAAACTTTAGAAATTTTTTAAAAATTGGGTTTTAGTTTGGAGGTTTGAAAACAGAAGTATAATCAGAATTAGAAAATGCGTTAACAACTAACCTTTATATTAGCACTTTAATAAAGTTTGTAAAACACTATACAGACATGTACACGTGCATGTATATATATATGTTATATTAAGGATATCCATGATTAAAATCTTACCCCACTTTACTCCTAACAAAATCTAAAAATTAAAGATTTGGCAAATCAAAGGGAAAAAAAGACTATGGGGGTGGAGGTGGAAAAAAAGTTTGAGATCTTTATTAGCAGACTCAACCTCTCTATTAGCTCTACTTAGCCTAAGGGAATGCTAAATAAACAAATGCTTTCCCATTCATTCATCCATTTACTTTCCAATATGGTCCAGCAGTGGGTGCCAGCTTCCCTTCTAAGTCAGGGACTAGGGGTGGTGGGGGTAATAATAGAAAAAAAAAGATCCTCATTAAAACATTTATTTAAACAAATAGAAGAAGGGTTGTGGAAAGAGACACAGCAATTTTATTACTTTGCTAAACTTTTCAACTATATACACATACACACATACGTCTATGTACATACACATATGCACATATAGCACTTAAAGACTATACAGAAAAGATTACCATTCCTTTCATTTTCCCGTTTCCTTCAAATGCTTATGTTTGTATGACAAACTATTGCTGTGAACTAAGTAATGCTTTTAAGTGACTGTAACTAATCGTGGGATCATGCCCACAATCTGAAAAATGATACTGCTGTACATATGTCCCTCACCCTATTTATTATGTTTCTGAGACGTGTCTTGGCTTATTTGCTGTAATGAGGATGAATTGAATGAGATGAACCCCCTGCCCTAGCTCAAGGCTTCAGGCATCTGTGGTCACACGGGCCAGGAGCAGGGGGAAGGAGAGGAGGAATCACTGCTTAAAAGCTATTTGAGCTCTGACATTCTGGGTTCTGTGTTTCAAGGTCCCTTCTAGATGAATTCAATTCAGCAAGCACTAATTAAAAGGTCTGCTATGTGGCAGGAGGGGCATCTAGGTGAGGAATTGGATAGAGTGCTGGACCTGTAGTCAGGAAGACCTGAGTTCAAATGTGACTTCAGACACTTAGTAGCCATATGACCTTGGGCAAATCACTTCACCCTATTTGCCTCAGTTTCCTCAACTGAGCTGGAGAAGGAAATGGCAAATCACTCCAGTATCTTTACCAAGAAAACCCCAAATGGGGTCACAAGAAACCTGGCTAGGTATCAGGGGATACACAGATAAAATGAAACAGTCCTTCCTGCACTCCCTCCACCTCCATGTCTTCTCTTCTCTAGGTTAATGATCTCCAATTGTGCCCTCTAGCAGCCTTAAAAAGGTGAACACATGAGGAAGGGGCTTTGGAACTCTGGTCTTAGGGGCGTAGAGTCAGTCAATAAAAACCAGTGAAGCCCCTACTAGGCTCCAGGCACTGTGTTAAACGCCAGGGATACCAAAAGGCCAAAGACTAAGAGCCCCTATCCTAATGGAGGAGGCAACTAGCAAACAAACGTCTACAAAGATAGATACCAGAAAAACAGAAACTAATTAAAAGAGGAAAGGCATTGGAATTAAGAGGGGTTGAGGAGGATTTCCTGGAGAAGGTGGGATTTTAGTTGGGACTTAAAAAAAAACCAGGGAGGTTGGGTGGTGGGAAATGAGGAAGGAGAGCATTCCAGGCATGGGGCACAGCCAGAGAAAATGCCTGGAGGTGAGAGATGGAACATCTTTCCAGCAGCATCTGGATCCTGTCCCTTTCCAGGAGCATCGTGTTCATGGAGCAGCCAGGAGTGCCTTGAGTACACAATAATCAGCTGCTGCTAGGTAACCTGCTCTAGGGACTGACAAGGTACTGCAGGAATTACTGTTCCTGTTCTACAGAAGAGGAAACTGAGGCCCCAAGAGGAAGCATAACTTCAATTATTAAGCCCTGGTTATAATAAGCCCAAGGTGCCATTCTAGACTCTTGGGGACACACAGACCCAAAAAGAAAGTTCATGCCAGAAAGCTACCATTGACAATTTAAATGAGTTGAACATGCCTAAGTATGACATAAGGTAGGGTGTGCTTGGGGCAGGGTAGAGATCTAAGAAAAATTCAAGATGGGCAAGAGCAATGACAGCAGGTGGAGGGTGGGCAAGTATCAGGAAGACTTAATGGGGGAGGTGCTGGTGCCTGGGCTGAGCCCTGGAGGAGCAGGACCAAGGGTGAGCAGGAGAGGATGCGATGACATTTATAAGGAGTAGAGAGGCTGCTGGCCAAGGTGCTGACAATGTCCTATTGAGCAGAGAGCATCAATCCCAGAAAGAGCCTTGGCAAGCTTGGCATCTTATTTACTCTTCTGTCACTCTCCATCACATCCACGTACCAGGGCGAGGAGGCTCTGTGCTGCCCCACTCCAGCCCAGCCCCAGAGAGAGGTCAGGGCTGGGACTGGCACCAGGCTTTGGATGGGCACCTCCTGTCCCTTTCCAGGAGCATCTCCTCACACCAGTGGGTCTTCACTGGTAAGGACTGAGATGGTGTTTTTTCACACGATAGTGGATGGTAGTATATGGAAGCAGAAACTATTGAAGGTGCCACCCAAGGACCTGAGGGGACCTTGTGTTCAGGAATTATCTTGGCCCTGAGGAACTGAGCCAGGGCCCTCTACCCTCTTCTGTGGCCAGCCAGTGGGGACTCCTTTCTCCCTCGGCAGCTGTGACTCCTACCTTCTCACAAAGGGAAAGGACATAATGGGAAGGATCACTTATTTCAGAAGCAAAGTTTGTTGAGAGAACGTTTTCCAGAGGCTTCAGTCCTTGGCTCCTGACCCCAAGGCCAGGGCTATTCAGTCTATACCATCCAGGGGCCATTCTATTCTACCAAAGGAAGGACCACCATTCATATTTACACCAGGTCTTCAGATTTACCTCCCAATTTCCCTAGCAGGGAGGTGGTGGCTATTCGCATTTCACAGATGAAAGCCCACAGAGAGGGAATGTGATCTTCCCATATTCACACAAAGCTGGCACAAGTCTGAGGAAGGCTATGAACTCAGGTTTTTTGATCTCTGAGACTGGAGCCTCTGGCAGCTAGAAGCACCTCCCTTCCAGGCCCTTCCCTGGGGCCACCCCCCACAGGCAGCCCTTCCAAGACAAGCCCATGAGTTGTTTATGCAACTCCTGACCCCCAATACCCTCCAACTTTGTAATGATTTTGTACATATGTAGTATTCCCACACATTAGTGGGAGCTAAGTAGCAAGAAGACCTGAGTTCAAATCCTGCCTCAGACACTCCCTAGTCGTGTGACTTCGAGGAAACCACTTCAGTTCTCCCAAACTCTACTTCAGCATCTGTGAAATGGGGGCATTAATGGAACCTCCCTTCCGGGGTCATTGTGAGGTGGAACTAGAACGTCTGTGGGGAGCTTTGCAGACTTCAGAGCACTACAGAAATGCTGGCCGCTGTCAGGATTATTTATTTGCTCACAAGTTTTCCTCCAGCAAGATCAGCAGTCAGAGTGTATTAATGAAATGCTTCCTATGTGCCAGGCATTGTGTCTAAGTACTGAGGATAGAAACATAGGCTCCCTCAAGGATCTCACAGCAGACACACCAGCAAATATGTCGAAATATGCTATAGACAGGGTGGACTGGAACTAATTAAGCCAGGGAAGGCACCAGTATTCAGGTGGGTCGGAAAAGGCTTCCCAAAAGGTGGACTTTCAGCTGGGGTTGGAGGAAGTCGGGGAAGCCATGAGACTGAGATGAGGAGGGAGAGTGCCAGGCTCGGTGGACGGCCTGAGAAAGTGTCCAGACCCGAAAGATGGAGGGCCTTGTTCAAGGGACATCCAGGGGGTCACTGTCTCTTGATGGAAGAGAGGATGATGGGATGGGGTGGGCAGTATAAGGTGGAAGGGACCCTAGAATAGAGAGTTGTTAGAGTAGCAAGAGTCTTTAGAACATGGGATGGAAGGAGCAAGACTGGCCAGGTTAGGAAGGGCTCTGAATGTCAATACCGACGATTTTGCATTTGATCCTGGAGACAACAGGAAACCACTGCAGTTTATTGGGAGAGGGGGGATGCTGTGGTTAGAACTGTGCTTTAGGACAATGACATTGGCAGCTGAGTAAGACTGGATGGACTGAAGATGGGAAGGCTTAGGGCAGGCAGGCACCCCCCTGTCCTCAGCAGCTTCGGCATTAGTCCAGGTATGAGGTGAGAAGGGCCTTCACCGAGAGAGCAGGGTCAGAGGAGAGGAAGGGGAGTGTTAGGAAGGGAGAATGACAGGCCTTGGCACCAGGTTGGATACGGGATCTTGAGAATGAGGGTACCTAGGTGGCCCTGGACAGCAGTAGGGAAGTCTGGAGGGAAGAGAAAGGTTAGTCAGGTGAATTTACGATGTTGACTGGGGGTCTAATTTGAGATGTGGGGTTGGCATTCTAGTAGGACGAGAAGGGCATGTAATTGGCTAGGGCTAGAGGTATTGGGAAGAGAAAAAGGCCAGAGGTCTGATTGGAAGTGGGTTAGAAGGCTGAAGACATGGTCCTTGAAAGGAGGGATTGCCTTGGTTTTTGTCTCTCTGTACTCAGTGCCTGGGACTCTATCTGCTTTATCAGAGCTACTTAATGAATCTTGTTCAATTGGATTGAATTATTATGATTTTGATTATTTAGTGCTGGCAGTCTGGCTGCTTGAGGTTACCCTCCCTCTCTGCCCACCACTTCTCACCATCATCAGCCTCAGCCTGTCTCCAGAGTATTGGACCAGGCCAAGGCCCTTTCCTGCTCTTCTTGGGCTACACTGAAGCCCTCTCTGGTAGTCCCGGAGAGTGCACAGCTAGATTCTAGAGTATGTTCCCAGCTCCAAATTCCATGGAACCCTGAACCTGAAGCTAGGGAACCCTGGGTTCAGATCCTGCTTCTGGTGCCGACTCACTGTGAACATAGGTGGGTCATGGAGATGGGTCACTCATCCTCTTTAGGTGAAAATGAAATGAGATAATGTGGGTGGAGTTCTTTGTTTTACAATCTCAGAGGCAGTTTGGCCCCACAACTGGATGCCCAGTAACTAGGGATTGGAGAGGCCAGGTGGAGAAGCAGGGGAGACAGGGCATTGGCACTTGGAGGACCCAGCTTCCAAGCCCACTCACCACACCTTGCTACCTACATGGCCAGGGGCAGGTCACCCTTCTTTTTCTTCCTCCAGATGCTCCCAAAGAGCCTCTCCAACTTGAAATCTTTGGTCCTTTGATCTGTCCAGCTTCTGCTGGTGGCAGCCCTTACAGGAATCAGGGTCCCCTCCAGCTCATTGCAAAGATGGTGGAATCCCAGATGTCTTTGGCTGATGTCAGATAGTTCCAGGCTAGACTGATTTTCTCAGGAAGATTTGACTTTCCATTGGATACCAGTGGAACTTCCTGATGTGGAACTCAAGAGTCCAACCTCCTGTGCCTTGGCTGGAGTCCCCTCAACAACAGAGATGGAAGAATCCTCTGAGGACAGGCACCTCATTCATCCTCCCAATCATGCAGGAATATACCATGGAGATTCCAGAGCCAGAAGGTTGGAGGTCATTCCCTCCGTTGAAGTTGGCCGTGGTCTCAAAGCCCATCTTATCCAACATTAGACCCATGGACTGCAGATATGGAGGTACCTTTACGGGTTGTCTCATCCAACCTTTCCTGATCATAAGAGAAAACTTGGAGAAAGTGGGACGTATTGTGAGGTCCTACAGTGTCAAGAGGGTGAGCCGTGGTTTCCTTCGAAGGGTGATGATGAGTCCTGGGCCTGGAGGCCCATCGCTGGCCCGAGCTCCTCAGGAGCCAATGTCCAGGTGTGGCTTGGATCCTCGAAGGGCAGCCAGGGCCCTCTGGGTCCCCTCAGTCAGCTCCATACCAAACAACCTATGGAGACACAAAGAGACAGACTGTTGATACCTACCTTACCTGCCTCTGCTGGCAGAGGACCCTCGGATGCTTCCGGGGCACATTCTTGGGGAAACTTCCCCTCTGTGTTCTGAATCAAAGAGGGTGTGTGGTAGAAGGGAGCCCAGAGCTAATTTCTCCAGCCTCAAGTCCATGTGACTCCAGAGCAAAGAGAAATCCTCAGTGCGGCTGCAAGTGACCCATCTAATTTGGGTGTGACCCTCCATCTGACACCCATGATGTCCCCCATCCAGTGTGGCCTGCTGTAGAGGTCACAGAATCCCCAGGCTAGGTGAGGCCTCTGGGCCCTCCTCGCATTGCTCTCTTCTCCCCTCCACCCCTAAACATCGATGACAACAGCTGGAGACTCCCAGATTCTTGTAACTAGATGAGACCTGAAAGGTTACCAGGTCCCAGCGCCACTGCAGGAGGCCGCTCCACCACTGTCTGCCACATTCCAGTAGAATGTACCTTAGCTCTGACCTTCTCCGTCCCAAGGCCTCACAGCCCTAAGTCCCTGTCCCAAGGCCCTCCCAGCCCTAATGTCCCCTAGTCCAAGGCCCTCCCAGCCCTAATGTCCCCTAGTCCAAGGCCCTCCCAGCCCTAATGTCCCCTAGTCCAAGGCCCTCCCAACCCTAATGTTCCCATCCCAAGGCCCTCCCAGCCCTAATGTCCCCTAGTCCAAGGCCCTCCCAACCCTAATGTTCCCATCCCAAGGCCATCCCAGCCTCAATGTCCCCTGTTCCAAGGCCCTCCCAGCCTCAATGTCCCCTGTTCCAAGGCCCTCCCAGCCTTAATGTCCCCTGTTCCAAGGCCCTCCCAGCCTTAATGTCCCCCAACCCAAGGCCCTAAGGCCCTCCCAGCCTTAATGTCCCCCATCCCAAGGCCCTTCCAGCCTTAATGTCCCCTGTTCCAAGGCCCTGCCAACCCTAATGTCCCCCATCCCAAGGTCCTCCCAGCCTTAATGTCCCCTGTCCCAAGGCCCTCCCAGCCTTAATGTCCCCCGACCCAAGGCTCTAAGGCCCTCCCAGCCTTAATGTTCCCCATCCCAAGGCCCTCCCAGCCTTAGTGTCCCCTGTTCCAAGGCCCTCCCAGCCCCAAAGTCCCCCATCCCAAAGCCATCCCAGCCTTAATGTTCCCTGTTCCAAGGCCCTGCCAGCACTAGCACTCTATGGATGCTCAAAGCTCTCTTTCCAGAGGCTGAGTGCTGCCTGACCTCCCTCCCCAGCATGCCAGGGGCTCTCACCACAGGGTTCGGAGCCTGCAGGTGGGCTGGCTCAGCCTTTCACACAGCAGCTGTACCCCCACATCTCCCAGAGCATTGTTGGTGAGGTAGAGCTCCCTCAGGGTCTGGTTGGCCCCCAGGGCATCGGAGAGGTCTCTGCAGGCAGCTCCGGAAAGGCAGCAACTGTCCAGCCTGGGCAAAAGGCAGAGGAAGAAGAGGCAGAAGGAACCTTACTTCTCTGCAACACTGACTTCTGGGCTCAGGAAAGACAAGGTGTGCCCAGATAGGTGTTATTGTGTAAGCTTAAGGAGCTGTCCTAAGCCGGTAGAGCCAGGAAGCCCTGCCAGGAGGCTCCCTGCCTGGTCCCAGCCCTGGCGTCCTCTTTCCAGCCTCCCTTGGGCTCTCTGTGGCCTCATTCCAGGCAGGGTCAGAAGCTGGCTGTGTCCTCAGCTTTTCTGGCTCCAGCCAGGCCTCCTGCCTGTGCCCTACCCCCTCTGGCCCCACTCTACTGTGGGCTGCCCAGGGCTAAGACTAGCCTTAGCCAAACCTTGGCCTCCAGAAGTCCTCTGCACAACCCTCAGCAAACAGCAAGCTCTACTCAAGTCAGGATGATAAGGATTTATGAAGCACCTACTGTGCGCCAGGCATTGCCCCAAGTATTGGGGAGACAAAGGAAGACCAGCCCTGGCCCTAAGGAACTGTGATCCAGTGGAGCAGACCCCAGGCCAACAACTCTGTGCATGAAAGATAAGTTGGGGGAGGCTGGAGGAATTAGCTCTGGGCTCCCTTCCACCACACACCCTCTTTGATTCCCTCTGAGAGGGAAAGGAGGGTGGGTAAAAGGAAAAGCAAGGCCTCCTGGAGAGGCTGGGATTTGAGTTGAGTCCTGGAAGACTAAGATTGAGGTGTCAGAGCATGGAGGCCCAGGGATGGGAGCTGGAGGGGGTATCAGGAGGCCAGTGGCACTGAAAGTGAAGAGTGCACACAAAGGAGAGGAAAGAATAAGCCTGGGGAGGCAGGACCATGCCCTCAAATGAGGACTGGCTTTAAAAGCCACACCAAGGGGCTCCTAGACAGAGGGGTACTGGGGTGGTGCTGTGCTGGACTTGGACGCTGAATGGAGGAGGGACAGGAGGAAGAGGAGCTCAGGCCAGTGGCTATGTGATGTCTCAGCGAGCCCCAAAGGGCCTGCATGCCAGAGGCACCCAGAAGGTGGTGAGAGAGGGAGCGGACAGGGAGACCACCTGGGAGCCGAGCCTGGGGGATGAGGGAGACGGCGTGGCCTGGACAGTGACAGAGAAGGCCGGACAAGGGCAGAGTCTGGGGGTAAAGACTCTAAGCTCTGATCTTCCCACAGGCCATCCAATCTGAGGTACCTAAAAGGCAGTTTGCAGCAAGGGATGGAGCCCAGCAGGGACTCGGTGATATCTGAGCCCCCTGCAGTGGGGCCAGGACAGTCAGTGGGGCACCCTAGGGAGTCAAAGTTTCTTGTGGCTCTTGCCTAAGTCTGAGCAATGGAAGGCAAGGGGGAAGATGGCGGCAAAGAGCCTCTGCCTGGCTTTCTGGTCCATCCAGGCTCCACTCACTGTGGGGCCTTGGCTCCTTCTCTCCTCTGGCTCTCAGCAAAGGAAGGGGGCTCAGCCGTCTTCAAAGGTGACTCCATCCCCTTGTGACTGGAAGAATCCTGGGTTGGCACAGACATCCCTGAATGGGCCACCAGGTGGCAGCAACATCGCACAGTTTGATTAAGGAAGGTAGGAGACCAGGACCATAGAAGGAGCGCCTGGCCGGAATTCCAGAAAACAGCCTCTTGAGTTCCAATGTGCCCTCAGATGCCAATTAGCTGTGTAACCCTGGACAAGTCACTTCACCCTGTCTGCCTTAGCTGGAGAAGGAAATAGCCAACCCCTCCAGCATCTTTCCCAAGGAAATTCCAGTTGAGGTCATGAAGATTTGGCCAGGACTGAACAAGAACAAGGAGACAGAAGAGTAAAAAGGGGGCAGGAAGGTGGCCTGGGAGGCTGGTTGGGCAAACTGAAGAAAGACTGAAATGTAGACAGGTCACAGAACAGCAGGCTCACAGAGCCTGAAAAGGATCTGGGCTCCTAGTGGCCCACAAGCTCAGCTTGAGCCAACAGTGGGATATGGCTGACCCCAAAAGTGATGTAGTCTAGCTTGTAGGAATGAGGAGGTGAGAGCCCCAGTTCTGGGCCCCACATTTTAGGAAGGCTGTTGATAGGCATCCAGGGAAGAGGGACCAAGATGGTGAAGAAACCCAAGTTCATGGCACTGGGGACGTCTGGCCAAGAAGGTGAGACACTCAGTCTGGGGGAATGGCAAGTTTCCAGCAACACTCTCAGAAACATACCTGAGGGCAGGACTACATTCTTCTCTCAGCCTCAGAAGGAGGAACAAGGAGCACTGGGTGGGAGCTGCAGCTGGCAGGGAGAGCTTCCTGATAAGCTGAGCTACTGAAGCTGGCTGGACTGGGACCAGCGGGGAGAACCCCGGCCTCTCTCTCACTGGACTTTGTCAGCTCAGCTGAGCAAACATCGGTTCATTTTGTGTAAGGCACCTTTGGGGCAGCTGAGAGAGAAGCCCACATTCCCTAGAGACCTCCTGCAGAGGGTGGCTGGCCAGTGTGGGGATTAAGCCGAAGGGTCCTTGTTCCCATGTGGCTGAGGATACTTGTACCTGGAAGGTCTGGGGTTTTGTAAGAAGTGACCTGCTGTGGTCATGGGAGGAGTGAGCTGATCCTTGGCACCTGGTCCCACAGGCATGGCTGGTTCTATCATACCAGGCAGCTTCTGGATTCTGGCTCCAAAGGGGCCTAACTGAAGTCAGAGGCCATTAGTTCAAATTCCCTCTGATGCTTACAACCTAGTGTGACCTTGGGGATGTCACTTACCCTCCCTGTGTCTCAGTTTCCCTCTCCATAAAGTGGGGGGTGTTGGCCTCGGTGGCCTCTGAGGGCCCTTCCACCTCCTTCCATCCTACCTGGAGAGTGGGCTCTAGCTTCTGACAGGGCTGTAATGGGAAGGAGTGACGGAGGAGGCGAGGAGCCCTAAGGCAGCCATGAGGCTCCCTGAGGGCCTGCTGACACACAGACACAGAAACCGAGACCCCAGAGGAGAGTCGGGATCTAATGGGCAGAGTGAGGGTTCAGGGCTTGCAGAGACCGTGTGACCTTCCTCACCATTGCTTGTTTCCTCCTCCATGAAATGAGGGTTTGAGCAGTTGATTTAAGATTCCCTCCAAGCCGAAGGGACCTTAGGGCTAGAATAACAGCCCAGAGGGGCCTCAGAACATAAAAAGAGGAGCTGGGGCTGGGGGGGATCTCAGGCCACAGTATTTTTGAGATGGAAGACACATGGGAACACAAGACATAGGATGTCGGGGTAGGAGAGACTGAATGTCTCCATTTCACAGATGAGGAAGTTGAGACCTTGAACACCCCGATCTTTCACTCCAAACCCAGGCAACTCACCAGAGCTTGTGAAGCTTACACTTGGGGTGCTTCAGGCCCTCACAGAGCAGGTGCACCCCCCTGTCCTCCACGTCATTGAAACTCACATCCAGTTCCTTGAGGTGAGCGTTGGACTGGAGGGTGGAGGACAGAGCTTCACAGGAGACAAACGTGAGTCGGCAGATGCCCAACCTGGAAGACACAGACACTCAGAAAGCAGGGAGACTATGACTTGTCAGCTTACTCTATGGCTCAAATATAAAATGTCCTACCTCTCTTACCACTCCTTCATTGTCTTTGGGGAGGCAATCATCTTTCTCCTACTCCCTCTTTGTGTCTGCCCTGTCTCCTTCCCTCCTGTGTCCCTTCCCTCCTTCCTGTCTCCCTTCCCTCCCTCTGTCTCCCTTCCCTTCCTCCTGTCTTCCCTTCTCTCTGTCTTTTCTTCTCCCATTCCAGGAGGGCTTCAGTTATCATCTACATGCCAGACTCCTACATCTGTATCTTCACCTGCAAACTTTCCCTTGACCTGGAAAACCCTGTCTCCAATTAACTCCTGGCACCTAGCCCAAGGTGTCCCATCAGCCTTTCACCCTCAACACATTCTGAATTGAACTCATCATTGTCTGTTCAAAACTTTTCCCTTTCCTGACTTTTCCCTGTCTCCTTTGCTGGAATCTCAGTCTTTCCATCTCAAGGCTCGAGGCATCTTGGGCTCTTTCCTGTCTTCTCCTCACATAAAATCCAGTGCTTAGTCTGCCACCCTCCCCCCCCCCCAGGTTATTGAGAAGATAGTTTTCTTTTTAAAAAAGAAAATATGGAAGAAGGGTTTCAATACTAAAACAAAGAAGAAAAAGGATCTAAAGGGACGAGTGGGAATCCATGACCCCTGTAAAGAAGGCTGGGGGCTAGAAGCATTGGATGCAGAAGAGAAAGACCAGTGTAACCCAAGTAACAGACAGATGTGCACTCTGAGCAGGAAGCAGCTCCTTGTCCTCCAAGGCACATCCCGAATCATCCAATGAGGGTCAGAGGAAGAGTAAATAAATAGTGGTTGTTGGCACCCCTTCTTCAGGATACAAGAAGAGTTTTGTCAACCTGACCACAACACCAGAAAGGTCAGCTGTCTCCCAGAGAAGGAGAGGGGTTGTAACCAGGAGATGACAGCTCCCCAAGAACCATCAAATCTGATGGCTCATCTCCTTCTCTGGCCTTGTACCCCAGGCTCATGGCCCAGTGCCTGGCACATAATGAGGCTTCAACTGTTTTTTAAAATTCAATTTTATTTTCATCTCCTATTTCTCTCCCTCACATCTCCTCCTCCCTCCTTCACTGAGAAAGCAAGAAAAATAAAACCCATTACAAAATGTATAGTTGAGAAAAATTAATCCCCACGTTGGCCACATCCCCCCAAATGCCTCCAAATTCTGCATCTGACCTTAACTCTATCACGTCCTATTAGGAAGTGGGTAACATGCTCATCCTTAATCTCCTCTGGTTGTGATTGGTCCTTGTATTGATCGGAGTGGTAGGAGTTCAACTGCTGATTAAATGATTGATTTCTATTTATTGATCAATAGATTCTATCCACTTGGACAAAATGTTACCAACAGAAAGAATCCAGATATCTTTGCAAAGACTTCTGAAGGCTGGGATTTCAAGGCAGTAAGAGTGTAGGTGGTGTGGGGTGGCTAGGTGGCATCGTGAATAAAGCACCAGCCTTGGACTCAGGAGGACTTGAGTTCAAATCTGGCCTCAGACACTTAAACACAAAACTAGCCATGTGACCTTGGGCAAATCACTTAACCCCAATTGCCCTACCTTACCCCCTCCAAAAAAAAAAAAAAGCCCAACAACAAAAAGAGTATAGGTGTTGCCAGTCACCAAGCATATGGTGACTACGGCTGACAGGGGCCTAATCTAACTCTGTACCTCCAGCGGTTCATAGCATAGCACTCAGCAAATAGTAAACTTTAAGTCACAACAACAAGCATTTATTGAGCATCTATAAATGTCAGGCACTGTGCTGAGTGCTGGGGATGCAAGTAATGGAAGCAAAGGAGAATGTTTACACTCAAGAAACTTCCGTTCTAATGAAGGAGACAACACACAAACCAATATGCACAAGCTGGGTATAGATGAAGTAAACTGGAGATAAACCTGGGGGAGGAGGTGCTGATATTGAGGAGGAAAGGCTTCTTGCAGAAGGTAGGATTTCAGCTGAGACTCAAAGGAAGCCAGAGAGGCTAGGAGGCAGAGTTGAAACAAGAGAGAGTTCCAGATAATTGAATTAGCCAATGACAATGCCTGGAGTTGGGAGGTGGTGTGTCTTGTGGGAGAAATAGCAAGTCCCTGGCTGCCCCTTCTATTCTGTATTTCTTTCCCTGGACACAAGTGACTGAACTGGGATCCTGAGACAATGTTCCAAGGCAAGATACTTCATAAGTTTCAGAGCTCCTGGATCTGGGTACTTCTTTCCTAGTAGGAGATGACTCCTATAGTCATTCTCAGGGGGGGAAGATGACCATGGATGTAGCAGGATAAGCCATGCCTTGGATGGCCAAGAGATGTGGAACTCAAGTAAGTTGCTCAAACACTGCAAAGCCGAAGTGAAGAGAACACATGATTTCACTCTGTTTATCACTTCTCAATTGTGGTGGGGCGGGGGGGAGCATTGGCTCAGTGAAACAAAATATAACCTTAGCAGCTTCCTTCCAACAAGGTACCTTCCATGCATTTGTCAAGAACAAACAATAAGTCAGCATCTATTAAGTGCCCACCACTTTTCGGGAAAGTATTTTTTGATCGATGCAACAACAGAGAAAAATTTGTTCAATAAGCAACTAGTCATAAAGGTGTTGGCCAATGCTATAGGAGGGGTTCAGTGAGGAGCCCAAATGGAAGGAGGATCCCATGGGAATGGGAAGGGCCTCCAGATGCTCATGTCTGTGGATGCCATGGAGCTGACTGCGCCAAGTCGCAGAACACTCCAGAGATGCCAGGTAAGAAGCAGCCAAGTAGAGAGGCAGGAGGCCCATTTTCCAGACCACAGGGGGGCATCTCTCAGGACTAGATGTGCAGTGAGCTGGGCCCAGCACTGAATAAGAGGGGGCTCATGATATCCTAGTCTTATAACTGAAAGGACCTGAAGAGCCACAATCATTTCATAGAGGAGGAGACTAAAGCATAGAGAGGTCAGGTACTAGGAGGAAAGAGACAGGGGCCAAGGTCAAACCAAGGTGCTCAGAGCTCTTCCCACCACACACCATGCTGCTGTGGCCTCTCACATGGCTCTCAATACTCTCAGTCTCCCAAAACAAAAACCTATCTTGTTAACATTATGGAACCACAGGCTCTGAGGAATCAAAATGGCCTCTATGACAATAAAGGGACATATGGTGGACGTAAGTAGGTTTTACCATTACCGGTGACAATATGGCCCGGGGGATATCTTATTAGATTTGGAGTCAGGAAAACTTGGGTGTCCTGGGCTCTGAGCTGAGAGGGTTTGTATGAGAACTCTTGACAGGGCGGATCCTGGTAATCCTGAGCAATGACCAGAGACCACTGTGCCAACTTGATCTTGAGTCAAGTGTGGTCTGAACTCTGCCCCTTTTGGAAAGAAGTGCCTGGGGAGGCCCATAAACCCCACAGTAGAACATGGCTGTGGATGTCAGACCCTTCATGGCACAGTAGAATGGAGAGGAATTTGGGGCTGGATTTAGAGTTCAATGATTGGTTCTAATGTTGAGTTTTCCTGTGGTAACAAACACTCCAGCCTGAAGGGAGGGTTGGCTCTTTTCTACTCTGAGAGTCTGATACAAATGGCTGAGAGGACTTCTCCAGAAGGAAAGCTGGCAGATACTCACCGAAGGGTCTGTAGCTGGCTCTTGGAATGGCAGAGGCCCTCACAGAGTGATTTCACCCCTAGATCTCCCAGGTCATTTAAACTAAGGTCCAGTTCAGTCAGGTTCTGGTTGGTGCTGAGGACTGAGGACAGATTCTGACAGGCAGAGGGCGTCAGGTGACAGATCTTTAACCTAAAAGAAGTCCCTGAAGGTTTGACCTCTAGCTTCCATGTATGGTCCTTCCCTTCTCCCTTCACCCTTGTGCAGTGGTCCCATTCACTCAGTCCCATATGGCTCTTGCCTCCACATCTCCCACTGTCTACAGGGCATCCCTACTTTCATGGCCACCAGCAGCCTAATGCAATACTCCCCCCCAGCCATTTTCTCACCCTCTGTCCTTGCATCCTGCAGGTTGGGAATTCCATCCTACTTGGACCTATCCCTCTTAGTCCTGGAACCCTCACCAGGAAGGCTAAGCCCTGACTCTGTGGTCATGTCTCTCTCTCTCCTCCTCTCCATTCCTTACTCCCTCCCAGAATCATCTGCTCAAGTCCCTCCTCTGGACAGAAGTCTTCACCAACTTCTAATTGTCTCTTGAATAAGGTTCAGACTCTTTTGCTTGACTTCCAAGACCCTCTCCAGTGGGTAACCCTTTCACATATTTCTGTTCCTTCTGTACGTCTTATGTTCCAGCTATCTTACATTGTCCTGCAATGCCCCCTGCTCTCTGCTGCCTCCAGGGTTCGGTTTATGGTCTCTTCCCCTTTGAGTCCCTAGCCCTGTGCAGCATGGTCAGATGTGGAGAGTTCAGATAATCTATTTAGCTCTGGAAAGAACCTGGGCGATCATCTATTCCAATCTCTTCATCTTATAGGCAAGGGAGCTGAGGGCCAGATGCCAGAGTCACACAGGGCCAGCCTCTGACTCCAAATCCAGGGCCTCTCACACTGAGATGTGCCACTTCTTCACTCCCAAGTACCTTCCCCTCTCTGGGTCTCACTTTCCTCATTTGCAAAATGATCAGACTCAATGACCCATAAAACTATGTGAACAAATCAGGAAAACTGAGATAGAGAGCTCTGATGCAGGGACAGTCAGGGAAGGCTTCCTGGAGGAGACAGCCCCTGAGCTGAGCTTCAAAGTCAAAAAAGGATCTGGAAAGCCAGAGAGAAGGAAGCAGTGCCTTCCAGGGCATGTATACAAATGTGGGGCAGGAGATGGAGTGGGAGGAAAGAGGCTTGGGACCAGGGAAAGAGCATGGGGTTTGAGAGTGGAGACCCTGGGTCTGAGTTCCAGATCTACTATTACTACCTTGGTCTGGTTATTTCCCATTCCTGGGCCTCTGAGGTCCCTGTCAGCTCCCAGGCTGTGGTCCATAACTGATCATAGACATAGAGCTTCGAGGAGACCAGTTGGGCTGGAAAGGTGGGGGAAGTCTTGCTGTCAGAGCTCTTCAGTGCCAGAAGGAGGAGTTTTCATTTCATCCCACATACAGTAGGGGGTTACTCAAAATTTTAGAGTAGGGGAGTGATGCAGGCACCCCTGTGCCTTAGGATGATTATTTTAGTAGCAGGGTAGAGGTTGGGTAGGAGAGGGGGATGTCTGGGAGTGAGAGACTAAGGAGGATCAGAATATAAAGTCTATAAAGAAAACTTGAGATTCTATAGTTTTAGAATATAAACATGAGTTTATATTCTATCCCCCTGACCTTGTATTTACATAGGTAGATAGAAAATAAACACAGGGTAATTTGGGGGGAAAGGCACCCACATCTAGAAAAGCTTGCATAGAAAGAAAGTGATGCTTGTACTGAGTTCACAAGAATAGTTGGGATTCTAGGGGGTGGAAGTGAGGAGGGAGAACATTCTAATCATGGAGACAAAAGCATGGGGATGGGAGATGGAGAGTTCTGTTTGAAGAAAAGGAAGATGGCCAGTTTACCTGGACCATAAAATAGTTGAATGGGAGTAATGTTCAAAAGAGAGGAACGGTAGGTTGGGCCAGGCTGGGGTTGCCAGTTTGATCTAAGAAATAATAGGGAGCCAGTGGAATTGGCTGAGAGAGGAGTAATATGGCCAGACCTCCACTGAAGGAGAAATTGCTTTGGCAGCTTGTCAGGTGTATTCAAGATGGGGGATGGTTTTTTAGGGATGATCTCAACAAGATGCCATCAGAATTCCTCCTACCTCTCCAAGACTGTGATTCTGTGATTCACCTCAGAGGTCAGCAAGACCCAGGTCCTGAGGTGGGAGTTTGAAGGTGAGAGGTAGGAGGTAGAGGAGAATATTCTAGGAAAAGGGAAGGTTGCATAATAGGAGCAAGGATTAGGGAGGGGAAGCCCAAGGGGAACAGATAAGGAAAGTGCCATCCAGTGAAGTTCATTGAGCTGCCCAGGGTCAGTGCAGGAGCTAATGACTAAGGTAGCATAATCGTAGTAGAAAAGAAAGCCCTACCTGTTACAGAAAGCCAACCGTGGCTGAGACAGGCCCAAGCATCCTTCAGAATCATGCAGGATCAGGATGTCGGAGCCAGAGCAGCCCTTAGTGATCACCAGCCTCAGCTGCCTTCCATTACAGTGAAACTGAGGCCCAGGAAAGCAGCAGATCACCTGGGCAGAGCAAGGCCCTGAGCTGCCAGGGCTCTGGACCCCAAAGCCAGCACTTTTCCACTTCACCATAACCTCCCCTAAGAAGGCTGCTTCTGTAGCATTTCAAGGTTTACACAACCCTTTCCTCCCAGCACCTCTATGTAGGGCAGTCATGCAGTCTCTCCATTGTAGAGAAAAGGAGACTAAGGCTCAGATAGATGGAGTGTGCTGGCTTGGTGCTTCCCAGCTAGTGAGTGTCCAATAGTTCATGTTGATAGAGGGCTCTAAGGTCTGCACAATTACCTCCATTATCTCAGCTGATTGTCAGGACAACCTGGGGGGCAGGTGTTATAATCTCTGTTTTACAGATGAGGAAACTAAGGCATAAAGAGTAAGTGATTTGCCCCGTGATGCACAGCTAGTAAGTGCCTGTGGTAGTATTGGAACTCAGGTCCTGCTGACTCCAAGCCCCAGGCTCCATCCACTGCACTAAGCTGCTTAGGTCAGTAACTGCTTGTCTCTTGGCTATCTGCCACCCCTGTCACCCCCACTGGGGAAACCCTTCCTGGATGGGAGCTAGACTAGACTTACCACAGTGTCTGCAGCTTACAGGCAGGATGGCTCAGCCCGGGACACAGGTGTTGCAGCCCCAAATCCCCCAGGGCATTGCCTGTCAGATCCAGCTCCGTTAAGTGGTGGCTGGTGGTCAGAACCTTGGAGAGCTCCTGACATGCTGCCCCATCCACCTGACAGCGCCTCAACCTGGCGGGAGAGAGGCATTGAGGAGCCAGGAAGGGGAAGAGGAAGGGGCACCTGCTACCACCCCCCTTTCCTCCTGGGGAGCGACTTACTGCAGCATCTGGAGGCGGCACTTGGGGTGCTGGAGGCCCTCACACAGCAGCTTCACGCCTGCGGCTCCCAGCGTGTTCCTGCTTAGATCCAGCCGGGTTAAATTCTGATTCGTCATGAGAGCCAATGCGATGTCTTGGCAGGCAGCACTAGAAATTCGACATCGCTTCAGCCTGGAGGAGGAAAGGCGATGGGGAGGAGGTGGGGAAGGGAGGCAGGATGGGATGGAGCGAGCGGCGGGGCGGGGGGGGGGGGGGTGAGGAGAAGGGGGTGGAGCCAGAGAGGGAGTGCAGAAGAAACCGCGTCAGCATCCTTCACTGGCTGTTGCTCTCAGAGGATCATAAGCTCTCAGAGGCCACTTACTCTACCCTCTCCTTCCCTGAAGGAGTCCCTTAAACAACAAAGAATCTCGGAGCTAGGATCCCCTCCAGCCTCCCATCCAGTGTAGGCATCTGCACTAGAGTAGAAAGCTCAGAAGTAGCAGGACCATAAATACAAAGAAGGCATTGAAGCAGGCACCACCCAGGGTTGTAACCCTGGGCATATTTGCCTTAATCTCCACAAGCATTTATTAATCACCTACTGTGTGCAGGTCACTCAGTATTCAAAATCAACTACAGGGCTCCAATGGGTGCATGCATAAGTAAGAGACCAGATCTGTAGTGTCATTGACTTAGGGAACTTTCAGATGAAGAAACTTCCTCTGCTAAAGCATGTCAACACCTTCCCTGTAAATGGAAGTCTTGAAATCTTACAGATTTTCCCAGAGAAGCTAAGTGGCTTGACCAGGACACAGCCAGTGTAACAGCTAGGATTTCGGACCACTTTACATACATGATTTTCTCTGATCATCACAACAGATGCTATTATTATCTCTGTTTTACAGTTGAGGAAACTGAGGCAGGCAGACATTGGCCTGTCTTCACTGATTTGGCCAGGTCACATAGCTAAGGTGAGTTCTGAACTCAGATCTCCCCCACTCCAAATTCAACATTAACCACTTCACTACCTCGTTGCCTCTGCTAGCAGAACATGTCAGAGGTGGAGCTGATACCTGACCCTTCCTGGCTCCATGGCCAGTTCTCTCTCCAGTATACACTATACTGTACCTTGACCCCAGCATAGTGGCACCATTTTGATGCCACAACAACCAATCAACTACTTCAATGTAAGTGAGATAAGTAAATACAAAGGAATTTGAGGGCAGAAAGAGCAGGACTGACTGGAAGAATGGACAAAGGCTTCACATGGGAGGAAGATAAGCATTCTGAGAGGCAGGGAGGAAGTGTGAGGGCATTGCAGAATGGGGAAGGGCATCAAGTGGGAAGTTGAAAGTCAAGTTCAGGGAACTTCATAGGCAAGAGAGGCTGGAACACACAGTGGATGAGAGTGAGTAATGAGAAATTATAGGGGGCAATGTCAAGGGTTAGCTCTGAGGGGGTCTGCTGTGGGTGTGAATCCAGACCAAGGTCCCCCGGAGCCTTATTTCCACCTGCCTGGGCCCAGTATATCTCAGAAGGTTGACTTGCCTCTCTCCCCTAATCTTCCCTCTGTGCAAGGGAGGCTTGGAACATTCTGGCTGTTCCTGGAACCCATATAGATAAAGTAGTGACACATGAGATAAGAAAGCAGGGAAGTGTCCCATGGGAGTAACCTCCTGCAAAGTTGTAAGTTAGGTACCTCATGTAGCAAACTACATGAAGTTTCCCATGAGAAAGTATGATATAAGTGCTTCAGCTACAGTATATAAACCCTATATATAAATCTCAGATGCTTATTTGGGATTTGATTAGCATCCATACAATAAACGTATGTATGCCTTAAATCTCTGCCTGGTCCACTCTTTCCTATTTTGATTGGTGCTGCAAAGGTGCAGGCATCAAGAAAGAAGTTGGTTAAGGAAGGATGGGCAGGGTCCTAAGGGTCTGATTTAACTTTAAATTTGAGTTTGTATTTTGTTCCAGTGGCTACTGAAGGATTCTGAGCAGTCAAGTGACATACTAAGACCTGTGCCTTAGAAGAATTATTTTGGATGCCATGTGGAGGATAGATGGGAGAAGAGAGAGGCTGGAAGTAAGCCTTAAGTAGTTGTCTAGGTGACAAGTGATGAGTGCCTGAAGTAGGATAGCCTGAGAGTGGAAAGAAGTGGGCTGCCCTCACCTTGAAGGCCCCTTCAGATGTTAGTAACCCAAATTAGACCCATTTTCCAGAAGTAGAAACTGAGAATCACAGAGGAGAAGTGAATGGCCATACATTCAAATGGACCTGGCTTTTTCAAGGTCACATGACTTTGTCACAGTGAAAGGTGACTCTCAAAGTTTCCTCACTGCCATGGTATCATCATTCTTTTCATCATCCCATGGTATTTTCTTTCTGCCACAACTAAGGGTATATCATTAGACTGTAGCAAAGACTTGGATCCTGGGGCCCCTCTAGAGTTAGTCTACTTGACCCTAGGTAGAGCTGATTTATGCCTGACAGATAGGAAATGGGATAACTCCCCTTGAATGTTCTGGGAGCAATGGCCTTATGGGGTGCCATCTTTCTTCAACAACCTCTTTCTCATCCTGCTAGCCACATAATCCTGTGTGTGATGCTGCTGTTCATCTACTTATTACTTGGTTACATTTGAAATCTTAAGGTTGCTTCTGGCTTTCTCCCCTTTCTTATCTCAGAATCAGGCAACTGTTTCCACCTCTGACAGATATTTTACGTGTATTCCATGGCCACCACCATAATCCAGTTCCTCTTTACCAAATGTCCTGACAGCAACCTCTCAAAAGGGCTTCCAACTCCACTCTTTCTCAGCCCATTTTTCACATGCTGAAAAGGAAGGTTTTATGCATGGATCTGGTCCTGTATCTCCTCAAATACCTCCCACGGCTCCTTATTGCTTACTGCCAAAGTGCAAACTTCTCTGCATTTAGTATTAGTCTAACTTCAGTTAGACTTGTCCCCTTCCTGTCTGTTTAATTCCATTCAGACCAGATAACTCACTATTCCCCAGGTACGCCCCCCATTGTTCTGTTTTCCTGTGCTTTCTCACATTGTTCCCCAAACCTGGAGTACCCTCCCTTTTTCTCTCTTCAGCTTTTGAATTACTTCCCATCCTTTAAAGAATGAACACAAAAGACCACTTCCTCTCTCTTCTGGATCCTCTCAGACAATGATTTTCCCCACTCAGGCCTGGCCTCCTAGGAGGACCTATGGGATGGATTTTCCATCAATTATTGAGGAAGAGTGGCCCCTCTGGACATGCCTTATCCCCCACTAGCCTGAGGATGGGGAGGGTGAGGAGGTCTTATCTAGCTTGTTTCTCTCCCTGGACCAAGAAGAGAAGGGATCACTTGGGCCTAATAAAAGTTGCTTGAGCTTAATTGGCGCTTAATTGAAATGGTGAAGAACAGACTCCAAGCCAAAATGGGCTTCAGAGGTTATTTAGCTCAATCTTGAAATGAACAGGAATCCCACTGATAACACTGCGTCAGCACGTACAGCAGCAGGGATGGAGCCCTCCCCACCTTCTGAGGCAGCCAGGGCAGTGCTGGACAGCTCTCACCTCTCACTGCTCCTCCACTCTTTCTTTTGAACCAGAATCTGCTTCTCCTCAGTTTGTTTTCCATTTGTATTCTAATCCTTTCCCCTTCCCCACCCCCTCCTTCAGATATTCCAAGGCATGCTCCTGTCCACTCCAGGGCTGTGATGTAGGGTAGTTTTGCCTGACTTTAGGAGGGTTAGACTGCCTATCCAACTGAAGGTCTAGAGAGCTGTGGTGCTGACCTCATTGCTGGATGCCTGTGAATCCTGGACAGCCTATCAGCACCACACCAGGAAACTGAATCCTTCCATTTGAATTGTCTTGGGAAGATTCTGAAGAACACCTGGCAAGACTGCACACTGAGGTCCTTTCTCAAGATGAATGGCCAAACATTCAAACTACTTCAGAGAGCACAACTCCAATGGGCTGTTCATGTTGTTCAAATGCCAAATATATGCTTTCCTAAAAGAGTGTTTTATGGAGAACTCACACAAGGCAAGTGCTCACACTGAGGTCAGAAGAAGTAATACAAGGACACTCTCAAGGTCTCTCTAAAGAACTTTGGAATCAATTGTGAAACATGGAGCCGCTGGCACAGGCCTGCTGAGCTCCTCTATGAGCAAAGCAAAATCCCAGGAGCACAAAGGTGAAGTGAGATGTGCAAATCTAGAGATATCTCCACCCAAAATGTTCAAAAAGACTATTTGTGCCTGACCTGTGCCCTTCCAGAGATGGACAGGACCTCAGAAAGCATCCAATCTCGCACCATCATTCACACGGTCAGACTAATCGACTTATCGCCACCCAAGAAGACAGTGGCAGAATATAGGTACTAGAAGCTGGGGCCTTGGCTTTTTTCCTCCTGCTTACACACTCTTGGAGTTTAGACCTCTCCCCGCTTCACTATGAATACTGTTCAATTCTGAGCACCCTCAGTTTCTCAGCCCTCTAAACCTCTCACATGATGTTGCTCTGGACAGCCCTAAGAAAAGGAACTTGTCCATCCTTACCGAAGGTTCTGGAGTTGACAGTTGGGATGTCTGAGCCCCTGGCACAGCAGCCTAGCTCCTCGGTTCCCCAGGGCATTTCGGTACAAAACCAGCTCTATAAGATTCCGGTTGGTGCTGAGGGAAGCAGCAAGATGTTCACAGTAGGCTTCTGGGAGGACATTCCTCTCTGACCTACAAGAAGAAGAGACAGGCCTAGGAGGGAAGGTGCAGGCACAGAAGAAGAGCTTGGGTCATGTAGAACATGCTGACTGGGGAGGCAGGGAGTTTGCCATTGAGGGAGGTCATCAGATGGAACTGAGAGGACCCATTTGTTGGTGCCGATTTAGCTAGGATGTCTATTCAGGGGAGGGTGGATTAGATGCCTCTGGGGTCCCTTCCAGCTCTGAAAGTCTCTGAAGAAGAGACTCTAGCACTAGGCTTAGCATGGTGTGCTGTACACAGTAAGCACTCAATAAATGTTCGTTGACTGACTGAATCTGGAACAAATAATGTCTCAATACCTCTGTGGTTTAGACAAAGTGCGCGCTTAACAAAGTGCACGCTTAATTGTGGAATTGCATTGTATGGAATTATTTTTTATTTTCTGCTGCACAGGGGACATATGCACCAAGTGAGAGATTGGATGACATGGCCTCTGAGGTCCTGTTTACCTGCGTGAGTCTATGATTCTCAGCTTCCTCAGAAAGGCAACTCATCCTGGGGCAAACCAGGCAATGTCACCAAATGGCCAAAGGCAGTAAGTCCAAAGCTCTTCAGGACAGGACCATGGACAGCCTTGGACCCAAGGAGAATATGAGCCAAGCTCACAGGGAGCTCTAAAACTAATCTCCCTGGGAGAAACTGGGCTGCGGCTTCACCGGAGTGTAGAGCTAGGAGGACCCTTACAGATCCCTGAACCCAACCTTCTCACAGTCAGTCAACTAGCATTGATTAAACACCTCCTCTGTGGCAGGCAGGGCACTAAGGCCCAGAGAGAAGGGACCTAGTCAAAGGCACTCCTTTGCAATCACCAAAGACTTGACTAAATGCTGCTCCTGATGGTCACTAGCCTTTGACCTTAAGCAAGTTGTGTGCCCCCCTGTGCCTCAGCTTCCACACCTGTAAAATAAGGATAATAACACCCATCCCCCAGGCCTTTCATGAGAACCAAATGAGATAATATGCATAAAATGCCTTCTGGACCTGAAAGTTCTATGTAGATGTGAGGTGCTACTATTATTACAGATGGGGAAACAGAGGCTCAGAAAGGGACTGAGCACGCCAAAGCTCTGGAAGAGCAGAATATCAGAGTGGGAAAGATCCTTAGAGGTCAGTGCACAGAGCACTGGGCCTGGAGCCAGAAAGACCTGAGTTCCAATCTAGCTTCCGACAGTGGCTGTGGAACCCTGGGCAAGTCACCTGCTGCTGTGTGCCTCATTTGGCCCCTCTGTAAAATGGAGATCATTATATCTACGTTGCAGGGTTGTTGTGAGGACCAAGCGAGTTCATCATTGTAAATGGCTTAGCACAGTGTGGGACGCTTAGTGTCATACTGATGTTAGCTGCTGCTATGCTGATTATTAGAGACTGTCTAGAGAAGGAAACTGAGGCCTAGAATGGTGCGATCTAGAAGAATCAGAACCCAGAAGGAGCAGTGTAATAGCACCTATTTCTAAGGGCTGCTGTTGAGATCAAATGACATTTTATTTCTATGTTGGTAGATTTATGGATGGACAGCTTACATGTGTACAGATAATCACACATATACACATGTATGCATGCATTTGTATGCATATATACATACATGTGTGTTTATATACACACATCCATGCATTACACTATGTGTTAGATTAGATTAGATATTTATATAAAATATATATTATATATGTTAAATTATACATTATACTATATGTTATGCTACAAATGGTGTATTTACATTTTGTGTGAATATTTGTGTTTATATTACATATAATTTCCCTCCCAATCCAAGCCTTCTTGATACAGATTAGGAAAGCTTAGACCATGGGGCAGCTAGGTAGCACAGTGAGTAGGGCGCCGGCCCTGGAGTCAGAAGGACCTGAGTTCAGATCCGGCCTCAGACACTTAACACACACAAACAAAAACTTATCTGTGTGACCTTGGGCAAGTTACTTAACCCCAATTGCTCTCAAAAAAAAAAAAGGAAAGCCTAGACCAGGGGTGGGGAACCTGTGGCCTTGAGGTCACATGTGGCCCTCAAGATCCTCAAGTGAGGCCTTTTGACTGTGGAATTTGGATTCACTTGCTATCCCAGAGGGCCACATGTGGCAGGATCCCCACCCCTGGTCTAGATGAAAATCCTAACGCTATCACTTCCTTGCTAGGTGATCTTGGCTCTGTGCCTCACCCTCTCTGGGCTATGTGAGCCCACTGCATTTGAGGGTGTCTGAGGCTTCATCCAGTTCTGGCCATCTGTGAAGTCCTAGTCCAGGCCCTTCCCCTGATTCATTATGCTAACTTGAGTATGTCCAGGCCTCAGTTTCTCCATCTGGACAATGTGGGTATTGCACCAGATGGTTTTCTCGGATCCCTTCTAAGCTCTGACATTCAGGGATTTGACCTGGCCATTTTGCAGGTAAGTAAGCAGCACTCACAGCTTCAGAGACTGGTTCTGGGATTGCTCCTGGCCCTTGGACACCAACGCCTGTCTGTCTTCACTCTCCGTGTCCTCTTCTCCATAGGCACTGAACCTTGCCCCGCACAGGTGGACCACCAGGGCGCTGCGGCAGTTCCTCACGCAAAAGGAGGAGACCACGTGCTCCATCTTGGTGGCTATGTCACTGACCACAACAACCTGGAAGTGTTCCAGTGCGGTCTGGATGAAGTCCTCCTCCTGGATCTCATAGAGGCACTCGAAGATCTCCAGCGCACCCTGCTGCAGAGTGGAGTCCTCACTCTGCGCCTTGGCCTGGATCCATCCAAGCAAATCCCGCTTGGTCCTCCGGGAAGTCTTCCAGCCAAGATGCTTCTCCAGTGAGCTCCGTCTCTCTTCGTTGAGAAGGCCAAAGATGAAGCGCACGGTGAGCGCCAGGTAGTTCCTCTCCGACTTGGCGTAGTGGTTGAGAAGCCTCCTCACATTGGCGGGAGAGGCTCCAGGCTCCCTTTCCAGCACATAGAACATCGCTGAAAAGAACTCCTGGAAACTCAAGTGGATGAAGCTGTAGTATCTCTCACACTGGATGTCTTTATGGAAGACGTTCATGTTGAGGAAGGCGGAGACATCGTCCCCCTCCAAGCCGTGCCTGTGCAGGTCAGCCTCTTCGAAGAGGATCCGCTGGCTCCAGAGGCCCGCAGCAGCCAGGGAGCAGAGGCCCCTGAGGTTGGGCGCAGGCTGGGCCCGAGGCCGCCCCTGTTTGGGCTGCAGCAGGCTTAGCAGGTAGAACGTGTAGACGGCCGTGGTGGTCTTGGAGGTCTGGGGGAAGGGCCAGCCGGCCTCCAGCTGCTGCTTGAGGCAGGTGCAGACGATCCAGCACATCATAGGCACGAAGCACATGGTGAAGAGCGGCTCGTTGTCACGCACCAGACTGAAGCCTTGCTGCGCCTGCTCCTCGTGGCGGAAAAACTTGTAGAAGTATTCCTGGCGCTGTGCCTCAGAAAAGCCCAGGATCTCCACGTGCCGCGGCTGCTCCAGCAGGTGGTGGAGGGTCTCCAGGGTGGTGGGTCTGGTGGTGATCAGCAAGGACAGCTCCGGGAGCAGCTTCCTCCGGAGCAGGCAGCTCAGAAGGGCCTCCACGGGTTTCCGCTCTGCCCACTGGATGCAGCCGCAGTCTCTCGACTCATGGAAGGAAGTCCGCAGCTCATCGAAGCCATCAATGATGAACAGGAGCCTTTCAGGGACTCGAACAATCTCAGAAATGGGCACGTTCCTCTCGGGCCAGCAAACCGAAATCAGATCTTCCATGCTCCTCTCCCGGACCTGGTTCATCTCTCGGCAGTTCACGTAGAAGAGGTAGTCAAAGCGGCCGGAGTACAGGCGTCCCTCGGCCCAGTCCAGCATGACCTTCTGGGCTAGAATGGACTTCCCAATC
This sequence comes from Gymnobelideus leadbeateri, assembly GCA_011680675.1. Taxonomy (NCBI): domain Eukaryota; kingdom Metazoa; phylum Chordata; class Mammalia; order Diprotodontia; family Petauridae; genus Gymnobelideus; species Gymnobelideus leadbeateri. The sequence goes on from WOXC01004443.1 coordinate 392,095, forward strand.
CCGGCAGCTCCCTGCAGCACCACTGTGTGTGGAGCATCTGGTCGTTCGTCATCGGGCTCAAACAGGGTCTCAATCTGGATGGGGCTGGCGCGCTGGTCCAGGCACAGGGCGTGCTGCCTTCCCAAAGCCAGGAGCTCGTGCTGGGCTCTGGGCAGGGTGGCGTGTTCCTTCACCAGGAGGAGTCGGGTGTATCTCTGGCTGAGGTTCACAAGCTCTCCCAGGCGGGCATTCCTGTCCTCAATAAACCGGTATTTGCGCCTGACGTGCAATCGGTAAGTTTCCTGGGGATCTGGCAGAAAGGTACAAAGGGATGGTTGGATATTTGTTCGACAAGGAGTTATCACTAATCCAGGGCATGTGATTTCGCTGAGATGGGAAACGCCCAAGTGTGCAATCTCTCAGTGCCACTGGCAGTGACTTGCCCAGAGTCACAGGGACAGTCTGTCAGAGGTGGGACGTTTAGGCAAGTCTCCTGGCTCCAAGTCCCCTCTCTATCCACTACAGCTTTCTGGCCTTCCTTATTAATGACCCAGAAGAATAGGAGGAGAGAGGCTGGTGGAAGGAAAGGGAAGAAACATTTATATAGCACCTACTGTGCTCCAGGCAACCAAGCACTTTGCAAGTCCAGTATTAGCTCCTTTGATCCTCACAGCAACCCTGGAGGTAAGTACTATGATTATTCCCATTTTACTGTTGAAGGATCAGCTAGATGGTGCAGTGGGCAGAGCAAGGGGTTGGAGTTAGAAAGACCTGAGTTCAAATCTGGCCTCAGATTACTAGCTGTGTGACCCTGGGCAAGTCACTTCACCCTGTTTGCTCACCTATAAAATGAGCTGGAGAAGGAAATGTCGAACTGCTCCAATATCTTTGCCAAGAAAACCCCAAATGGCGTGACCAAGAGGTAGACTGAAAACAACTGAACAGCAATAATTATAATGGAAGAAACTGAAGCAAATAAGGGTTAAGTGACTTACTCAAGGTCACACAGCTAGTAAGTAGCTGGAGCAGGATTTTAACTCAGGATTCCAGAGCACTAGATTCACTGTGTCACTTAGCTGTTTAATTTTTGTGACCACTTTTTCCAACCCAAGCCTGAAGAAGAATATTGGAGCTGAGAAATGGTCACCTGGCCTTTGCTTGAAGACCTCCAATAAGAAGGCACTCATACCTCTAGAAGTGATGGGATGCTTGGACCCCAATTCCAAGATTGCATTTGTCCCAACCTCAGAACACTATCCCTGACAGTTTTCTCTCTGTTTCAAGGACACTGTGCCTAGCTAGCAATAACTCGTGAGTGGACCCCAGTAAGACAAACTACCTTTCCCTGTCACAAGAACAAGCTGACCTCCGAAGAAATTCTCTTGTAAAAACAGGACTATTTTGTAACCATTTTTTTGGTATTCATTTTGTATTCATTCCCCAAGTTATCATGTTCAATCCAGAGGTCAAACTATAGACACCAACTCTCAAAGCTATCTCGCTACAGATATAACAGACCAAAAAGACACGCCTGAGAGACCCCATTCCCTGGTTTCCAGTAGTGAAAGATGTCTGTGAGCAAGGTTGTAAGTTATCACCTAAATTAGCACATCTGCCAGATAATCCACTACTTTTCTAATATAAACTTCAGCATCATTCCTGTTAGGTTGCAAGTTTCTCAGGCAATGTAAGTTCCTTAAGGAGCTCTGTCTGCTATACTGGTGTTACAATAAACCCTTATCATTCTGACTTAAAGAATGCTTGAGTCAGTGAATTCATTCCATATGGCCCTCTCCTATACTCTGGTCTTTGGGGGGTGGTCCCTGAATTCCCTCCCTTCAAACCTCAGCAGAAGCAGCCGTCCCCCTCTCTGGAGCAGTAACTGTGGGAAAGTTCTTCCAGGGGAGTCAGTCTCAATGGGTCTCTCCTCTACTCCCCATGGTTCCCCAGGATGCCTTCGGAGGTTAGACTAGAAGAGTCAGATCTCTCCTCCAAGCACTCAAAAGCATCTCTCCTCTTCCTCCTGGATCTTTTCTTCTCCATGGAAAACATCCCCAGTTTCTCCAATTGCTAATTCACTGCTAGGTCATCAGATAAACCTCCACCCCACTTTTTGTGCTTCTGGAGAGGATTTGTTGAATCCAGTAGTCAGACTCCAGAATCCAGTAGTCAGGCATGGATCCTTACTAAATTCCATCTTATTGGAATAAGTGCAGGGTTTGGTCTGGTAGGTCAAGATCTTGAATCTTGGCATTGTTGTCGTGTGTGTGTGTGTGTGTGTGTGTGTGTGTGTGTGTGTGTGTGTAGCACAACTCCTCCCAGCTTTATATCATCTCATCTGATAAGCTTGTTACCCATTCCCTTATCAAAGGCACTAAAAGATCCATAAACAGCAGAGGGTCAAACACAGATCCCTGGGCATAAAGCACCCCCCCCCCCCAACTCCCCGTGTCTCCTTATCACCTTTACAATCAAATCCATTTGGCATTCAAAGCCCTTCCTAACCTTCTTCCCTCCAACTTTCTAGGCTTCTCTCCCACCCTCTGTGATCCAGTGCCATCAGTCTCCAGGCTGTTCCTTTCCCAACCCCAGCCCCAATCCTTTCAATCCTATTGCTTTCTCTCTGGTGATTGCTTCCTTTTTATCCCAGATCTATCTTGTTTATACACAGTTGGCTGTATTTCCTTTCCCCCATCAGATCATGAGCTCCTTTCTTTTTTCCTGAGCCATTAGCAAATACTTGTTGACTTGTTGAGGGGTGGTTAGTAACTTATTCTGTATGTTTGGACAAAATTCCAGTTCCAAATCCAGCAAATCCCTGTGCCTAGCTCCATATTTCCATGAGTTCTGAGGTTGCTACCTCTCCTGGTTCTCCTCCCAGTGTGACCCCTTGTCCTCATCCTCCTTGTCTGGGTCATTCCAGTCTTGCACCCAAACCAGGAGTGTCTCCCTAGGGACTCTCTTGGGCCTCCTTTTCTTCTAGTGACTAGATGGGCTTGTCCCCAATGGGCCAGCCAACAAAGGACAGGTGTTTGGAGGCAGGACAACTCCTGGAATCAAGGGGATGCATGTATGCAAGGGGAAGACACTATGACTTCTCAGATTTCTTCCCATTCTAAATCTACCATCTTATGACCTCCAAGGTCTCTCAATCTCTAAATCAGTCTTATAACCCTAAGACCTCTGAACTCCTTTACAGCTCTAAATCCATGATCTTAGACATCCTTTGACCTTTGAAGTTTCTTCTAATTCTTGGGACCCTCTGAGTAGGTCCAGGGAGACAGAAGAGCCTCTTGGAGCTGAATGGGACCTCTGAGGGCAGCCCATCCTCTCTGCCTTTCCCTGATCAGTCATATTGATATTTCAAAGCCCTTCAGGCACTTTGAAATGTATTTGGATTCTCCTCTACACCAGTTTCCCCAAGCTGGGAGGACCATCAGAGGCTTTGAGGCCAACCTGTACCTGAATGAAAATCCTGACAAGTTATCTGTTCATAGCCTTGCAGTGACAGGGAGCTCCTTGCCAGCCCTATGCCCTGGGACAGCTCTGACTGTGAAGACACCCTGCATTCTAGCCAGCTGAGATTGGTCTGTGGCTGCAGAGCCCCTGGTGCTCTCCACTTCAGGCCCAGCCCACCCATACCCGTGCTCCTCCTCCTCCATCCCATCCCCACTCCAGCCTAGAGCTGACCGCAGGGTCCTGCAGCTGAACTGAATTGAAAATGGGTTTCCTGGGTGGCTAGGTGGTGCAGTGAATAGAGCACTGGCCCTGAAGTCAGGAGGACCTGAGTTCAAATCCGGCCTCAGACACTTAACACACACACACACACACACACACACACACACACACACACACACACAAAAAACCTAGCCATGTGACCTTGGGCAAGTCACTTAACCCCAATTGCCCTCTGAAAAGCAAAAAAAAAAAATGGGTTTCCCATTGCAACATCCCCCTTCCACATTTCAACAGATGTTACCACCATGTGTTTCCATACCAGCACTGGAGGTGAGCCACTTCCTGATAGCCCTCAGGAGGGGACCTTGGGCTTTTCAGTAATGCATCCTAGGATCTTCTAGAAGGACCCTGAAGACCAGGCCATTCAACTCTCTCATTTGGCAGAGAAAGGAGAGGATTTGCCTGAGGTGGCACAGGGAGCCAGAAGCAAAGATGAGATAGCTTCTCCTCTGCTCTAGCCAGACCTGGGGGTCTAACCACATCCTTTGACAAGGGAGGAAACTGAGACCCAGAGAGGAAGAGCCAGAAGAAGGTGGCTCTGGATCAGGAAAAGGAAGTCAGCAAATCTCTGAGAGATCTGCTTTGCCACCATCATCCCAGCAATTTAGGGCCACACACTGGGGCCAAGAAAGCCACAAAAGCCCTTTTGTCTTTTGCCCAACTTTAGAAAAGGGAACTGTGTTCGTGACTCATACGTTCTCAGAACTGGTGGGGCCCCAGGAGGCTGACTGATGTCTCCTCCACCTTTCCTTCCCACTAGCCCATCTATATCTGGGCTCAGACATTCCTATCTGCCTATATCCTGCCAGGGCAGGAAGAGCTGCAGAGGGCATCTTGCCCTACCTCTCACCCAAAGTAGGGGTTCCTTCACCCACCATGAATCCCAGCTCCAGAAGGACTCCGGGCTGCATGTCTGCACCCTACTGTACCTTTCAGATCCCAGGGTCGCTCAGTAACCCTGTAATGCAGATACCACAGATGCTACTGTTCCATTTTGCAGGGGAGATTTGAACCCAAGACTTCCTGGCCTCTCTTACAACATTCTCCCCTCCAGTGTCTCTCTGGCGGCCATCCCCAAATCTGAGCAGAAACCTCCTCTACAGCATGTGGGTCATAACATGTTCCATTGTAAACGTTTCACTCTGAACTTCTAACACTTTCAGCCTGTGTGACCTGGACAAGTCCCTTGAACTCCATGGGCCTCAGATTCTCCTGTAAACTGAGAGAATTGACTAAAAGACCTCTTGTGATCCTTCCAGCTCTAGATCTGTGGCCATATGGCCCCTGATGAGTTGTTATTTGGCCTGTGCTTGAATACCACCAATGATACAGAGCTTACCACCTCCCCAAGCCCATTCTCTCTACCTCAGAGGATAAGCAAGGAGACAAGGAGTCAGGGCAGCACTCCCAGGGGCACTCTGCCCAGCTTGCTTATGGTAAGGACTTCCTTTTTACAGAACACAATGCTCTTCCCATAAAGAGGCTGCATTTTCACCCCCACTTTACAGATAATGAAGGGGAGTGTCCCAGCAGTTAGGTGACTGCCCACAGATCTGTGGGGCATCCTGAACCTGTGTTATCTAACTCCAAGTCTGGGAACCTTTCCCTGGCGCCATCATCTCAAATCTCTTAACTGAAAGGAAGTGCCGAGGGCATCAGGCACTGGGCATCGGGCATCGGCACTAGGCTCAGGTCTTTCCCAAAGCAAGAGCTTCCTTCAGCCTCTGCTCAGGAGCAGCCTCTGCTGACTAGGAGCTCATTACCTTACCCAGCAGGCTGCCTGTGCAGGGGGTGGCCCAAGCTGATTGGGACCAAATCTGCCAATCCTCAGACTTCCCTTCACTGCCCCCCACCTCCAGTCTCTTCTTTCCCCACTGGGGATTGCCTTTCAAGTCTGGGAACACAGCTCTCACATCTCCCCTGAGGCTTCTCCTCAGGCTGAGCGCCCTCCCTTCCTTGAACCAGTCCTCATGACATGATATCAAAGCCCTTCCTCCTTGGCACAGTGATTGGAGAGAGTCAGGAAGACCTGAGTTCAAAGGTTACCTTAGACACCTACCAGTCACCTCATCTGTAAAATGGGGATAATGAGCCCTCCCTCTCAGGAAGATCAAATGAGACAGTGTTTGTAGAACACTTGACAACCTTCAATCTCCCTATAAATGGAAGGTAGCTATTGCCGTGCTGGACATCCTCTAGCTCTTCTGGGTCTCTCCTCGAGGTCTCTGCCCTTGTAGAATTTAGTCTGCCCATCTCTCTAGCCCAGGCCTTCCCTCACTCTCCAGGCTCAGCAGGGGAGCGGTGAGGTGCCCACAAAGGCTGCCTTGACACTAACACACAAATCAGGGTCTGAAACACAGAGGTTTGCCAAGAACAATGATCGGCCATTGGGTGCCCCAGCCTGAGAGAGGCAGGCAGCTGAGGGAGATCTTTACCAAAGGAACAGGACCCACCTGGTTGGCTTGGGAGGGAACAGGGTCTGCACAGTCCTGGCTGCTCACCTTTCTTTGTCACCCCTGAAAAGGCTTCAGCTAAGCATCCAGACTCTCGGCAGCAGGAGCCCAATGCAGTGACCTCCAGGGAGCGTGGGACATCTGGAACAGGAAAAGAAATGGGTCTATGTGGAGACCAACCATCACTGGAGAATGCTCAATCAGCTGCTATGACCTGGTCCTATGGGGATCAGCCAGGCTCAACTCAATTAGACCCAACTGGACTCATTCATTCAGTCAGTCAGTCAACAAACATTTTGACAGACTCTCTGAGTTGGAAGGGCCCTCAAAGACTGCCCTCTGGTCCAGTTGTTACTGAACAAGAATTCTCACGACAACACACCCAAGCCTCAGTGATAGGGACCCACTATCTCCAGAGGGGGTCATTCTCCTCTTGGATAGCTCTGGTGGCCGGAAGCTCATTCCTTATACTGGGCCATCTCTATGCAGCTCCCATCTGTGGTGGGGCAAATCTAAACCTGTTTCCACAGAACAGACCTTGAAAGAGCTTGAAGGAGCCCCAGAAATCATGGGGTCCAATCCCTTAGTCTTTCAGAAGGGGAATTAAGGCAGGCCCAGAGAAGAGAAATGTCACTCTGTATATCCTTGCTGGAGCCAGGACTAGAAGCAGTGCCTCCCAGGTCTGCCCCTGTGAAGAGGGGCATTGAGGGCACTCCATGCTGAGGGAATCCTTACCCCTCATCAGCGGCTCTTGGCATCCTCGCTCCCACAGGTCCTTCCTGTTGATCCGGTTGAAGACCCGAAGGGCCAGCCCCCAGGCCTCAGCGGGGCCCCTGTGGGCCACCAAGATCTGTGCCAAGTCTAGTGGTCCAGCCTTCTCCATTCGGCCCCAAGGCACTCTCCCTTCCCCCTCCCTCTCAGCCTCTAGGCCCAGGTACATCTTGAATTTGGTCAATTCCACAGACTCCAGCTCCTCCAGATAGGATGCTAGGCAGCAGAGGATGGTATCTGCCATGCCCATTGGCAAGGGCTGAGCTGAGGGTGGGGAGAAGCCCCTGGGCCCTCACCCCAGGAGGGCTCCAGAGCTCAGGGCTGTGGATAGGACAGGAGGCTTCCTGATCAGTCCAGGGGGTCCCCACTGTCACCTCCCACCTGGCCCAGCACTAGAAGGTGACAGAGGGCATACCACTCTGGACATGGGGAGCAGTGACAAGTGTAAACAAAGAGAGGGATGGTGTGGGAGCGAAGAGAGGCAAAGAGAGGACAGGGGAAAAGCAGGGGCTAGCAGATAAGGGGGATAGAGAGGGAGAGAGAGAGCTAGAGAGAAAGCGGGAGCTAGGGACAGAGAGAGCTAGAGAGAAAGTGGGAGCTAGCAGAGGAGAGATGGAAAGGGGCAGATTGAGAGAAAGGGGGAGGGAGCAGCTAGACAGGCAGAGACAGAGAGGGACAGAAGAGGCAAGATTGCAAAAGATATGGAACAATGAGAAACAGAAAGGTCGAAGGAAACAGATAAAAGCACAAAAAAACAGGGAAAGAAAGGGAGAGATTGTGGAGGAGAGAGATGGAGACGGGCAAGAGAGCTGGAGGAAGAGATAAAGAGAGAGAGTCAAGAGAGAGGCTGGGCCTGGGAGAGGCAGCAAAAGGGAGCAAGGGAAGGGAGCAGAAGTGGGGAGGGACAGTGCCCAAGGTCCAAGGAGCTTGCAGATGAAGCCAGGGAAACCTCCAAGGTATTTCACCCACTCCCGGGAAGTGTCTTCTCCCACACTGCCCAGGCTTGGTCCTACTAGCTAGAGGGACTGAGTCCTTTTATAAAGAGGAAGTTGGGGATGTGCTTGTGTCTGGGGAGGGTGCTCTGTGAGGCCCAATGTGCCACCTGAGGAATCCCCTCCCCTTCCTCCATGGCCTCCCCTGGCCTTCCCCTTCCTGCTCCTGTCTCTTGCTGACCCACACACTTCCTTCTCCGTCTGGGCAGTGATTTGGTCCAGTTCTGCTTCCGGCCTTCTCCATCGTCTTTGCTGACTTTCTCCTGGACCTTTTTCCCTTTCCCTCTATCTTCTTTCCCTCCCAGCGACTGCATTTGCTGCTGAGGACTTAACTCCTGTCTCTGTGCAGCCTCAGTTTCTATCTGGAGCCTCAGTCCTCCGTCACCAATCACTGATTAGACATTTCACAGACCGAGTCCTGGATCAATCTGAAACTGAAAGGTCCTAAAGGACAATCATGATCTCTCCCTCTGCAGTGGCCCCTGCTTCTGTCCAATGCCCCACTTTTCTTCCTGTGTCCCAGGCTCTTACCCTTGGGGCATACTCTCCTCTCCACTTAGCTCACCCTTCTATCCTCTCCTGTCACTTGCCAGACCTCTCCCCATCATCTTTCACCGGGCTCCTTCACAGCCAGGGCCTCCATCTCCTCTCACCTCAGCCTCCTCTTTGGCCTCCCTGCCTCCAGTCTCTCCCTTCCAGGCCATCCTACCTGGCTGATCAAGCACAGGTGTGACTTGTGACCACTGCGTCAAGGGCAGTGTCTTCCTATCACCTTGGGGATCCAATACAAACTCTGCTCTCTATAGCCTGAGCCCTGCCCATGCTTCTAGCTTCCGCCATCTGGCCAAACTGGCCTTTGCTGTCTGATGGAGAGATGGAGCTGGGTCACAGGATGGGTAGATGGCCTTGGAACTGATTGACAGATGCTGACCCATCTCCCTCAGACTTCCTGCCTCCCTGGAAGCCAGAGTTCAGGCTCCACCTTCTGGGTGAAGCCTAGCCTGATGCCTCCAGCTGCCAGTGCTGCCCTCTTGGACTGCCAGGCATTTATTTAACCTTAGCATTTATTCTGTGCTGTTTTCTCCTTGTTGGAGTAGCAACCCCGTGAGAATAGGGAGACATGGTCCCAGTGTGTAGCACTGTGTTTGGCACACAGTGGATGCTATTACCAGCTGCGCTCTGGTGCCTGCCCCCTGGTCAGTCGCTATCTGCCCCTTTTCCCTGATATGCCTGCCCCAGTGGCCCAGGCACCCCCAGCCTGGGTGTGTGTGTCTGCCTCCAGTTCTTGTCTCCTGGGAAAGGAGTGTGCTTCCGGGGCCTCGGCTGCCCATCCCACCTTGGCTGTAAGTCTCACCCCCTGCTGTGAATTCTGCCCTGCATGCAAGCCTCTCCTGCTTCTCCTAGAATGTAAATCTTGGTTTCATAATGCCTGGTACCTCGCACATAGACACACAGTAGGTGTTACTGGGCAAAATGCAATTGGAGCAAGCAGAATGAATAGAGACTCCCAGAAACCGTCGACGGCTATGGCCATTCTCCAGAGAAAGGTCCAGAAAGATGATGGCCAAGGATGCTGGTGACTGTGGGGAGCAAGGCCACACCTCAGGGATGAGATGTCTGGGGTTCTGTTTCAGTCAGGTGACAACTACTTCTGCTCAAAGTAGGCAGGGGCTCAAGGCATGCCTCTCCCCTCTCTGAGTTATAGGGAGCGTGAAGGTGCCCCTTTACAATAAGAAGGGAGAAGGACAACTAGGTGGCACAGTGAATAGAGTACCAGCCCTGGAGTCAGGAGGGCCTGAGTTCAAATCCAGACTCAGACACTTAATACTTACTAGCTGTGTGACCTTGGGCAAGTCACTTAACCCCAAGTGCCCTGCCTTCCCCCTCCAAAAAAAAAAAAAAGGAAAAAAAAATATAGGAAGGAAGACTTCAAGGTGAAAATAAAGAGGAGAAGGCAGAGAAGACAAAGAGAATCCTGAGCTGTCCGAGGAGGTGAGGCAGGAGGGAAGAAGGATGTCTAAATGAGTCCCCCCGGGGGCGGGGAGCACCCAGTTCTGGAGACGGCGGGGTGGCTGTCGATTCCCAGCTGGAGGGCAGGGGCCGAGGGTGGACTCCAAGGTCCTCGGACAGCCCCCAGCACATGTCCAGCATGTGGCAGGAAGACTCCCAAGACTTATGTAGCCAGACAAAGTCTGCAGATTCCCTCGGGCACAAATCATGCAGCCAGCAGGAGTCTAGAGAGCAAGGCTAGCAATCAGGGAACTAGGCAAAGATTGAGCACTGCTCACACAGCCTGGAGGAGTTGTCATCACTGCTTGTCAAGTAATGGAGTCAGAAGAAGATTGGATTTGGAAAGTGAAAGGTTGGTTCAGGAAAGAATATTTATTTATTAATTTTTAATTTGGGGGGTTTTTGGAGGGGGAAGGCAGGGCAATTGGGGTTAAGTGCCCAAGGTCACATGCTAGTAAGTGTTAAGTATCTGAGGTCAGATTTGAGCTCAGGTCCTCCTGACTCCAGGGCTGGTGCTCTATTCTAGCCACCCTGGAAAGAATATTTAACAGTGGGACAAGATGGAGAGGTAGGGGTAGGGCACAGGCCGGTTTGATGGCCTTGGACCTGGTTGACTGTCCAGCCCTGGAGAGGAGTGGGACACTCATGGTGCCATGTCCACATGGTTGAGAGTCCCAGGGGTTACATTGTTATCAATGACTAAGTGATAGACGGCAGGACCACCTGAATTGCAGATGGCGCAAACCTAGGGAACAGGGATAGGGGAATGTGCATTCATTAAAAACTTCCTGCATGCTGGGCACATGCTGGGCATTTCACAGTATCTCATCTGCTCCTCATAAGCTTAGGAGGCAGGTGCTACTTTACCCTCATATAACAGTTGAGACAGCAGATAAGTGACTTTCCCAGGGTCACACAGCTAATACCTGTCTGGGATTGGGCTTAAATTCAAGTCTTTCTGACCCTGGACAACTTAACTTTACTTGTCTCATTTTCCTCACCGGCAAAATGATCTGGAGAAAGGAAATGTCAAACCACTCTGGTATCTTTCCCACAAAAACCCCAAAGGTGAAGGGGCCAACACTCAACTATTTGCTGTCTGCATGCTTCCTGACTCCAGGCCCAGCACTCTGTGCACTGTGGCACTCCCCAGTGGCCTTTAGCTGCTGACACCCAGATAATAAAGTTAGGATTTGAATAGATCTTGACAGGCACTAGAACATTGTGTCAAATCAATTAAGTTGTAATTTAATGAGTCTAACTATGAATTCTAGGCTAATAGTTATTTCAGAAGCGCAAGATGACAGAGCATCTTCAGGCCAGAAGAAGATCTGAGGGTCCTGGTGGATAGCAAACTCATCATGCATGAATCATGTGATTTGATGGCCAGAAATGTTGATGTCCCCATGGCCTGCACCATGAAAGGCAGGAAGAAGGAGGTGATCTTGCCACTGTCCTATGCCAGCCCTGGTCAGGACACATCTGCATTACTGTGTTTGGCTGTGGGCCTGCAATCTAAGAAGGACATAGAGAACCTAGGCAGCCAGGAGGATGAAGGGCTTTGAGATCAGGCTATAGAAGAATCAGTTGAAGGATATAGGGAGGTCTAGGCTGGAGAAGAGAAGACTTGGGATGGTGAGGGACACCAGTCTCCAAGTATTTTAAGGGTTATAATGTGTAATTGGTTGATTCATTCAGTTTGGCCCCCAAAGGGCAAAGCCAAGATAATCTGATCATAGATTTGGAGCTAGAAGGGTCTTTGGAGGCCATTGAGTCCAACCTACTCATTTTACAGATGAGGAAACTGAGATATAGAGGTTAAGTGACTTGACCATAGTGACACAGGTAATAAATATCTGAGGCAGGATTTTCATCGAACTCCAAGCCCAACGCTCTCACACACTGCCACCTACTTGTCATGAGTGGAAGCATCAATGTTCCAACACTAAGAACAACCCAAAAGAGGAAGGGGCTGCCTCCAGAGTTAGTGGGCTCCTCATCCTGGGAGGTCTTCAAGTGCAGCCTCAATGGCCATTCGTTGGAAATATTGGAGCAGGGCTTTCTTCTCAGTACTGGTGAAGAATGCTGGGGTCCCTCCCAAACAAAATACTTTGTGATTTGGATTTCTAGACCCAGCTCAAAATTGAGGAAGGCTCTTGGCCAGAGAAGAGTACTTAACAGAGCTCCTGAAGAATGTACTTGTCTGAGGTCTTGCAAAGCTAATCAAAAGGGCTTAAACCTGAAAGGGAAGAGAGAAGAGTGTCTGTCTATCCTACCTATCTACCTACCCATCTATCTATTATCTGTCTCCACCTATCTACCTATTTATCCATCATCTCTATCTACTTGTCTATCTATCTACCTGTCCATTTATCTATCTATCTATCTACCTATCTGTTTATCTATCTATCTTCAGGAGTCTTGGGGTCCCTCTAACTGGATGGCCTCAGGCAGTCTGGGAAGCCTTTCTCAAATATGTTAGAGACAACTAGGTGGTACTGTGGATAGAGCCAGGCTGGGGCTGGAGTCAGAAAGTCCTGAGTTCAAATCCAACCTCAGACATTTATTGTATGACTCTAGGCAAGTCACTTCCCTTCTGCCCACCTGTTTCCTCACCTATAAAGTGGGGGCAATAATAGCACCTCCTTCCCAGGGTTGTTGTGAAGATTAATAAAGTGTTTATTTAACAGTGACTAGTACACAGTAGGCACTTAATAAATGCTTATTCCATTATATTCCATGTTATAAGGGGTATCCCTTCTCTGGTATTCACTGGACTGGTCCCTTCCAAGCCTGGGATTCTGTTATTTGCAATGCCCAGACTCACCTCCCTCACCTTGGTTCTCAGCTTCTTCCTAGACCAGCTAAAGTCCATAAGCACATAGTAAGCTGGGGAGGGGGCAGTGAAGGGAAGCAGAGGGCCAAGCATGACTACCTGGAAGCATTAGTGCTGTTCTTAACAAAAACGGGAAAATCAGCAGCTGTGTTGCCTGAATGTATGAGTGAAAAAGCCTTGGTTAAGCACTCACTGTGTGCCTGGCACGGGGCCAGGCAGCAGGGATACAGAGACAAGTGAAATCTTCCCTCCCCTCAAGGAGCTTACTCTCTCCTGGGGGTACAGATGTCACGTGGGCAGCCAAGTGAATGCTTGATGATTTGAGTTGGGGGAGCTCGAATGGGGGCAGGGCCTCACACACTATGTACTCCTTCCTTTCTGAGGTCCAATCCAGCCTCTCAGCTTCTCTGGCCTAGGGCCAGAACCAGCACCCAGTCATTCTTCCAGGATGACTCTGGTTAACCTGGAGGGTTGGAGGACAGAAAGATGAATGTGGTAGGGGATGGGGACAAAGTGGGAAGGACTCAGCTGAATGCTTCCGGCCCAGGATGTGGTCACCCAAAGTGGAGACACACTCGGGAGGGGAAATTGCATAAGCCCTGGTCTGCTCCTCAGCATCAGGGCTCTGAGGTGTGTGGCTTTGGCCAAGTCTCTTCCTTCTTACTAAGGAGACCCTTAGTAAAGTGGAGAGAATAATCCATCAGGCAGCTAGGGGTGCCATGAATAATACTGAATGTGAAATCAGCAGGACCTGAGTTCTAATTGTGCTGTGTGACCCTAGACAAGTCACTGCCCTCATCTATAAGATGGGGATGGTAATAGTTCTCCCTCACAGGGCTGCAGAGAGGATTCAGTGAACTGATCTTGTGTAGTGGTTTACAAACACCAAAGCACCACAGAAATGCCAGCTATTATTATCATTGATGTACACAATAGCAGAGCTGGGAAGGGAAGTATCTCTCTGAGCCTGTTTCTTTATCTGTCAAATGAAAGGGTTAGATTAAATAACCTTGGCAATTCCTTGCCATCTTGTCTATGAACTTGGAAGACAGCTTGTCTAGCCCCTGCATAGAGGGAAGAGGGAATGGAGAAATTTTAAACTCTCTCCTACCTCCCAGGCTTTGTGTAAACTGGAGACATGTGAAGGGCAGACCAATGTCATGCAAGACTGCCTCCAGACACCTGGAAGATACTGGCCTCTCCCTGCAGCATGACCCCCAGTCGGGCAGAAATAGTTCATGTGAATATTTGGGGTGGAGAGGTCTCTGAATTTGTGCATCTTGAGCTGTCTCAATTCTACTTTGTGACAGAGCACAGCCCCTTCTCTGATGTAGGCATGCCATGCTGGGCCGTCCTGTGCAGTAGCTCCCATGTCACACAGTTAATTCCAAAGTTCTCCAGAGAGACCTTGAGAGTGACCTTGTACCACTTCTGACCACCATGTGAATGCTTGCCCTCTGTGAGTTCTCCACAAAATAGTCTTTTTGGTAAGCAGATGTTTGGCATTTGAACAATGTGACCAGCCCATCAAAATTACATTCTCTACAGCAGAGTTGAATGTTTGGCAGTTTAGTTAGAGAAAGGACCTCAGGGTCTGGTACTTTATCCTGCCAGGTGATCTTCAGAATCTTCCTAAGACAATTCTGATGGATGTGATTCAGTTTCCTGGCATGGCGCTGGTAGATTGTAATGGATGGTTCCAGGTGTGGATGGTGTGGTGCTGGCTGATGGAGCACCTGTTTTCTTGGTGCTCATTGTTAGGTAAAAATTAGCACAAGCAGCAGAGAATTGATCCAGACTTGGTTGCATCCCAGTTTCAGAGGCTGCACTGAGAATATCATCATCTATGAACAGAAAGTCACACACCAACCCTCCCTCCACTTTGGTCTTGGTTTGTAGCCTTTTCAAGTCGGAATGTTTGTCCCCCCTGAAAGCACTTGACAACATGGCTGAATCATGCTAAAAAGCATGAGAACAAGGGCCCAGCCTCATTCCATTCCCTTAGTGATGGTGCCCATCATCCAGAACCCAGGTGAACAAGCACACCATCATGGAACTGACGCATAGCACTAAGGAACTTCTCTGGGCAGCCCCTGTGACTGGCAGTATCACAGGCCTGTGGTGTCCAGACCTCTGCTCCTAGCATTTCTCCTGGAGTCGTCAGGCAACAGATACCCTGTGGACCATTCCTCAGCCCTTTCTGAAGCCACACTGGCTCTCAGGTCCATGACCATCTTCCAGGTGAAGGATCAGCCTCTCAAGGAGGACTCTGGCAAGAATCTTGCCAGCAGTGACTGAGACCCCCTGTGATGATCACAGGACAATCTATTTCCTTTACCTTTAGAGAGATGGACAATGGAGGCATCCTGGAACTCCTGAGGGATAACCTCTTCTTGCCTTATAACCCTAAGGCAGGCAAGTGGCACAGTGGCTAGAGCACTGGGCTGGGAGAAAAGAACACCTGAGGTGACCTTGGACAAGTCACTTCACCCTGTTTTCCTCAGTGTCCTCATCTGTAAAATGAGCTGGAGAAGGCAATGGCAAACCACTCCGGTGTCTTTGCCAAGAAAATCCCAAATGGGGTCATGGAGAGTCAGAGATAACTGAAAATGCCTGAACAACAAGGAGTGACAGTCGTCATTATCACTAGAGCTGAGCCTGGCATCCCATGCATGAATCTGGGGGATGCATGGATCACTCTCTTGGCTGGGTTCTCAGTGATCATATCTGGAGAATGGGAGGGAATACCCTTGCAAACCTTTCTCGAAGGATCTCTGGAACACAGACTGTGAGTTCCGTGAGGCTGGGGCAGGACCATCCCTGCCAGCAGACTTTGGATCCCCACCTGGAGTGGTCCATAGCCCATCCTTGCTGATTGGTTGATTAACTGAAGCTTTAGCACAGAGGACTTTGGTCTTTGGGAAACCAGAGGAAGCTGGGATTATGACTTCATCAAGCTGAGGTCCAGGCCAAGACCTGGGGATTTGTATGAACGGATAGAGAAGTCATATTCTTGTGGGAGGGAGGAGGGGAGGAGGGAGTGAAGGCCTACTCAGGAACAGGAATCAGAAATGATCCAACCCACAAAATGACTGGGTCCCTGCCCTTGGGGAGCTCAGTCTCCTCCTCCACATGTATGGTTGCCTTTCCTCTATCCCATATCCTAGCCAGTCCCCAGAATTCCCAGCATGCCCTGCTGAGCACTTCTCTCCCTCCTACCCCCTGGCTGGACACTGGAGAGAGGGAGGGAGACCCTGGATTGGAAAGCCCAGGGAGCTATGCCCTAACTTGCAGCTGTGGAACCTCAGAGAAGTCTCATTTTCCTCAACTACAAAATGAGCTTAGCCTGGGTGGTTTTTACATCTTCTAGCTCTGAATCCTAGGGTCTTGTATGCCCTCTGAGCCTCAGTCTCCTCCTCTGAGCTTAGGGGCAACAGGTTGTTTAAGGGAAAGTATTTCAGGGTGCTTCTACATGTGTCGTTGAGGTCCCCAATCCCTCCTGTTGGGGCTGGGTCAGTTTGGGCCTCAGACAGTAGACAGGCCATAGGCCTCTGGGCCTGTCCTGCCCAGTATGGACACTACAGGTACAGCCTTGGTCCTAGCGTCTCTGCCCTCACCCCCTTTCCCCCAGTCTTAGGACATACAAGACTAATGAGTGCCAGTTCGGTAGTCAATATGCCAGGTGGCTTTTGTCCAGTCTTTTCTGTCCTTTGTACGAGGGTCTCAGAGCTCCCTTCTGTCTCTGAAGTTCTTTCTTTACACAGCATCTCCTTTGGGGTCCTGGATGCCCCTTACATCCCTACTCCAGTCCCAAGGCCTCAGTAACAGTTTAATAGGGAGGCCACCTTGGTTGTGGCTGACCACTAAAGGCTGGCTGGTATCTTCCCATCTCTTAAATTGAGCAACTTCTAAGGGTTTGGCTGGAGGGGAGGAGAGCCAGGGACCCCATACCCAGTCCTCTGCTAATCCACTTTCTTCCCCTGGGTGCAGAATCACTGGCAGAGTGGAGAGGTGGGCTCCTCCTTCCTCAGGGAAGGACTGGGGCTGAGGAGCTGCTAGGAGGGGATGGTGGGGGGCCTTGGCTGACCGCAGTTTTCTTCCTCCTGATGAGGCCCTCAGTTTCAGTTCCCTTTCCCATCAGAACTCAGAGAAAGTATATGTTTTTGTGTGTGGAATTTACAGTACATTAAATAATCCTGGAAAGCTCAGCTGTAGTCAGATCCTGATGGGCTTTAGATGCTAGGCTGTATTAACTCCTAGTGGTAAATGGGCAGTGACCCAATGTAGGAATACAGGCGTGACTGGCACTTTAGGGATGTTTTCCCAGTGGTGGAAGAGAAGACGGAGTCCCTTGTGAAGGTGGCTGTATACCTGTCCCTCAGAGAGGCTGAGGGAAGGAGGGCTCTGGTTTTGTAAACACAGAAGGCATGAGTGGGAATGGCCAGGAAAACCTGGTCATGGCCTATGAGCCAGGAATGGGGGAAGAGCTGGGTCTGCTTTGAAGGGTACATGACTGGGAGAGCTTTGAAATAAATAAAAGAAGTTCAGAAAAGGGGCAGGTCTGGGGAGATAGATAAGGAGTTCTATTTTGAGGAGAAGGCTGGAGACCTGTCCAGACACTGGGGAAGTGCTCACTTGGCAGGCAGGGAGAAGGCTTTTGACAGGCAGGCAGCTATCAACAGGTGAGTGTGATGGGGAACCCAAGGGAGATGGGAACAAGGCCCAGGGCAAAGCTTGGCAGACAAGCATTAATCCCAAGCATTAAGCCTGGAACTGGAGATGGGAGTCAAAGAACAAGGGTATTGCTGCTCTCTGGAAGGAATCCTGCCAGGGACTCACTAGACTGGAGAATGGAGGCCAGGGCAGAGTTCTGGCGTAAGCAGTCACAGGGATAGTAAGTGGAGCCCTGGGGATAAGCCAGTCTTCTGCAGTAACAATGGCAAGGTTGATTTTTATTTATTCCCAGAGGAAGTTGGGCTGGGGGCAGATAAAAATATACTGGCAGGACAGACATTTCCACATGGCCTAGTCTTAAGTCCTGGCAGGTGGACACATGGGCAGCTGGAGGGAAGCCTGGGCTGGGGCCAGCCAGCTTCAGGGGTAAGAGGTGATTATTGGGGAACTTCACCAATCCCTAAAGCTTTGTCCTTTTTTGTCCCAAGGTCAGTGGATTCATGGGCCTTGGGTGGAGGGGCCAGGATGGAGTCCCAAAGTCAGTAGGTTGATGACCTTTTGGGTGAGGGGAGCTGGGCAGGCCTTTCTGACCCTGCAGGTTGTTCCCCTAAGAGTGGGAAAGGGATAGGCTGGAAGAGAACCAGGACTGAGCAGGATCCAGGCCTAGGGGCACAGGGCATGCCACGGTTAAAAGATGCAGATATAAGAAGCTTGAGGCCTGGAGGCCAGTGGATGTGGCTCTCATGTCCTCTATTCAGCCTCAGAGACAGGACCCCCCAGCCCCAATGCTTTCATGATACAGACGTATGTACGTTGCTTCCCCGCAACAAGCGCGAGGGTGGTGGGAGGGCGCCCACAAGGCTCAAGATGGAGACTCCATGGAGCCGGCCCGGGCGCGGCTGACATGCGCAGTGGACTTTACCTGGATACCCGGGCCACCGCCTGAACGGGAGGGGGAGCTCCCGCGCCCGCGCAAGCGCACTCCCTCTAGTGAGTGGGGGTAGAGGGACCCATCCTAGCACCCTGGGCCACACGGCGCGCGGGAGGGGCGACCACGCTCTCTACGCATGAAGAATGCGCTTAACTAATGAACAGTTAAATTTGACACAACTAATTTATTTAGTACAAGATTCTTCAGAGACAAGATTACCCAGCACAATACCCCCCCCTCCATGAGCTGGCGGGGGCCTTCACTATCAGGAAGCACTGGTCCTCCACCCCCCCCACCCCCCGACAGTGACCTGCCGCCAGTGCCAAGCCAGAAGCCGCGCACCCCCGGGGACCCTCCCCCTCTTCCGCAGGCGCAAGCACCCGGAAGCAGCGGTGACCCGGACCACCCTTACCAGGAACACTTTCCTGGCCGACCTCGGGGAAGGGCTGAGCCTGCCCGCATCCCCCTCCCCGCGAGGGGGTCCAGTGCCAGAGTAGCTTCCCAACCTCCTGAAAGATAGATGGCAGCAGCAGATTGATCTTTCAGAGGGTAAGAGGAAGCTCCCCAGGCCGCGGGCAGCGGCGCGGGCTCCCATCCGCAGGGGACCAGCTCAAACTATTCCTTCCTCACTAGGGGCACTTTGCCCTCAGCCTGCAGACAATTGCCCTTAGTAAGGATGGAACAGGTTGATTCCTCCATTCCAAAGCAGGCTTGTCCTGCCAGCCCGAGGCCCCCCCCCCCATTATTCCATGTGTCTATTGACAAGGCATCGGCCCCAGCACCAAAAATAGGATGCAGAGAATTCCCATTGCCCAACTTGGTGGGGGCTCCAGGCAGGCGATCCAAGTAAGAACTTGTCCATGAATGATGCCATGTGTCCCACACAATCACACCCAAAGAAGACGCCTGTCTAGGGCCAGAGAGTGCGTCTACTTTGGATGTGATTGGGTTAGACCAGTTAACCAGCTTCCCAAGATACCCATAAGAACTTTATCCTAGATGGATTAAACCTCGGTAGGATAACCTGGCAAGTTCCTTCAGGGTCAGGCCCTGTAGGCTCTTTTCATCCCATATATTCCTGAGGACAAGAAACTTGCTAATGGTAGTATGTATGAATGGGGCAGAAAGGTCTGGAAAGCATTTCTTGACAAGTGTCAGGAAGAAACGCAAGCAAGTGTTTCACAGCATTAGCAGTCAAAGGTTGAGAAAAGGCTTTCTCCAAAGCCCCTATTCCACTTGGCACCTTACCTAATTAATACCTGCCTGCTTCATTAGTTAGGCCCAGTTTAAATACTCACAGTATTAAGGATCCCTGATGGCCTTCCCTGGACGATGAGGCGGCCCTTGCAACAGCATTACTGCAAAGCTTGGATCCTCTTGCTTGACTTCTGACCTCTAGCTGATATACCAGGCTAATGTAACACAAGGATGCATGCAGAGGACCAACTGGATTTGTGCAATGGCTCAACTATTACACTACAGAAGGCACAGGAAGGACGGCTCCAACCAATAACCTCTCCTTAAGCCCAAGGCAAAGGATTATGGACCCAACACGGGAAGCCTCTGAAGCCCTTAAATCTTGCTTCCTCACACCCTGCAGCTCACAACCAATCTTTCCTGCAGAGGGAAGGAAATTAAACTTACTTGGCATTTCCTGTAAAAGCAGGGTCTATTTTGGAGTCCTAGCACCCCCAATAAGGTCTGTCTGCTCCAAAGTAACCCAGCTTTCACCAGCTCCAGTCCCCTCCCTTTCCCCATTTCAGCAACCGGAGGCCAGGAGCACTGGAAGTCGGTCCCACTCCAAACTGCCACATCCAAACAAGCACACCATCTGTCCATCACCACAACAGTGTGCCCAGTTGGGATGTCACAGGTTGAAGGCCACAGAAGAGAATGCTGGAACTGGAAGCCATGGGATCCATCCATTGCTGGTCGATGAATCCTCAACAGAATCATTCACACCAGGACACCCCATTCTAGATACACATTAAGAATGAGAGTGTGGTATGAATAAGGCAGTTGAGACTGGAGGGCACAGGTTGGCACCTCAGACATTACCATGGCAACAAATGCTGGCTCAATTGAAATGAGCTCTTAGCTAAGTAGGGTTCAAAAGACTTGGACTGGAGCTTCATTTGCAGATGTGAAAGATGGCCTGTACATGAAATGCACTGGTTTCCAAGCACCAGAATGGGCAGAGAAGCCCTTGCCACCATTTTTACTTGGGAAAGCAGCAGTCCTCAATGCTGACTAAGTCTAGGTTGGCTTGTAACTGGGATATCAGTCAGAACATGGCCCAGAACATGCCCTCAGATGCACTTCTGTGATCAACATGACCCAGTTGGTCCTGCTCCTCTATGCAGAACCCAGAGGGAGCCAACCAATTGGATGCTGTTAAATCAGATCTGGAAGCCCTAAGGCAAACCCTTGGTGCTGCAAATAAAATTCTCCCATGACTCCTGTCTCACCCAACAATATCCAAAGAGGACGCATATCCTGGTTATATGGGACAGTGCGCCCAGTTTGGATGAGGTTGGGTTGGACCCTGTCTGCTCCCCAAAGTGCAGAATACCACTGGATGCCACTGGGATCCTTTCCACAAGGACAGTCGGTCCTAGAACTTGAAGGATGGCACCCTTCCAGGGTGGGGGTGGTGGGTATGAACATGTGACTCCAACCTTACCCTAAAAACAAGATTGAAATGAGTTTGGCTTTCCTAAGGATGCTTGTATCATTTAGCAATGCCCACGTTGGCATTTTAAGTTTAGGTGGGATTACTTTAATAAAAAAAACCTTAGGAATTATCACAAAGCAATGAAAATTTACTTTTAGTTGCGAGTGGGGGAATGACGGGGGATGGATAGTTACATGGACCTAAATAGTAAACAGTTAGCCGTCTAAGTCCTCAAGGACCTCAGTTCCTGGTCCAGAAATAGAATGGGAACAAGTAAGGGAAGGAGGTGGGGACCAGTCAGTCCACCACAGTAGCCCTGAGGCATTATGGGACAATACCCAGAAGCATTAACATTAAAAGGGGGAGTGAAGTGACTTTTGTCAAAGTTTAGGACTTAACTTGGGAACTCCCAAGGAGGACTGAGATAAGAATAGTTTATAGGAAACCCGGCAGGCATGCAAGCACCAGGGTCCCTAGTCTTGCAATGACACGGGCCTTCGCTGAATGTTATAGGTGGGGAATAAATATGGAAACCCCGGTGGCAAAATAAGATCTCAGTCTGGGGATATTCAGGACAGTTGCACTTACTGTAAGGAAGGTTTCTGCATTACCTAATCACCCAGGTTCTTTCCAGCCCCAAAATCCAAGGGGTTGAAAGTAAAGTCTTAGGAGGATCCCGAGAGCCGTGGCCTCGCCCGCTGTCCCGTGTCTGATCGGCCAAATGGCCTTTCCAGAAGAGACCCTGCCCACAAGTCCTACTGTGGGATAAAGGTGGTTGTGGTAGCTAGGGAGCTGAGGTGGATCGATAGCCTTTCAGTGTAGCCCATTCCGGCCAAGGTATAAATAGGTAAAGTGTGTAATGCCAGGTACCAGGAAATTCTGAAGATGCAGGTCAGGCCGCAGGGCTTGCCCTCTAAACAGTGAGAACAGGGGCATCTTGGATGGGAAGACTGCAAGTCTTTACCACCAAGATTTAGTTATGAAGTTTAGGATCTGAGGGTTGGGGGAGGGGCTTCTAATGTGGGCAAAGAAAGGAAGCATGAACAAGAGGATGAGTTAGAATGGGGTGGGGGGTGGGGGGTGAGACTCACCTAACTGAAGGACCGCGCACAAGCCTAGTTTGTCCCAGAAAACAAGGAGATAGAATCTAGCAGGTAGAGAGCAGCTGGGAAAGAATGCGCGCTGACCTGGAGTTTCCTTTATATAATCCCACCGCTCATCTTGCCCCCTCCCCCAGCTCCACATAAAGTCCCACCCCCTAATGACCTCATCCTCCCACCCAAAGGGGATTATTCACTTTATAGACAATAGGACTGCTTATTTTTTCTAGAGGGGGAAACTGAGTCAGGGAGGAAATGGCAGATCTCTAGGCACCTATTTCTTCCCATGCTGAGAACAAAAGTCAGGTCCCCCCACTAGCACTATTTTCACCAATAGTTTCCCCCACTTTAGGATTAGCGAGGCAGACAGTCTAGAGATGCTTCCTCATTACAGCTCTGACCCGTAGATGAGCAAGGTATGCAGTCTCCTCACTCCCACGCCATTCCATGTGACCCCAAGTCCCTTCTCTCGGGAACACTGCCTTCCTCTGAGATAACCCTTCTATCAACTTTCATTTCTCCCACAATAATGCTCTGAGGTAACGCTTTTAACCCCATTACACAGACAGAAACTGAGACTGCCCCAAGCCCCTCCAACCCGGGATCAAAGTGTGCCCAGGATCTCCTGAGCCCTGAATGGAAACCCGGGATCTCCCTAAAGATAGCTCAACTTCCAGACAAAAGCCCAGGGTCCAAGCCCCGCTCTGTCGTCTAGACCCTCTAGCTTTCTCCCTTAAGACGAACTGTCCAACAGTGCCTTAGATCCTTCTGGAAGATGGAGCACTTGGAAATCTCTAAACAGTACCAGGAAATGGTAGAGAGTGCCCAGCACACTAAAAGTATTTCATAAGTGTTTGCTCAATTCACGTTTGTCAAGGACCTCGGATATGCCAAACCCTGGAGGAGACCAAAGGCAGTGCCTGCCTCCCCTCTGGGAGCTTCCAGACTAAGGGCGGAGATGAGGAGCAAAGCAGTCCCTACAAAGGCAGCTTTGTGCAGGATCCCTGGAAAGGCGCCTGAATGAGGAGGACTTGGCCATCCCTCTGCCACTGGCTTTGAGGCTTCCCTGCAGAGATGCCTTTCCCAGGAATCTTGGGTCCTAACTGGGAAAACGAGGTTCTGCTGGGCTATGGAGGCAGGACTGTATGGCCCATGGAGCCCAGACACCTGAGTTCTGATCTGATCCCAGCTCTGCCAAGGGCTCTGGGAGGATGCTGAGGAAATCCCTCCCTCAGTCTGCATCCAGGAAACCTTTTCTAGCCCCTTCCAGCCAAAGGCTCCAGGGTCTGGGATGCCAGGATGGGGTTGGGTCCTTCCTGCCTTCCCTGGATAGAAATACCTCCCTGCCCCTAGTCTCTTCTGTCCCCAGGTTAGCAAAGCTCCCCACCACTGGGGAGGCTGGGCTGGACAGGACAGGTGTGTGGTCACCTTTGTCCATTAACCAACCAATGTGCACACTAGCATCTCCATGACTAATTAAAATCTGCTTCGTCTCCTTTAATCCAGGTTGGGAGGTGTTCTTATAGATAAAGAAACTGGAGAAGCCCAGTGAATGGACCAAGGTCACAGGTGGTCAAGGGCACACAGAGATGTGAACCTGGTGCCAGAAGAAAGGGTGGGGAGTCCTCGATCACTTGAGGACGCTTTTCATTCCAAGAATTTAGATGTTGCCTCCAACCCCCCAAATAACCTTTGTCTTCCTGAGGAAGAGCCAGAGCTGAGCCTCGGGGAAGCATTAGGGAAAAACAAAGGGGAAGCACTCCAGGTCCCAGGACTGCAGCCTCAGGGAACCTTTCATTTCAATTCAGTTCAATTCACTTCTTGATACTTGATACCAGACACTTCCTAGCTCTGTGACCCTGGGCAAGTCACTGAACCCAGTTTGCCTCAGTTCCCTCATCTGTAAAATGATCTGGGGAAAAAAAAATGCTAAACCAGTGTCTTTGCCAAGCCCCCAAATGGGTTCATGAAGTCAGAAACGACTGAACAAGGCTAAATTCAAGGTTCTCCCAGGCCCCCAGAAGTCTCTCCACCACACCCCACCCATTCCAAGGACAACTCCTTTAGGGCAGGGCCTGCCCCAGTGGAGTATTAGTATCTCTCCAGTTAGCCTTTATTCCCTTCCCACTGAATGTTTTCCATGCCTTCTTTTCTGGCCAGCTACTCTCTGGGGGTCTCCCCCAGCATGTCTTCTGGACAAACTTCTGTCTATGGGACCCCTAGAAGGAGGGCCAAGAACGTTTCCTTTTGGGCCCTGGCATTGACCCCAAGCTCCCCTCTGTGCCAGCTCCTTCTCAGCCTCTCCTCCGTACCCTCAGTCCCATCTTGGGGCTCCTTCAGTCAGCAGCTTGAACCCTGCTATGAGACAGTACATAGTAGGCGCTTAACACATATTTGTTGAAACCGAGGCTAAAGGGGATTTGAGCAGAGGCAGTTGAGATAGGCAGTTCCTGGGGAATCATGGCCCCCCTCCAGTGCCTTGTTCTGGTCACACAGGGATTGGGGGGTCACCGCAGAGGTGCGGGTCCTCCCTGAGCGTCCCATACACCCTTCTCCCCCCCCCCCCCGCCCCGTAGATGACAGCAGGCCTGGGCTGCTTCTAATAATTTTGAAAATTCAGGCTTCTGAAAGTTTTGTGGTTTATGGAGATGTTTTGCCTTTAAAGGACATTAATTTCCTAAATTTGCCTTAAACCTTATTTTGTAAGAAATCAAAATACTTAGAGAAAAAAGCCAAAAATAACAATAAACAGATCCCGAGGATTACAAGCAACCTTGAACAAAGCCAAAAATAACAATCGGTGACTGTTGGCCTGGTCTAGACCATCCCATGTGTTCTGGTGATTTTGTGTCAATGTTTGTCTTTTTATAAGGGTGTGGTGTGTGTGTGAATGTGTGTGAGAGTGTGTATGTATGTGAGAATGTGTGT
Source organism: Gymnobelideus leadbeateri (assembly GCA_011680675.1). Taxonomy (NCBI): domain Eukaryota; kingdom Metazoa; phylum Chordata; class Mammalia; order Diprotodontia; family Petauridae; genus Gymnobelideus; species Gymnobelideus leadbeateri. Next base: position 417,181 of record WOXC01004443.1, read on the forward strand.
GTGTGTGAGTGTGTGAGAGCATGTGAATGTGTGTGTGGTGCTAATTCAGAAATAAATCATCTGTCAGCCCATTTGTTAAGTGCCTACTGTGTGCACCAAGGCCCGGGCTGCTGAGCACCGGGGACAGGAGTTTCCAGCAAAAGGATGGAAGCACTAAGTGTACTGTCTTCAGAGCTGTGAATTGGGCCAGCCATTCTGGAAAGAGGCTTGGACCCTGCCCAATTTGGGGCCCTTTGATGAATAATAATCCAGCTTTCCATCTCTACAGCAGGGTGCTGAGAAAGTCTGGAGGCAAGGCTTCATTCAGTAGTAAGTGACTTCCTTTGCTGACTCCCTGCTATGTCTGAGAGCCACAGTCAGACACAACCCACCTGGACCCCAACACATTGATGTCATTTTAGATCTCTTCAAGCATTACGGACAACAACCTATCTAACTATATTCCCCAGAGACACCAAAGATGGAGGAAAAAGCAGGACCCACAGGGACTAAAATACTTGGAGCAGCCTTTTGTTCAGGGGGTGGATGCCAGTCTCTCAGTGAAAGGCTAAAAACATTATGGTCTCTGAATGCAATTGGGCTGGAAAAAAATGAGCAAAGGGGCCATTTCAAAGAACCCTGGGAAGATCCATCTAACGAGGTACAGAGAGGAGGACCTGTGTCCTCCTGGAGCCATTGCTAAGGGCTCCAGCCCTCCTTGTGGCCCCTCAAGGTCCTTGCTGGCCTCCCCCTGGGCCAAGATAAAGGCTACAGCCCGTTCCTGACTGAGTGAGCCTGGAGGTCTTGGCTCTGGGGAAAGGGTTAAAGCAAAAAAGTGTGCTTTAGTGTGTTGTTTTCCCCCTGCCTTGAACAACACCCCCCCCCCCCAAGGCCTTCCCATCTCCCCTGCTTTAGGTCAGGTACCACCCCTGGCATGAGGCCTTTCAAATCCTGCTCTGAGAAGGGGAACTGCTAGTATCTCCCCCAAATGATGATGTTCCCTGGGTTAGATACAGAAATGAGACCGCCCCCAACACAGACACACACACACACACACACATACACATGTACATATAGACACACAGACACAGACACACCCTCCCCCCAACACCCCACAATGTAAGCCTCCAGAGGGCAGGGACTGCTTCTTTGTAACCTCCAGACTTAGCACAGGGCCTGCCAAGCAGCAGGAACTTAGTAAAAACCTGTCCATTGTCTGCTGAATAAACATAAACTCACCTGATAGACAGGAGCCCACTCGGGAGTGGAAAGCTTCCCCCAGACTGCTGAGCCTGGCAGGGGCAGGGGTGATAGGGGGTCAGTGAGGGCACTGGCCAGTGGGGTGGGGCCCTAATGCCGAGCACAGGAGCTGGCATCAGAGTGGTGTGGGGCTAGGGGCACCTTGGGAAGGAGGACTGGCTGGTGGGTGGCTCCTCCAGGCCCTTGCTGGCCTCCCCCTGGGCTCAGAGACAGCCCAGGCGGGGGTGGCAGTGAGGAACTGCATCTGGAGGGCCCACCAAGTGGGACCCGGCCTCTTTGGCCAGGCTGGCCCAGTCCCCATTTCCCTCTCACTCCAATCAGGAGTGGGAGGGTTTGCACTTGCTTTCTCCTACTTTCTCACCCCCTGGTCATTTTCCAGAGGCAGCACTAGGTTCAGTCCCAGCCCCTCACCCACCCCCAACTCCTGCCTGAGTAACCTGGGCAAGTCACTTTCCCTGACTCAGTTTCCTCATTTGTGAAGCAAGGAGTTGGGCAGCTAGGTGGCCCAGCAGGCCTTGGAATCCAGAAGACTTAAGCACCCTGAGTTCAAATGGTGTGTCAGAATTTACTAGCAGTGTGACCCTGGGGAGGGTAACGGCAGACCCCCCCAGTATCTTTGCCAAGAAAACCCTAAACTGGGGTCACAAAGAGCGGGACATGACTGAAAGCCGATAGCAAAGCTCAGCTTGGGCTAGACTTCAGGAGACTTGGGGGAGGGAGGTGGGGCAGCTCGAAGCTGGCCAGGAAGTGCTTAGTAACTGCCTGGGAGGGGCATCTTTGGCCTCAGGACAAGCTCTCCGCTTCAACCCATTTCCCACCACTGAAGGACATTGGTAAAGGTGGTTTGTTCTCTCCTGGCCCCAGGGCTGAGTCTGGGTGTGGGCTGGCTAGGAAGTCTGGAAATCCACCCAGTTCTGCACCCCTGCTGGGCTCTCTGCTGCAGCCTGCTGCTGAGTCAGGGCGTTGAACCCCGAATGGGGTGCGACCCCTCCTTACACTGAGCTTGGGTTCTGTCCCGAGAGCCTGGCAAGGGCTGGATGCCCAGTCAAGCCCACCAGCTTTTATTAGGCACTCCATAGATTCTGTGCTCGAAAAAGGAGGACTGGAAGTTCCTTGAGGACAGGCACCAATTCCCTTTTTTGTTTTTTGTATCCTTAGCATTTAACACATGCCTAGATCAGTTAGTTTGGTCACATGCCTTTATTAAACTTTTACTGGATACAACAAGGCCTTTAGTCAGGAAGACTCATCTTTCTGAGTTCTGGCCTCAGGCACTTCCTAGCTATGTGACCCTAGGCAAGTCATTTCACTCTGTTTGCCTCAGTTTCTTCATCTGTCAAATGGGCTGGAGGAGGAAATGTCAAACCCGTCCAGTTTCTTTGCCGAGAAAACTCCAGATGGGGTCATGGGGAATCAGGCATGCCTGAACAGCACTTTTCTGGCCCTGAGCTAAAAGCCAGAGAAACCGAGGCAGAAACAACTCATTCTAAGGGGAGAAGACAAAATAAGATGTACACCGGGGAGGTGGAACGGTAAAGTGGCCTGGAGGGAAAGGTGCTTAATGAGTGCTTCAAGGCTTGTTGAGTGAGAAACTCAGAATCCAGAGGACACTTGTAATGACTGCTACAGAAGGACTCAGTAAACCTTTACTAGGGACCAACTTCGTGCCAAGCACTGTTCTAGGCTCCAGACAAGGACCCCAAACATGAAAAAAATCCCTGCTCTCAAGGAGTGTAAGGGGAAGGGAACAAGCTTTTATTAAGCACCTGCTGTGTGCCAGGCCCTTTACCAATGTCTCATTTGATCCTCACAACAAACCTAGAAGAACAAACCTAGAAGGTAGGAACTTTTATTATTCCCCTTTTTACAGATGGGGAAACTGAGGCAGGTGGTGTTTAAGCAACTGGATGAGGACTGCACAGCTAGGAAGTGTCTAAGGCTGGATTTGAAATCAGGTCTTCCTGACTCCAGGCATCCTTCCATCAACTGCACCAGATACCTTTATATTCTAACTGGAGAAGAGGCATTGGCCACACACTGTGAAATGTCTGGGAGCTGAGAGGATCAGGAGAGGCCTCAGGGCAAGGCAGTGCCTGGGCAGAGGGCCTGAGGGGGAGGGGACATTTGGCAGACAAAGCCATGGGAGCCCGAGATGATTCTCCATCCAGGCTGGCTGCCTGGATCTCTCTCTTTCTCACAGACACAGACACAGACACACACAGACACAGACACAGACACACACACACACAGTGATATAGCTACGTGGAGAGCTGGCATCTTGGTTAAGCATTTCCCATACACTGGGCACTGGGCGTACAGACACAAACAAGAAAGTCAGCTCCTGCCCTCCTGAAGCTTATATTCTTTTTTTCCTTTAAAGGCAATCAGGATTAAGTGACTGGCCCAGGGTCACACAGCTAGTAAGGGTCTCCAGGGCCAGTACTCTATTCATAGTACATACAGAGAAGCTGGGAAATTTTGGGAGGGCTGGGCTGGGCGCTCCTGGGGCCTGCTCTGTCTGGCCTTGGCCTGCTGCCTCTGGAGGACACCAGGCCCCCCCCCCCCTCAGATCACACCTCCAGCTCCCCACGGGCTACTTCACTTGGAGATGTCCCCAGCTCCCAGGAATGTTGATAAGGGTTCTCTCATCTCCTTACCAGGCCTGACCTCCAGTCTCCAGCCTACTGGGCATCTCAAACACAACAGGTACCAAACTCAGCTGGTCATCTTCCCCCCAAAGCCTCCACTATTGCAAACCTTCTTGTATTGTAGAGGGCACCTCATCCTCTTGGTCTTCCAGGCTCCCAGCCTCCCATCCAGTATGGTGCCAAGGCCTGTCGATTCCATTCTTGTGATATCTCCTTGGTACCCTCCCTTCTCTCCTCTGACCTTGCCCCCAGCCAGGTACAGGCCCTCTTCACCTCCTACCTGGACCATTGCACAGCTGCTGGAGGTGAGGATGGGGGGGAGGAGGGGAGGGTCTGCCTGCCTCCAGCTTCAGTCCCTCCCCAGGCCCCTCTAACTTCTATTCATTCACCAAAGTGATTTTCCTAAAGCACAGGTCTGACCAGCTCACCTGGCCATAGCAATTTATTGTTTCTGGCTCAAATACAAAATGTTCTGTTTGACGTTCAAAGTCATTTAATGTAGAAATGTGTTTTATATGCTTGTACATATAACCTAGATCAGATTGCTTACCACCTTAAGGGGGAGGGAAGGGAGGGAGAGAGAAAAATTCAGAACTCAAAATCTTTCAAAAAATGAATGTGGAAAATTGTCTTTACATGTAACTGGAAAAAATAAAGTCCTATTAAATTGAAAAAACAAAGCAAACCAAGCCATTCAAAGTACTTCATAACCTGGCGCCCTCCTACCTTCCCAGTGCCCTGGCCTCCTGGGCCTCTTGGGCCTCCTGGGCCTCCACAAGACCCTCAACTCTCTCAGCTCCTGGCAGCTTCTCAGGATCCTCACAACTCTGGGAAGTAAGTGCTATCTCTGTTTTACAGATAGGGAAACTGAGGCTGAGAGAGGGTAGGTCACACAGCTAGTAAGTGCTTGAGGCAGGATTTGAACTCAGGTCCTAAATGTGCCCAGCAGGCTGCCTCTTTACCCCTGGAAGCTCTGCTTCTCTAATGCCCCCAAAGATCTCATTAGCATTTGGGAGCTGCCCCATCCCACACTGCTCTCTAGCCTTCATCTTGTACTTGGGATGGGGATTTTTTTGATCCTAGGTATATGACTTGACTTGAATTTCAGATGATTCGATCCAGCCCAGTGTTCTGGGAGTGCTTGGGAACCCAGACTCTGTGGTCCAAGGCATCCGTCATCCCTCCCAAATTGGGGTCACTGATCACCACAGCAAATGACCCACGGCCAGGCAAAGATTCCTGGGGCCCACTCCTGGAGACTTGCCAAGCTAACAACCCCTCTTCTTTGAGGCCAGGCCCCTCCAACCAGGACCATCTCCAGGGTCACCTCTGTCCATCTTCTCCACAAGAATAAAAAGGGTACAAGGCTTGCCTGGTACCCTGGGTGAAGATGCAGGCAGGCTGGCAACATCTCCAGCATGCCCCTGACCCACCAGTCAAAAAAGGAAGGAAGGTCAGCCTGGCCTCGACCAGCCCTGGGTGGCCTCTGTGCCTTTGCCCAGGTGTGTGGCCCCCATGCCTGCTGTCCTGGGCTCTGGAGACCTCCCCTGATCTCTCCACTCATCTGTAGCCCTTCCTCCCAGTCCCAATCACTGTGTACTTGGTGTCTGTGTCCAGTGGGAACATACCCTTGTCGAGGGCAGGGGTTGCTTGGGAGCACTGTGCCTGGCAGATATCTGCCTGCTAGCAGACATCCTGCTGCCCCCTTCAGCCTGGGGCTGGGCTAGCTTCTCCAGGAAGGCTTCCCTGATGCCAGGCCACTTGTCCAGAGTCATTTCCTTACCATGCTTCCCAAAACCCTTGAGCTGCCCCTTCTCTCCTGCTCACTTACAGAAGTTATTTATCCATCTGTAACCCTGAGGTCTGGACACTCCTGGAGGACAAGAATCCATACCCACACATCAGTGGGTCCCCAACATTGAGCTCAGTCAGTCCACAAGGACTAATTACTTAGTATGGGCCAAGCATTGCATTAAATAACCAGCTCTCTGCAGGAGGGGTGGCAGGTGAGAAAGCTTTGGCAGCTGGGGGTCAGGGAAGGCTTCCTGGAGAGGGACCTGAGCTGAGTCTGGAGGGGAAGAGAGCCAGGGAGGCCAGGAGTGGCAGGAAGAGTGGTGAGAGCATCCCAGTGCCAAGGAGGAAGGGAGATGGGACTGCTCAGAACCTGGGCCCTGCCTTTGTTTTCAGCCTTTTCACACCTGGATCAATCAACGACAAGCACTGTGCAACTCCCCACCCGTGGTCCTAAGGCAAAGACCCCAGAGGGAAGGAATGGCCAGTGATTCTTTCCCAGGCCCCCATGGGCCCTGGCCTGGTGGAGACCCTGACCTGAGCCTCAGTTTCTTCCTTCCAAGGGCCTCTCCTTTTCTCCTGGCCTGCATCCCCCCAGCCCCTTACACCTGGACTATGGCAGTGGGCGTGCTTGGTTTCCCTGCCTTAAGCCCGCTCACTGTGGGCACTCCCCGAGGCTCTCTGCCACTTTCTGGAACAAATTCAAAATCCTTTCTGGCAGTGACAGTCCTCCATTACCTGGCTGTCTCCCCCCTTTCATGGCTCTGCCATCCAGTGAGGCCTGTTCCTTCAGGACTCACCCCAAGTGCTATGTGACCCAGTGACAATGGCCCCCTGGCCTTTCCTTGTACAAGACCTCCATCTCCAGACTCTGGACATTTGCTCTGGCTATGCCCCATGCCTGGAGTGCTCTCCCTGGTTTCCCTCAAGTCCCAGCTCCAGTCCCTAAATGGGCATACCTTCCCTGGCCATTTTATCTCCCGGTTTGTGCTGCCTCAGTCTGTACCATTGTTTGAATGTCCTTACATTGAGCTCTTCCTGGCTTCGGCCTTTTTTTGTACCCCGAGTATTTAGCACCGCGGTGCCTGGCACCCAGTAAGCACTTAATAAATGTTTATTAATTGATTGATTGACGAAGAATGGGATGCCAGAAGACTCCCAAAAAGAGCCACCAAAAGAATCAGACTCTGGGAAAGACTCCTAGGACCCACAAGGTCACTGCTGGAATGGAAGGGCAGGGCCTGGAGGCTGCATATGTATTCTTTAGAATAAAGTAAGTCCTTAAATAGGGGAGATTCCATTTACAAAGAGCTTCACCCACCGTAAAGCCTAAGTCAATGCCGGCCATTAAGAGCTATTGAAAGGATAAAGAGGAAATCCTCTGCCCTTGGGGAGGGGAGGAAATCAAAGGAGGGGTCTTTGTGTGGTAAAGGAGAGGATTGATGCTGGTGGTAGCTGGGGAGGGCAGAGGTGGGAGGGTGGTCCTGGAGGTAATGGAGGGGGACTTGGCTTTACCACTTTGGGGCTGGTTGAATTTGTGAGCCCAGTCAATCATCCCCTTTAAGCTCCAGCTCTGGGCCGGCCCAGTGCCAAGCATCTAAGACTCAGAGCGAGGCACCAGGGGGCTTCCCTGCTGCAGAACCACAGGTCCTTGTGCCCCCCTCCCCACTCCCCCAGCCTCACTGGAGCTCAGCCCAGATACGACACAGACAAGAGTTGCTGCAGAGGAAAGGCTTTAGCATTAAGGGAGATCCCCGAGTAGTACGGGGAAAGAGGAAAGGGAGCCCGGGACTGAGCCCTGTGGGGCACCCACTATGTGGGTGGAGGATCCCCAAAAAGGAGGTAGAGAAGGAGTGGTCAGAGAGAAGGGAGGAGGGGGGGGGAGGAGGAGACCGAGAGAGACCGTTGGGGAGAGAGAGAGAGAGGTGCCAGGAGGGAGGAAGAGATACACAGATAGAGACAGAAAAGGGGGGACACCCCCTGGGAACATCAGGAGAAGAGAGAGTGGCCCACACTGGCCAAGGCAGCAGAGGATTTTTCCAAGTCCATTTGCTCGGGCAGTTAAAGGCTCCTCAGTGACTTTTTTGGGAGCAGCTTTCAACTACAAGAAGATGTTAGAGACAAAAGGCCTCTCCGGTGCCCCGGGGCCCGCTGCCACCCAGTTCCCAGCATTTCAGCTTTGGAAGGGCCTAAGAAACCCTCTGGCTTCCCCCAAACCTGGATCCCTGCTCCTTCACACCAGATAAAGGCCCATCTGCCTTGGCTGGGATGCCCTTTGCCACCTGCCCAGCCAGGGAGGCTCCTGGTCTTTGCCCTGGCTGCGCCCCTACCCCTCTCCTCAAAGTCTGGGTTTATTCAAGGCTCAGCAAGGAGCCCACCCCCTGTGGATTTCCTTGTGGTCCCTGGGTTCCCCCAGCAACTAACTTAGCACTTATCATCTACAGAACTTTCTGTGCTAACTAATGCTCTCTGATTGCTAGAAGGGGCAGGGGGGAGTGTACCTGGCTTGGAGCCAGGAAGACCTGAGGTCAGTCACCACTGACCAGCTGTGGGAGCCTGGCCAAGTCACTTCACCTTGTTTGCCTCAGCTTCCCCCTCTGTAAAATAAGCTGGCAGGGGCAATGGCAGACCGGCCAAGAAAACCCAAGATGGGGTCTTGGGGAGTCGGACCTGACTGAAACAAGACGACAGGAGTGACTGGCCCAAGGGGACCACCTGGCCCAACCCCCTTATTTGATGGATAAGGAAACTGAGGCCCCTACAGTTTAAATGGCTTGATCAAGGTGGTGTTGGTAATAAGTGGCAGAGGCAGAATCCCGACCCAGGCTTTCTGGCTCTCTTTAGCTGGAGAGGTCTTTCTGGTCTCTCCGTGCCCAGTGAGAGGGGCTGGAGGCAGCGGGCACAGCGCCCTGGGGCTGACTTCGATCTCTGCTCTCTGCTAGCTGGGTGACCACAGGCCAGCCCAGAGAAGGCCAGCCACCCCGCCACAGTCACACAGCTTCTTAGCACCCAGGCCAAGTGTCCTGAACCCCAGGTCGGGGGCCTGTGTTTCAGGGTCCGACCCTCCCACAAAGGTCCACCCACATCTGCTTGGGTTCCTGGGTGCTTTCTAGAAGAGGGGTCTCTGGGGGGTGGGGGTGGGGTGGAACTGAATTCCTAAATTCTAGAATCTCTGACTTTGGAATGTTTGTCTCCACCTGCTGGAGATGAGCAGAACTACATGGAGGAAGCAGTGCCCAGGAAGAGCCCTGCTCAGGCCATCTGCAGGGGCTGCAGCCAGCCTCCCTCCATGCCAACCCACCCTCTGCAGGGGCCAAGGTGATTCTCTTAAAGCACCAGACTCACCCTATCCTTGGTAAACTCCAGTATCACCTTTGGAACCAGATGGTAATCCCCGGTTTCACAGTAAAGAAAGCCCTTCACCATGTCCCCCTCCCTAGTCTTATGCATGCCTCCTTTCTTGTCTCCACACCTTTGCACCAGCTGTGTCCCCTGCCAGGGATGCTTCCTTATTCCCTCTGCTTCTCAGGATCTGTCCTCCTAAAGAACCACCCTTCACAGGTAGCCTTCCCTGCTCTGACCAGCTGCTGAGGCCCTTCCCACAAAATTATCTTTAATGTATTTAGTAGTATTTGTCTGGCATGTGAGTACCTTGAACCCTGAAAGGGGGAGAAAATGAACGTTTAGTGCAGAAAGTGAGATACTGTGTAAATACACACATGCATACAGGACCAGCCCTGAGCTCTGTGGGGATCTAGGGCTATGTGGGATAATTTACTTCTCAATTTGTAATATCCTCTCATTAATCAACTAATTATCTTGAACTCCTACTCCAATTCATTAAATTGTTTAATGAACTAGACAATTCTTTCCCCAATAGTTATTTCTTTTATCTATAATTAAAAATTAAAATTACTAGACATAATTTATTAACAAAGACAAACACAAAATTATTTACAATATTTTAGCTCTTTTGTTGCGTCCAATTCTTTTTTTCTTGGCAAAGATCCTGGAGTGGTTTGCCATTTCCTTCTCCAGCTCATTTTATAGATGAGGAAACTGAGGCAAACAGGGGTAAGTGACTTGCCCAGGGCCACACAGCTAGGAAGTGTTGGAGGCTGTATTTGAACTCAAGGAATAGGAGTCTTCCTGACTCCAGGCCTGGTGGTGTACTGAGCCATTGCGCCACCTAGCTGCCAGCACTAGTTTCACCTTAAATGTTTAAAATAGTAATAATTAATTCCGTTTGTTAGGAAACCCAATTTCAAATCATTCCACTCATCTGAGATAATAATTAATGTCTCTAAAATATCCAAATATTTTTCTTCAGAATTAGGCCTTTCTCTTTATTCTCTCTTCTAATGAACACAGGAAATGTTTTTTTTCCTAAACTCCCTGGACTGCTAGTCCCAGATAAAACGCACATCCTCTCCATTGCTTCACAGGGAAAAGATTTCACCTTAAGACATTTTTCCAACTGTCAAATGTCTTTCTTCTTATTTTTTCTCTTTTTTCCTATCTGCATCTGTGCTCTTAAAGAGATAGCTTCTATGAGAGGCAACTGAAAGAAGGGTTTACTAAGGTAATAGTGAATAGAAGTATGAAACCAGTCTGGAAAGACAACCTGAAGCTGCCTGTGAAAGGCTTTAAATGAGAAACAAGAATTTGTCTTTTAGCTTAGTGTAACACCAGTCTCACTGGGTGCTCCCACAAACTATGTTGTTACTGTATCTTGAAGAGGCAGATGGAATTTTTATTTTTATTTATTAAATTTTTTTTCTTTTTGGAGGATGGAAGCAGGGCATTTGGGGTTAAGTGACTTGCACAAGGTCACATGGCTAGCAAGTGTATCAAGTGTCTGAGGCCGGATTTGAACTCAAGGTCCTCTGACTCCAGGGCTGGTACTCTATTCACTGTGCCACCTAGCTGCTCCAACAAATGGAATTTTTAAAAAACTTAACCACCAATTGAAATGGGCATTTCCATATTTATAAAACAGAAGGAGGAGGATTGTGCTTGAGACTGAGGATGTTTATTACGTACAACTTGCTGTTCTTTTAAAGTAATAAATTGGAAGGGGCAGCTAGGTGGCACAGTGGACAGAGTACTGGCCTGCAGTTGGGAAGACCTGAGTTCAAATCTAGCCTCAGACCTTACTAGCTATGCGACCCTCAGTGAGTCACTTCACCTCTATCTATCACACTCATCTGTAAAATGAATATGATAACAGCGCCTTGTAATGGCAAGCAAAGTAGTCCTTTGCTGCTTGTTTCAGCTATTCAAGTAGAAACAGTATACACTATGTTGTCCTTAATAGGCCTAAGGGAGTTTGGGGACCTTCCTTGCCCTTAATAGGCCCAAGGTCATCTCATGGAGCCCAGGGTGGGAGGAGCTTGCAGAAAGGGCCAGAACAAGAATGGTGGAACAGGAAGGAGCAGAGCAGAAAAAAGCTTGAGCAGAGCTGGCACCAAGCAGATCTGAGAAGGAGAATGTTTGTGATGTTGGCACTCTGTCTGTCCATTCTGTCTGTGTTGATGCTACTTTGTCAGAATGAAGCATTCAGTCTGTTGAAAGAGGACTTTACTGTTATTTACAGAAATTCTGGGGCTTTACTGTTGATTTGTGTTTGATTTCTCAGTCAGATGTTACTTTGTCAGACAGAAAGTGAATTGAGATGATAGTGCTGGCAATGTGTGTAAATATTGTTGTAGCTCTGTTGAGCTTAACATGTGTGAATATTGTAGCTCTGTTAAGCTTTGTCTTTCTAGAAACAGAAACTTTGAAGAGCTTGGAGTGGAGCAGTCCCATGAGCTGAGATATAGAAGCAAGCAGAGAACAGCCTATGTGTGATTCTAGGCAAGAGTTGGGTGAGTCCAGGAAAGAGCTGGGAGAGTTGCCTTTCATTGAATCCAGCCAAGATCTGGGATGGGTCAGCCTATGGAAGAGGAACCATAGGGTTTGGAAGTCAGCCTCAAGTTAAGATGAAAGAAGACTTTACTTGGGCACTCAGTGTTGACTGACAAGATCATGACTTATTGTGACCTAGGGGTTGATGTCCTTTGTACTTTTTGCTACCCCTTAAGGATTATTGGAAGCCAGCCTTGAGTCAAGATGAGATATTGATTGAGGAGATTGTGACTTACTGAATGATATGTTTTGTTTAAGACTATGTGGGTGCCTTAGTAATAAGTTGTTATGTTCTTGTGAATGTTGCTTTAGTTTATTGCTGAATAAATAGTGAGTTCACTTTACTATGCAATTAGATCTTTAAAGTTATTAGCTTTAAAGTCCTCAGGAGAGCTGCTCGTGATTGGCTTTACAATCTGCCTCCCAGGGTTTTGTGAGAATCGAATGAAATAGAATTATAAAATGCTTGGCATTGTGACTGGCACACAGGAAATGCTACATCAATGCTAGCTATTATTATTATTATTGACACACAACTTTCAAAGTTGTCCTGTTTGGGGTTCTTTATGTATTTCCTTTTTTGCATTAAAAACCCCTCTTTTCTTTCCTATCTTCTTTTACTATCTTATCCTTATCTACCTTCTCCTTACACACAACAGAAAAGGAAAATAGTTCCCCTTCTCCATAATAAATATGTATAGAAAGGAAAAGAAATCCCCACATTAGCCGAGTTGGAAATTTTCCAGTTTCCCATTATGTGCATCTCATTTGGCCTCTTGTCCACAAGTGGGCAGTATACTTTGTCATCAGTCTGCAGGAACTGACGATCCTAGCATTGATTAGACTTTTAAAATCTTTCTTAAACAAACTTAAAACAACTTTAAAAAGTTGTTTTTCTTTATATAAATTGTTCTCCTTTTCCTGCTCACTTCACTCTGTATAACTTAATATAAGTCTTATCGGGCCTTTGGGAAGCATCCCCTTTTGTCATTTCTTTTTTTTTTTTTATATAAAGCAATTGGGGTTAAGTAACTTGCTCAAGGTTACACGGCTAATCATTATTATTTATGTGTGGGTGCTCATTTTCTGAGGCCGGATTTGATCTCGGGTCATCCCAACTCCGAGGCCGGTGCTCTTACTCACTGCGCCACCTAGCCGCCCCTTTAGGGCAATTGGGGTTAAGTAACTTGCCCAAGGTTACATGGCTAGGTTTTTGTTTGTGTGGATTAAGTGTCTGAGGCCGGCTCCGAACTCAGGTCCTTCTGACTCCAGGGCCGGCGCTCTATTCACTGCACCACCTAGCCACCCCTTTGTCATTTCTTATGGTGTAATAATATTCCATTATATTCCCACACCATCATTTGTTTGGTCTGTGTCTAATGAATGGGCACCCCTAGGTCTGCCAGTTCTTTGCCATGATGAAATATTTTTGTATATATGGGTCCCTTTTCCTCTTTCTTTGAAGTCCTTGGGATATGGGCCTGGTGTGACATCACTGCATCAAACAAAGTAGATGCAATGCAGAGTTTAGTGACTTTTGGGGCAGAGTTCCAAACTGCTTTCCAGAATGGCTGGAATGAAACACAGCTCCTTTTTTTTTAAAGTTACATGTTGAATTTATTATGCTTAAAAAAGAAAGAAGGCTACACACAAATGAGATTTATGGCTTCATTTACAAGCCTTGACCTATATTAACATTTGTTTATGGAGATGCTTTTCCATCTGATGTTTGTCAGGTTCAGGACAAAACATAAAATACAATTATTTTTTAAAAGGAGAGACTAAGAACTCCAAGGAGGGTTACCAACATTGTGCGGTCAGGGCCCAGTCACCTGGAGAATCATTGCTGGCTTTGCTTTCCAGTGAGACTATCAGGACCCCTTGGTGCTTCTGGTAATGGCCCTCTTGGGGGCCCTGGGGACCATCTCTCCTAAAAGCAGAGGTTTAGCGCTGGAAAGGACCTTGGGACCTAGTCCTTTCATTGGGCAGCTGAAGAAATGGGTCTAGAGGAATGGTTAGGTGACTGACCCAGGGTGATACAGGTAATGGGAGACTGGATTCAAACCCAGGTTGTCAAGGATTCCAATCCAGCACATGCTTTCTGAGGCCTCTAGGGGGCACCACATTGCACAGAGTGCTGAAGCTTCAGTCAGGAAGACCTGAGTTCAAATTTAGTCTCAGATACTTACTAGCTGTGTGACTCTGGGCAAGTCATTTCACCTCTGTCTCCTTTAATTTCCTCAACTGTAAAATGGGGATAAGAAGTAGCACTGACCTGCCAGGGCTGTTGTGAGGATCAGATGAGATAGTATTTGTAAAAAGCGCTCAGCATGGTTCCTCATATACAGTAGGCACTCTGTAAATGCTTCTTCCCTTTCCCTCTTTGCTGGCCCGTGCTGCCTCACTCTCTCTCAGAGAGCTCAAGGCAGCTACAAATGCTCATGAGAGCTTTCTTCCCAAGCCTGGCCAGAGCTTCTCTCTTTTATGCCCTTAGAAAGCCAAGGGAAGAAGGTCACACCCAGCTAGTGTTGGAAGGTCCTCAGGGGCCTTGTCACAGTCCAGATGAGGATTGGGGAAGTAGAGGGACTTGCCCAAGGTCACAGAGGCACTAAGCATCTATGGGTCTGTAACCAGTGGTTTTGGGGACTGAGTTCAGACTGATTACATTTCAGAGGAAAACCCAATTCAAGTTGTTTTAGGCAAAGGAAAGTGGGGCAAAGGCCCCTGGGAGGATACAGGGTGGAGGAACAGGATGAAGGTGAGAATGAGGATAGTTAAAGGAAGGTGAAGGAGAAGATGAAAGGGGTGAGCCTCTCCACTTAGTCACCTGACCTCAACATGTCCTTTACTCCCAACAGAGTGTGGCAGGAACCAGCTGGCTTTATTTAGCATGTGTAGCTTCAGAGTTCAGCACGTGGTCATTATAAATGAATGTTTGGTAAGGTGACAAATGAGGACAAGGACCAGCACCATCCAACTGAGGGAAGGTGGGCATTAAAGGAGTCAGCATCTTACCGCCAGCCTATGATAAAGACAGAGGAGGATGTCAAATGTCCCAGCATTCCCAAGCCCCCATCTTCCTTTACTTCTTTCTCATCTTTTTTTTTCCTTAGAAATTCCATGCAAGGTGTAGCAGACTGAATAACTAACCTCTTAGTATTTCTCTGGGAACCTGGAAAGGCTCCATGGCTTCACTCCCCTCACATTGAGTAACAACTGCCCTCTCCTTCCTCCAGAATACCCTAAACAGGGCTGAGCATCCCCATGGACTTCATAGCAGAGTCCAAAGGGTTCCTGTTAAATAGGACCCTTGTTACATTCCCCTGGCACCTCCAAATTGAGTCCTTTGTGGGAGGTGCACAGATAATCTCAGAGTCAGCCTTGATTTTTCCCTCCCCCTCCCTCGTGCCTACATTGAACTAGTTGCCCAGTCTTGTGGATTTGGCTCTTATATCCATCCCCTTCTGTCTACTTACATAGTGGTCACCCTAGTTTTCAAGTGAGATAATCTATGTAGAATGCTTCAGAAACCCCTAAGTGCTAGCTACTAGTAGTGCTGGTGCAAGCTCTCATCACCTCACAGCTGGAGGATAATTGCAAGAGCCTCTTAGTTGATCTTCCTGCCTCAACTCTCCCCCTTTCCAACCCATTCTCTCCAGCTGCCAAGGGCACTAAGAATGTGTAGGAACACATAATTCTCTTGCCCAAGATGCTGTCACGAATCTGGCTCTCTCTGGCCTGTAGTGTCGTAACCGGTTAACAGTTACCATGGTAACTGCCCACTCTTCACCTATCAAAGCTACAACACTTCTGCTCTCTGACTATGGCTCCTCAAAAAGAAGCATTTTCCAGCAACCTACTCCAAAATGCCAGCACCCCCACTGCCTTTTCTGTCACATGCCATTCAGGTTGCCTTTTTTAAGAGACTGGGGGAGCAAGACAGAGAGGAGAGTTTAACTACAGCACAGGAAAAATAGCCAAGAGCTAAAAGTAAACAAATATGAGGAAAACTCCAGGAATGTGATGCTACTTTGACCAAAATGGAACAAACTTATCCAGGCAGATGGGAGATGTGAAAGGTACTTTGGGGAAAGAATTTCAACATCTTTCTCACAGAAAGGACAATGTGGAATATAATGCTGGAATGAAGACAAGAACAGACCCACATTCTTCCGGTTACTGTCCAGGGTACCACCCTCATCCCAGTTCTCTAGGCTCACAATCTAGGAGTTATCCTGGGCTCCTCACTCTCATTCTGCCATGTCCAAGCTGTTGCAAAGGCTTATACTTTTCACTTCTGCAACATCTCTGTAGATTTCACCTCTGCAGCATCTCTGGTCCATTTCACTTCTGCAGAATCTCTGGTTGATTTCACCTCTGCAACATTTCTTGTACATTTTACTTCTATAACATATTTTGTAGATATCACCTTTGTAGAATTTCTTGTAGATTTCATCTCTGTGGGCATATCTTATTGGTTTTACCTCTGTAGCATCTTTAGTTGATTTCACCTCCGTAGTATCTTTTGTAGCTCTCACTTCTGCAGCATTGCTTGTACATTTCACTTCTGCAACATCTTTTGAAGATTTTACCTCTGCTGCATCTCTGGTCCATTTCACCTCTGTAGAATCTCTGGTCCATTTCACCTCTGCAGCATCTCTGGCTCATTTCATCTCTGCAGCATTTCTTGTAGATCTCACTTCTACAGCATCTCTTGCAGATTTCACTTTTACAACATCTCTCATATTACAACCCCTCCCCCCACTGCTCCCACCTTGGTGCAGGCCTTTATCACCTCATGCCTGGATTATTGCAATAGCTGCTGCATGTTCTGTCTGCTCCAAGTCTTTCCCCACTCTTTGAGTCCATCCTCCATTCAACCATCAAAGTGATTTTCCTAAAGGGCAGTCTTACCATGTTACTCCCCTATTCAGTAAACTTCAGTGGCTCCCTATTACCTCTAGAAGAAGATACAAAATTCTTTATTTGGTGTTCCAAGCTGTTAATTCTCTGGCCCTCTTCTTACCTTTCCAGTCTTACATATTACTCCTTAACATATTTGATCCAGTGACACTGGCCTCCTGACTCTTCCATGAACAAGACCCACCATCTCTCAGTCGACTAGTCATTTTCTTTGACTGTATCTCATGCCTGGAATGCTCTCCCTCCTTATCCCCACTTACTGGGTCTCCTGGTTTATTTAAAGGTTTACTTACAGGAAGTCTTTCCCAATTCCTCTTAATTCTAATCCTCTTAATTCCTCCCTCTATTAATGATTTCCTATTTATCCTGTCTGTAGCTTGTATATAAGTGTTTGTTTGCTGTCTCCCCCATTAGATTGTGAGTTCTATGAGGGCAGGTACTATCTTTTGCCTCTTTTGGTATCCCTAGTGCTTAGCCCAGTGCTGGCAAATAGTAAGCACTTAATAAATGTTTATTGAATTGACTAGTATTATCTAAAAACCAGCAAAGGATATAGAAAATAATAACCATATTGATAATAGTTAGCATTTAAAGAGCATCTACTATGTACCAGGTGTTGCTTTCTTCACAAATATTATTTCATTTGATCTTCATACCAACCCAGAAAGGTCCGTGATATTATTATTCCCATATTACAGATAAAGAAACTAAAGCAAACAGAAGTTAAGTGACTTATCTAAGGCTACACAGCTAATAAGTTTCTTAGGCTGGATCTGAACTTAGGTCTTCCTGACTCCAGGCTCAGTGTTCTAGTCATCAAAACACTGACACATTTCATCACAAATGATGACAATGATAAAAAAAATGTTGGAAGTACAAAAGTCTCAGGTAATAAGGCATGGAAACAGTGGGCAGACAATAAGCAAACTGAAGTCTTAACATTTCAAAGATGTTGAACTCTCTCAGTTTCTTTTGACCTGGTTAAGTTATTAATGCTTACTCAGTCGTTGTTACTTTTGTGAAATGGACATGATCATTAATGTTTTGTGTTTTTCTAATTAAAATATTCTTTTAAAAAGTGCCCAGTTAGGCAAGAAGCAAGATTTTAATGGCTTGGTTTCATTAAGATCTTTAAAAAAATTTCTTTTAGCCTTTA
This sequence comes from Gymnobelideus leadbeateri, assembly GCA_011680675.1. Taxonomy (NCBI): domain Eukaryota; kingdom Metazoa; phylum Chordata; class Mammalia; order Diprotodontia; family Petauridae; genus Gymnobelideus; species Gymnobelideus leadbeateri. The sequence continues at coordinate 434,845 of WOXC01004443.1, forward strand.
AAAGAAGGAAACATTTATAAGATGTTTTCAGTTTGAATTTTCATGCATATTTTGGTAATTGCTAAAATTGTAAAATTGAAACTCATTCTCATAAGTTGAGTTTTACAAGGAAGCATTTCTAGAAAATGTAGATGGAATATATACATATATGTATGACTATGTCAATTTGATAGAACTTCCAATGTGAAGCTTCCTTCCTTCTTCTCTGAGACCTGTAATTTGGTAGATAGGTCCTGAGGAGTTATCTGGGGCAGACAGAAGTGACTTTCCAAGACTTACATAACTAGTGTTTGAGAGGATATCTACTCACGTCTTCCTGACCCTAAGACCAGTAAGTTATGTTGCTTCTAAAATATGGAAAAATTTTGTTGCTCAGTTGTGTCTGACTCTTTGTGACCCCATTTGGGGTTTTCTTAGCAAAGATAGTGGAGTGGTTTGCCATTTCCTTCTCCAGCTCATTTTATAGATAGACAGGGTTAAATGACTTGCCCAGGGTCACACAGTTAGTGAGTGTCTGAGACCACATTTAAACTCAGAAAGATGAGTCTTCCTGACTCCAGGCCCATTACTCTAGCTACTGTGCCACCTAGTTGCTCATGGAAAAACATATACATAAGCAAATAAATAATGAGTCAATTTCTATCCTAGAAAAATGACTTCCTTGTAAGTGAAAATTAAACTACTATAGTCTCTTAGATTATTAAATATTTCTAAAAACAACAAATGATATCTCTGTGTTTACTTGTCATAACATCATGGAAGCTAGAAGTTAGAACTGACCACCAGAGCCATATTCCTCTCCATCACGTCCTCGGCAAGTGGCCCATCCAGCCTCACATTCAAGGGCTCCAAGAGGGGGGACACAGAATTCCAATAAGTAATATTCTACATTGAACCAACACTGGAGTCATTGGTAGTTTTCTAAGAATGCCCCAAAGAAACTACTTGCTATAGTATGGACCTTGTATTGCCTAGAGGCAACTAGGTGGCTTCTGACACTGTCTAGCTGTTGACAAGTCACTTAGGCCCAGTTTCCTCACCTGTAAAGTAGGGATAATAATGGCACCTCCCTCCCAGGGATGTTGTGAGGACTAAATGAGATCATATTTATACAAAAAGTACTTCACAAACCTTAAAATTCTATATAAATGCTACTTGTTTTTATTATTAATTTTTATTACCATTTCAGCCTAACCTGGGAGCCTAGGCTCAGGCAGAAAGGCCCTGAGTCATATAATTGGGCTTAGGGTGATTCTCTAACAGACCACAGGAGCAGTTTTCAGGGAGTACTGACCACTTAGATGGGGAGGAAGTCTTTGAACCATGGCTACAGCATGCCAGCTACAGTGTGGCAGGCGCCTGACAGAGAGCTGCAGGGATCCACACTTGCTATTCTGGGTAACAACACCTATCCCCTTCCCTGCATTTATATGATCAGAGGCCTGATATTGCCAATTTAGAGAGAGAGGGAGCTCAAAGCATATCCTTGTTACACCCCAACTTGGACTCTCATTAATGGGCTGGGTCCTCAGAGGACCTAGAACCTGGAAAGACCTACATGAGCTAATGCAAAGTGAAATATATTGTGTACAAAGTAACAGCAATATTGTAAGATGAACAGGTGTGAATGACTTAGTTGCTACCTTGAGTTCTAAAGCTATAGAAATATATAAAATTGTACTATACCGGTATGGCACATGAGCCTCCACTGGTGTGCTTCCCATTTAAAAATAAGTCAGTAGACACAATTAACATCTTTCCCCCAAGGCATTCATTCCCACAAATACACACGGTGTCTGTAGGATAGAAGATGGACACAAACTTAGGATACAAAGGTAGTTAGGCAGACATGTACCAGGGAAACCCACAAATCCAGAACTGGAGGTCCTTTCTTTCTTCAGAGATCCAACTCTTGGGAATCAGATAGACCTCTCTTTTGAGTTCAGAGCCAGGTCTCTTCTGTGATGCCACATACCTTCCTTGGGTAACTGTCTTTCTATATCCATGTTTACCTGGAGTATGTGCCTCTGTTCTCTCAATTGAACTTCCAACTCTCAACTTAATGAATTCTCAAAGTGCTTGGTATATCTCTCTCTCTGTGAAATCAGTGCTATGGGGGCAGCTAGGCGGTGCAGAGAATAGAGCACCAGTCCTGGAGTCAGGAGGACCTGAGTTCAAATGTGACTTAACACAAAAACTAGCTGTGTGACCTTGGGCAAGTCACCTGACCCCAACTGCCCTACTTTCCCCCCTCCAAAAAGAAAAACAAAAAAGAAAATCACTGCTCCACGCTAAGGCCTGATTGTAGGAAAAATTAGTCTATCCCCTTCCCCATCCTCTTTCTTTAAGATATTAGGCTATACTCAGGGAGAGATAATGTCTGAACTGAGGCTTCCTTTGAGTTCTGGTAGAGTGGGAATCTAATTCACTTTTAATAGGTAGTGCCCTGCATGGATACTATTATGCTATTCTAGATTTCTTTTAGGTTTGGTGCAGCCAAAAGCCCTGGTCATCTGGCACTTAGTTTAGTTCCACTGCTCAAAAATTTTGCTGCTGATTGTAAATTGATACCAGCATTACTTTTAAGAAGGCTTGGCTGTGTTACCATTGTTCCTGGACAGATTAGAACTGGATGAACTCTCCAAGGCCATGTCGTCCAAGCTCCTCATTTGTACAAGAGAAAACCTGTCTGTCGACCTTGGATGACTTGGCTAAAGTTACCCCAGGAGTGTCAGGGCTAGGATTTGAGCTCCCATCTGACTCCAGAGCTGGGCTTTTTCCCAGAGTAGTTCACTGGACCATGGATCTAAAGCTGGAAGGAGCCTCAGAGGCCATTGGAAGGAAGTAAAGCCTATGGAGATTAAGTGATATGAGTAGGGTCGTTTAGGCAATTAGTGCCAGAGCTCAAAGACTTCAAGCCCCTTTTTATTATTTTTCTTTAATGTCCAGATGTTATGTTTTGTAGATTTTTTCATTTTTTCTTTATTATTCTGAATAAAATGCTCAATAACATGACCATTTCTAGATACATTATAGAATAAATGGAATACACAAAGCTCAAAATTATGTAGAGCTTTACTTTCTTTTTACTTAAGTAATGAGGGTCAGAGAATGGCCAAGAAGAGCTTTGGCCTGGCCCATCAACTGGGGAATGAATGAACAAATTGTTGTGATTATGATGGAATGCTATTGCACTGTAAGAAATGATGAGCATGGGGCAGCTAGGTGGTGCAGTGAGTAGAGTGCTGGCCCTGGAGTCAGAAGGACCTGAGTTCAGATCCAGCCTCAGACACTTAACACACAAACAAAAACCTAGCTGTGTGACCTTGAGCAAGTTACTTAACCCCAATTGCCCTCCAAAAAAAAAAAAATAAAGCAAAAAAAAAATAAAAAGAAATGATGAGCAGGATGCTCTCAGAAAAACCTGGAAAGATTTACATGAATTGATGCAAAGTGAAAAGTACTGTGTACAAAGTAACAGCAATATTGTCAGATGATCAGCTGTGAATGACTTTGCTATTCTCAGCAATATAATGATCTAAGACAACTCTGAAGGACTTAAGATGAAAAATGCTATCCATCCTTGGAGAAAGAACTGATGGTGTCTGAATGCAGATTAAAACATACTTTTTAAACTTTATTTTTCTTGAGTTTTTTTCTTTTTGTTTATGTTTTCTTTCATAACATGACTATATAGAAAAGATGACTATGCATGGATGTCCTATATTGAATTGCTTGCCTTCTCAATGAGGGTAGGTTGGGGGGGAGAGAAAGGGAGAGAATTTGGAACTCAAAATTTTAAAAACAAATGTTAAAAGTTGTTTTTATATGTAACTGGGGAAAAATAAATTCTAAATAAAGAAAAAAAAGTTTAAAAAAAAAGAGCCTTGTCCTGAGCATGTGTGTGTCCTCTGCTGATGCAATCCCCACATAGACTTCAGAGCCTGTCTGGAAATTGTTTCCTGTCTGTAACTTCAGAAAGAAGAGTCTTTTGATGGACTGCCAAGCCAGATCTGAAGATGCTTACAAAAAGCATTAATCAACATGATTCAGGCCCTTTCTGTTTCTCTGCTGTGTTCATTTGAGGAGTGATGTAAGCCGCCAGGTGGGTAGAGAGGTATCGGGCCTTTAGCTCCCCACTCAGGCCATCAGCTGTGCACATAGCTCCTTGGTGAAGGAGTATTAGCTTGTGAACTTCAAAAGATCAAGGAAGCAAGCTGCCAGAGGGTCAGGACCCAAAGTCTACTTCAGATGAGCCCAGTGAGGAGGGAAGGCCCCAGTGACTCACTTGACCTTGCACAGAAATGGACTGAAGGCAGACAAGAGAGAGTACAGTGACACAACCATGGGTTATGCCACATTTAGAAGTTAACTTGGTGGTGAATGCTTTGTAAAAATGGTTCTAAGGCAAAAAAGAGGAAGGCTTCCAAAGAAGAATTACCTATCCAGCAAAAATGATTTAATCCTATACGGAGGAGAATGAGCCTTTTATGAAATAGAAGGTTTCCAAGCATTCTCAGTGAAAAAGCTGGACCTGAATAAACCTGTGAAGTAGAACTCGGGAATCAAGAAAAACACAGAAAACACACATAGATTTACTCACTGTGAAGAGATTGTTTACATGCTTATAGAAGGACAAGAAACAAATGTCTTCCAAGTGTCACAGAGTAAAGGGAATAAAACAGGCAGAGGACCTGAGTATTGCTGTTTTTGGTTTTGTTTTTTTCTCTTTCGATGATCTCAGGAGAAGACAGAAATGGGAGGGATCTAAGGGGGACTATACTGGAGATGAAAGTAGGAGGAAGAGGAAGGAAATTGTTATTTTGCATAATAGGGATACTTGAGGTAAAGGGTATTCAAACAAGGAGGAAAGAGTGGGGCATTCTGTGAATCTCCTTTTCATTTGAACCAAAGGAAAAGTTGGACACTACCCCCAAATTTCCTCATCACATTCACATACAAAAATAGTTATATAGAGATAAATTAAATTTAACAGGGAAATAGGAAAGGACAGGGAGAAGGGAGGGAGAGATAAGGCTATGAATAAGAGGTCAGGATAGGTCAATGAATAGTTGTAAGCAAAACAAGCTCCAACATCAGACAGGAGAGGATTAAAGGAAAGGAATAGGGAGGAAAAAGAATGGAATCAGAATGGTGGCAAGGGAAAGAGGAGAGGCATAAAAACAGATCAGTTTATTGATAAATCAAAAGCATTAGGCAAACTCATTCTCTTTTACCACTTTCTTATTTAGAAAGAGAAGGGTAGAGGGAAAGAGAGGGAAAAATACCAGAGGACAGGATGCAAGAGAATATGCAATTGGGGATCACAAGTGTGAAGGTGAATGGGATAAACTCACCTGTAAAATGGAAGAGGATAGCAGACTAGATTAGAAAGCAGAATCCAACAATATGTTGTTCATAAAAAACCTACTTGAAATATAAAAATTCACTGAGAGTTTAGTTGAGGGCTTAGGGTAGAGCAGAATTGATGATGCATCAGGTGAACCAAAAAAATCAGCAGTAGCAATCATGATTTCAGATAAGGCTATAGTAAATATGGGCATGATATAAAAAGACTATATATACGTAAAAGGCACAAGAGATAATGAATAGATATCAATATTTAATAGATATACTCCAAATAACTTACAAAGTATCTAGCTACTTAAAGAAAAAGTTAATCAATTTGCAGGGAGACATAGAAGGTAAAACTATAATACTGGAGAAACTCCATGTATTCCTTTCAGATCTGGGCTAATTTAACAACAAAAGAAAAGAAAAAGAAGTTAAAGACCTGAATAGAATTTTAGAAAAATTAGAGATTATAGATTGTTGGTGATAACTGAATGGGAACTGAAAGGATCTTGCTTACCACTTCGCCATACATTGCACCTTTACAAAAAATACCCCATGTATTGGTGCATTAAAACAGCAGCCCAAAATGTAGAAAAGTAGAAATATTAAACTCATCCCTTACTAATACTAAAATTATATTCAATAAAATGTCTTGAAATAAATAATTATAAAATTTAATTGGAAACTAAAATAAACTTGATTGTAAAGAACAAATCTTAGAAACACAAGGTAATTTTATCAAAGAAAATGACAAAAATGAACCAATATGCTAAAGCTTATGGGATGCAAATAAGATAGCCCTTGGGAGAAAATTTGTATCTGTAAATGTTTTAATCAACAACAAAAAAAGATAAAATCAATGACATAACTACAAAATCTACAATAACAACAAATCAAAACACCACATATAAACACCAAAGTAAAAAAAAAAATTCTTAAAAAGTCAAATAAAGGAGAGGCTAGGTGATGCAGTGAATAGAGCACCAGCCCTGGAATCTGGAGGACCTGAATTCAAATCCGGCCTCAGATACTTAATACTTACTAGCTGTGTGACCTTGAGCAAATCACTTAACCCCAATTGCCCTGCCTTCCCCTCCAAAAAGCAATAAATAAATAAATAAAATAAAAGATTAACAAAATCAAAAGATAAATATTTATAATTAAAAGTGGGAACTGCTTTTTGAAGAAAAAAATGCTAACTAATCTTATTTTTCTTTTTAAAGAGGAAAGAAAAAAATTGTATCAAAAATGAAAAAATGAGAATTCCCAACAATTGAAGATGAAATAAACAAACTTATCAGAAACCATTTTGCTTGATTACATAACAACAGAAATGAAAATTTGGAAGCAGTGGATAAATACGTACGAAATTATAAAATACTCAGGTTCATAAAATAAGAAAAAGGTTATTTAAATAACTCAAAGCAGGAAAAGAAATTGAACAAGTCATAAATGAACTCCAAAGAGAGGGAGGGAGAGAGGGAGGGAACCTCTAGAATCAGATGAGTTTACAAGTGAATTCTAACATTCAAAGAAAATTAATTTCAATATTACCAAATCTTTGCAAAAATTTGAAAAGAATGGACCCTTCTTATCCCTTTCAATTATACAAATATGGTCCTGAGTCCTACACAAGGAAGAGAGAATGCAAAGAAAGCTGTAGATCAATATCTCTAATTTAGCACACTGATAAAAATTTTTAATAAAATATTAGTAAGTTAGGTTATAATAACATAATAAAAGATTATACTTTACAATCAAGAATTCTACAAGGAATACAGAATTGACACAATATAAGGAAGACTATAAATAAAATAAACTATATTGATAATAAAGAACAAAAACCACATGATTACATCAGTGGATGTTGAAAAGATTTTGACAAACTCCTACACCCATTTCTGTTAAGAGCACTACAAAGCATGGGAATAGCTGAACCTTTCCTTAATTGTGTAAATAGTATCTATCTAAAACCAAAAGCAAACATCATATGTGTAATAGTAATGGCAATGATAATTTGAAGATCTTCCCTGCCCCTAATAGAATGAATGTAATCACATCAAGCCTGTGGTGGGAGGAGTTTGCTGAAGGGTGGAGCAGAACCCACAGGAAGTTGGGAATCAGAACAGCCAGCACAGTGAGAGAAAGATACAGGCAAGTAGAAAGCTAAGCTTGTGAGTGTTTGTTTGTGGGAAGGTTAAAGGATGGTACGGTTCCCTGCTGTGCTATGGTGTATTAACTTTTTTGTTGCTATGATGGATTCAATTTTCTGGTGTTGGTATTTGACTTTCCAGTGTCTGAATAAATGTTTTGCTCCTGTCTTCTATATGGAGAGTCTGTTATATTTGCAATTCAGAATCATGCCAACATATTCATAGTTGCTATCCATGCTGTGACTATTGTGTTGACACTGCAATATATAATAGAGAAAAGTTAGAGAACTTTCTAATAAGATCAAGGGTAAAGCAAGGATAGCTATTTTCACCACCTCATCAGCATTCCTGTATGTTACCCACAAAACTCAACAGGAAGAGATTGAAAGAGAAATTTCATTTGAAACAACTATATAATGTACAAAATGCAGTGACACTGGCCTCCTTGTATTTCCTCAAACAAGACATGCTGTCAGCTGACAGGGGGCATTTATAATGATTGGCCGTCCTGATGACTGGAATTTTCTCCTTTCTCATCACTACCTCCTGGCTTCCTTCAAATCCTACCTTCTACAAGAAGCCTTTCCAAATCCTCTTTAATGCTAGCATCTTCTAAGATTATTTCCTATTTATCTGGGATCCATCTTATTTGCACATAGCTGTGTGTATGTTTCTTTCTCCTTTATTTTGTAAGCTTGAAGGCAGGAACAGTCTTTTACCTTTCTGTGTATCTCTAGTTCTTATTACAGTGTCTGGTACATTGTAGATGTTTAATGAATACTTATTGATTGATTGAATAAAATATCTGGGAATCTGTTTATCAAGATATACCCTAGAACTCTATGTGTCCAACTACAAAACATTCCTTCCTAAAATAAAGACAGACCTAAATAACAGAGAAATATTAATTGCTCATGACTATATTACATCACCCTAATAAAAATGACAATATTGCCTAAATTAATTTGCTTATTCAGTGCCATACCCATGAAACTAACAAAGGATTATTTTAGAACTAGGAAAATAATTAAATCATCAATCTCAAGGGAAATAATGAAATAAATAGTGAAGGAAGGGGTCCTAGCAGTACCAGATCTCAAACTATAAAGCAAGGCCATAATTATCATAACTAGTTGGTACTGGTTAAAAAAGAACAATTGATTAGTGGAACAGAGTCGCTGCATGGCATACAGAAGGAAAGGAACACAGCAGTCTAAAGATTCCAGCTCCTACTGAAAAGATTCACTATTTGATTAAAAAACAAAACAAAACAAAACAAAACAAAAAAAAACCCAAAAAATCTACTGGGAAAACTGGAAAGGACTCTGGCAGAAATCAGATTCATATTAACCCCTCCCCTTGTATGCCAAGATAAACTCCATATAGATACACTATTAAAACAAAAAAGTTTACATTATAAGCAAATCAGAGAATGAAACAAGAAATTACTAATCAGACCTATGGAGGGGAGAGGATGTCTGGACCAAACAAGTGATTGAGAGGGTTGTGGAGAATAAGATGGATGGTTTTGATCATATAACATTTTAAAAGGTTTTTGCATAAATAAAACTAACAGAGTGAATATGGTGAAATTGGTAACTAGAGAAAAATCTCTTTGCAGCAAGTTTCTCTCATAATTATCTCAAGATATATTAAGGAACTGGTTCAAATTTATAAGAACAGGTACCATTCCCCAAATAATAAATGATGGAAGGATTTGAGCAGGTTGTTTTCAAAAGAAGAAATCTAAGGCATAACCCAGGGGTGGGGAACCTGTGGCCTCCCTACCCCTAGATAAATAATCATATGAAAAAAAAAATGCTCCAAATCATAATAATTAGAGTGATGCAGATGAGCTTTTTGGAGGTTGCACATCCCACAAAGATAACAAAAGAGAAAAATGACAAATGTCAGAAGGACTGGGGAAAAACAGGCATAATACGTTGTTGTTAGTCAAGCAAATGAATGGTCCAGCCTTCTGGAAAGCATTTGGAACTAGGTCCTACCAGCTCCTAAAGTGTGACCATCACTTACCACTCAGTCTATACCCCAAAGAGATCAAAGGAGGAAAAGGAGCTGTAGGTACACAATTATGAATACCAGCCTGAGAGAGTGCCCATCAATGGAGGAGTGGCTAAACAAATGATAGCACATGAATGTAATAGAATGTTCTTGTGCCATAAGAAAGAATGCAATGGATGATTCCACTGAGAGCTGGAAAGTCTTACATAAACTTTTATAGAGGAAATGTGCAGAACAAGGAGACCAATTTATACAGCATTGTAAAGAAAACTTCAAACTCTAATCAATGCAATGGCAAAGGCACCAAAGATGAAGTATGCTGTCTGCTTTCTGACTGGGAGACAGCAGACTCAAACGCAGAGGGAAAAGTATGTTTGGACTTGGTCAATGAGGGAATTTGTTTTACTTGATTATTTATCTTTGTTATGAGACTTTTATTTTTTGTTTGTTGGGGCTCTGGAGACACTGGGAAGTGGGTGATAGAATAAATGCTTGTTAATTTTTAAAAAAAATTAATAAAGCTTAAGAATTTAAAAAAGAAACAGCTTTCTGTTTGAGGCCAATGCCCCCCTGGAAAATAGGTGGCTTAGGTAAAAGTGTGCCCCAGGTGTTGGAGGAGGATGCCTCATAACTGCTCTTTTTGCACCTTCTACTCAGTCTGTTTCCCTATGTAAAAGCTAATTGATGTTAATCGGTTCAATGATATTGGAACACTAATCACAAGGGACTGCTATTAGTGAAAATGCACCCAGAACTATAGCATTATGCCCTGCCTCAGTGAGGTCCTTGGGGGGTACCACTTCTAGACCTCAAACTCTTATAAATCAGCAGTCATCAAAACCATCTAATATTGGTTAAAAAATAGATCAATGGAACAGGCTAGATAAGTGAGATTCAGAAATAATAGAAGTCAATAACCCAGTGTTTGATAAAGTAGAAAACATAGATTACCTAGTGAAAAATTTCTCGATGTGATAAAAACTGCTGGAAAAACTGGAAAGCAGTTTGGCAGAAATTAAACTTAGAGCAACATCTTACAGCACATTCCATCTTACACCATCCATTTGAAATGGATATGTGACCTTAATTTAAAATCTTATGCTATAAAACAGTAGAAGAGAAACAAATCATATACCTGTCATAGCTATGGGTAAGAGATGTATTCTTAACTAAACAAGAGATAGAGGCAAGTATAAAGGATAAAATAGGTAACTTTGATTACTTGAAACTGAGAGGTTTCTGAACAAATATCAACACATCTCAGGTAAGAAAGGAAGTGGTCAAGTGGGAAAAAAATCTTTGTATCAAATTTCTTGATAAGGGATTGGTATCTAAGATATAGAAACAATTAATAAATATTTATAAACTATTAGCCATTCTGCAGTAGATAAAAATCATCAAAGGATACAAACAGACATTTCTCAAAAGAGGCACTACAACATATTTATAGCCACATGAAAAAATGCTTCAGATCACTAATAATAAGAAAAATGAAAATCAAAGCAATACCAAAGTTCTACCTCACACCCTGCAAATTGATCAAATGAAAAAATGACAACTGTCAAAGTTGGAGGCACTGTGGGAAGATGGGCACACTAATACATTGCTGGTGGAGTTGTGAAATGGTATAACCATTTTGGAATCATACAAATAAAGTAACTAAACTATCCATATCTTTTGAACCAGAGACTGTGTTACTGGACTTAGACTCCAATGAAGCCGTCAATGAAATGATATGTCTGATGAATTCTGAGAAGTCTAGGAATAACTACATGAACTGATACTGAGTGAAATCAGCAGAACCAAGAAAACAGTATATACAGTGACTAAAATGGAAATGGAAAGAATAATGACACCCCCCCAAAAGTTAATTAACAAATTTATAAAGGTCAAACAAGACTCAAATAAAGAAATATGAGAAGATTCCCCCCAAGCCATACCTCCCAGAGGAGTGGGATGGTACACAGGTGTTACACATTGCATGTGTTTTCAGACTTTCTCAATGTATTGGTTAGTTATGCTGATTTTTTTTTCCTCTCTCAAAAAACAAAAACCATTATTTCTCATATGGGATGGTTCTTGGGGATGGAAAAAGGGAGGCATACATGAAATATGATAATAATATAAGAGAGAGAAAACATTAATAAAAATTACTTTAAAAAGAAAAAGTCATCTCCAATCCTATTGTACTGAGGGATTTGATTCATCAATGGGAGTGGGATGCAAGATCAGGATTCCTCAAGGAACTCAGCATATAAAGTCAGCATATAACTCTAAAAGTTGTTCCAGTCTCTTGATTGCTTCTGGTGTTCATTATGTTTCCTTTTTCCTTCTGCTGACTATTCCAGTATATACAAATAATTAAGCAAAACAAAGTCCTACATTGTCCATGATCAAAAATATATGTCTTCTATGTCTTGAGCCCACCACCTCTCTGTCAGGAGGTGCAGAGAATGCTTCATCACTGATATCCTGGAATCTTGATGGGTTATTTAATTTATCGGAATTCTTCAGTCTTTCAAAGCTGTTTTCCTTTACATTATTTTTATTATTGTAGAAATTATTCTTCTGGTTCTGTTGACTTCAGTCTGCATCAGTTCATACAAGTCTTCCTAGGTTTCTCTGTAACTATCCCTTTTATCGTTTCTTAATGGTGCAATAATATTTCATTACATTCACATCCTATCATTGGTTCAGACAATTCCCAAATACTCTCAGTTTCTAGTTTTTGCTCTCACAAAAAATACTGCTATAAATATTTTTACATGTATACATTCTGAATCAAAGGGTATGTACAGTTTCTGGGCATAGTTCCAAACTGTCTTCCAGGAGGACTGAACCCATTCCTATCTCCACCAACAATGTAGCAATGTGTCTGTTCCTCCCCAGCCTTCCAACATTGGTTATCTTTGCCAATCTGATGGGTATGGAATAAAACTTCACAGTTGGTTTAATTTGCATTTCTCTAATTTTTCTAACCACAAATAAGTGATTTTGAGCATTTTTTCATGTGGTTGTTGATAACTTGAAGTTCTCCTTTTGAAAATCTGCCAGTACATATCCCTTGATGATTTATAAATTGGAGGATGGCTCTTAGATTTATAATTTTAATCAGTTCCTTATATAGCTTAGAAAAGAGACATTGATGAGAGAAACTTGCTGAAAAGATCCCCCCCCCACCCCCCGCCCAGTTGCCAGCTTCCCTTCTAATTTTAATTGTACTTGTTTTGTTTGTGAACAACTTTTTAGTTTCATGTAATTACAAATGTCTATCTTATCTTCTCTGGATCCCTTGCTTGGTCACGAATTCTTCTCCTATCCATAGATGTTTGGTAACTTCTTCCTCACTCACAGAATCTGAGACTTCACCTTTTCCTATGTTTCACTGCACTTTGTGGAGGGGGGGTGCGGGTGCGGGAAAGGATGTGCATGTGCATGTGCAAACTTTCCCTCTACAGTGAGGAAAAATGCATTTTTGCATTTCCTGGGGGAAAGGGTTTTATAAACTTTAAACTGCCATAGGGGGTGATTAATGGGAGTGATTCTTGGGCTCAGAAGAATGTAAGCTCCCCAGGGCAGGATGGGTTTGCTTTTTGTCTTTGCTTCATACATCCATAGCAGGTTTTTAATACGTGCTGGGTCTTGCCCTTCAAAGCCTAGTTTTGTCTCTTTCATCTCTCCCTTCTTGGACTTGGCTAAGCTATAGATCTCGACACAGCTATAAATATAGATGATGGATGGACTGATAGATGGCTGGCTGGCTGGCTGGATGGACATCCGTCCGTATATCCGAGATAGAGGCAGATAGCTATAGGACATCTACATCTCTCTTCCTAGATATGTATCTATCTGTAGCTCCACATGGAAAGCGATTTTTTATATTTAGGATTACATTCCATTTTGCATTTATAAACACAATGCACACAGGTGCAGCATTTAAAGCCTTGGGTTCGAATTCCACCTCTTTGGGGTCGTTTCCTCCTCTGTAAAATACGGGGACTGGGCTCGCTGGCCTCTCCTTCCCTAGGAACCCTACTGTGTCCTCGCCTCGGAAGGCAGGATGCTCGAGGGCTCACCCACACTCCATCCCTACGTCTAGGACCAGGAGGAACTAGGCGAGGGGCCGGAGCGCTCAGACGGGAGACCCGCCCTATGCGCGAGGTACGGGCCCCAATCTCTGCCTCGGTTTCCCCATCTGTAAAATGACCAAGTTGCACCCTTAGTCGCCTTCGCTGCGGAGCTTCCCCCCCCCCCCCCCGCCCCCACCCCCACCCCGCGCAGGCTTCAGTTTTCCTTTCCTAAGAGTATTGGCGTCAGACTCTGGGACTGTCTCCAGGGTCCTCCAGCACCAGGAGGTCGGAGGCCTGCACCTAATTTGCATGACCCCACCCATCCCCTCCCCTCCTTCTCCTAGAGCTTCTGATGGTAAGGGCGGGGCCAGGGCGGCGCAGATTTGATTGGACGGAATCCCCGGAGCCATGGTTACGCCGAGAAGACCCAAGGACATACCCGGACGCAGGCGCGTAGCCCGGGAAGACGCCGCCACCATATAGAACTACATTTCCCAGGAGACGCTGGGGCGAATTTCTGGAGGCGACCGCCAACAGAAAGCCGCGGCCTGGAAACACGTGTCAGCAATCAGCCAATGAGCGGCTAGCAGGGCAGCCGGGGCGGGGCGGGAAGAGGGGAGAGAGAGACAGAGAGGGGAGGAGGGAAGCCGAGGTAGGGCCGAGGTGAGGGCGGGGCCAACGCACCCTCTCCCCCTCCCCTTCTCAGCCCTCCCCCTCCCCTCGCCCTCATCCTTTCCTCCCCCTCCTTCCCCTCCCCTCCCCTCCCTCATCTCCTCCTCCCTTCCCCTTTCTTCCCCTCCCCCTCCCCTTCTCCTCCACTGTGCTCCCCTCCCCCTCCATTCCTTTCCTCCTCCTCCCCCTCCAGCCCCCTCCCTTCTGCAGCTCCCCCTCCTGCCATTCCTTCCCTCTCCCCCATCCTTTCCCCCTCCCCTACCTCTCCCATATCCCCTCCTCTCCCCTCCCCCTGCTCCTTCTTCCTCCTCTCCATCCTCTCCCCCTCCATCCCCTCCCCCTCCATCTCTCCCCCTCCAGCTCCTCAGTTCCCTCCCCCGCCCACCCCTCCCCCTCTCTGCTCCCCTCCCCCTCTCCCCTTCCCCTCTGTCTCCATCCCCTCCCCCGCCCCCTTCTCCATCCCCACCTTCCCCTCCCCCTTCATCCCCTCCCTTTCTCTCTCCCCTGCTTCCATCCAGCCCCGCACTTACTGCTTCTCTGCTCTGGGTGTGTGTGTCTGCAGGTGGAGGAGGAGGAGGAGGAGGAGGAGGAAGAGGAGGAGGAGGAGGAAGAGGAGGAGGAGGAGGAGGAGGAGGAGGAGGAGGCGGCGGCCCAGGAGGAGCCTGCCTGCAGGGAGGAGACTCCCCGCTCAGCACTGGACATCCAGCAGGCCGGCCGTGAGGGGCCAGAGCGGACATGAGGAGGCCCCCTGGCCCAGCCCCGCAGGGTAGGTGAGTGCCCGGCCGGCCCCAGCCGCTGCCCGGTTCCGCTGCCATGCCCGCCGCCGGCAGGAGGGCGATCTCAGTGCGTCCAAGCCCCGGCCTGGCCATGCCCCCCACCTCCCAGGGGAGGGCTTGCCATCGGCCTGGGGCAGGTCCCAGCTTGGCAACATTGTGTCCCTGGGAGCAACCTTGGACAGCGCTCTCCGTCTGCCCTGCCTGTATGATCGTGCTCTCCCCCAGGGCTGGGGGAGAAGTGCTGCCCCTCCCCGGGCCGCCCAGATGGGAGTGACCCCGCACTGCTTTGGCCCTCAGTTTCCCCTTTGGTCAAAGAACACTCAAAGTGCCCCCTCCTATTTCTGCGGAGTCGGGGGACGTCTAGAACACTCCGACCGCCCTGCCAAGTAGGGGAGCAAGCAGAGGAGGGGGAGGGTCACGGCCCAGGTCACAGGGTGGCCAGGCAAGGGAGATTGGGGCCAAGCCGGGATGCCCAGGGCCCTGATCTACCTCCTTTTTTTCTAGCCTCAGGGATGCTGGGAGGTCACTGTACCTGATGGAGAAAAGAAGAAAGGGGAGCCTCCCGGCCCAGAGATGCCCTTCGGCCCCTGCCCTGCTGGGACTGGATGGACCGCTGGTCGTGAAGGTGGAAGAGGAGGAGGAGGCTGGGTATGTGGAGGTGCACGACCTGGAGTCCTGGAGGCAGCGCTTCCGACAGTTTGGACACCATGGGGAGGCAGCGGGACCCCAGGAGGCCCTGGCCCAGCTGCGGGAACTCTGTTATTGGTGGTTGAGACCAGACATTCACACCAAGGAGCAGATGCTGGAGCTGCTGGTCCTGGAGCAGTTCCTGACCCTCCTGCCCAGGCAGGTGCAGGTCCGTGTGAGGGAGGAGCAGCTGACCAGGGGTGATGAGGTGCTGGGCCTGCTGGAAGAAAATGGTGAGGATGGAGTGGCCTGGGGCAGTGCTGGGGCACCAAGGAGAGGGAGATCTCCCTGGTGTTGGGGTATAGATCCCCGGCTGGATAGCAGAACTGCTCCTGGGACGTCATGTAGGCCACCCTCCACCCCTGCTTTTACAGGTGAGGATCCCGAGGGCAAAGGAGCGGAAAGAGACCCATCCAAGGGAACCTCAAAGTTGGCCATGACTTTAGGGGGCTCCTGGTCCAAGCCAGGGTTGAATAGGAGTCCCTGACAGTACTCCTTTGGCCTTTGTTCAAAGCCCTGCCCTCAGGGGCAATCCGTTCCCTCCCCAGGCAGCTGGTCCCCTTTGAGGTGGCTCTCCTTGGCAGGGAGCCCAATGGGCCTCTGCCCTGAGCCCTCAGGAAGTTCTCCTAGGAACCCTTTGCTTGACCTTGCTCCTGGTTCTGCCCTACGGGGCTGGGCAGAATGAGATCACTCCTTTCCCATGCCAGCCCCTCAGAGAGTAGCTGTCCTGACCCCCAAGTCTTTTCTATGTGCCATCTTTTCCAGGCCTTTCCTCAGCGGGCCCCTTCTGTAACCTCTGCAGCTCGCCTTGTCCTTCCTTCCTCTGGCAGGCTGAGCACTGCACAAAGGGCTGCAGTGGAGGTCTGAGCAGGGCACAGGCCGGAAGGACACATCTCCTTACCTTCTCCTTGGAAGCTCTGCTTCTAAGCTCATCCAAGGTCACGTCAGCTTTTATTGACTTTTTATTGACCCCTCACTGCTGAAAGGTTGAGTTGGCAGTCCATGGAAACCCTAGGTTTTTGGTTTTTTTGTTTGTTTGTTTGTTTGTTTGCTTTTTGGAGAGGGGAAGGCAGGGTAATTGGGGTTAAGTGACTTGCCCAAGGTCACACAGCTAGTAAGTGTTAAGTGTCTTAGGCAGGATTTGAACTCGGGTCCTCCTGACTCCAGGGCTGGTGCTCTATTCACCACTTCACCTAGATGCCCCTACGCTCGTCTTTTTTACAGAAACTATTGGCCATCCCTGCTTTCCTCCTTATGTATATGAGAATATAACATTTGGGGACCCACTCTGGGCCTTTAGTTAGCTCCCCCACCTTCTTCAGGGGTGGGGCCTCAAGGCCTTCTAGGTTCTCCAGTACAGCCTTTTGAGTGAGTTCAAGTTTTACAGAACAAATCCTTTTATGAAGGGGATTTGTTCTGTGAGGTTTGCATTCAGTCAATGGGCTGCACTTGAGGGCCTAGAGGGCCATTTGTGGCCTCAAGGCTGCAGGCAGGTTCACCATTCCCATCTAGGTGTTTTATGGGTCTGAAGCATATGTAGGTCGTGAGCCCCTTCTGATGTATTTTATTAGTCAGCCAGGAGACATAGTTCACAAGGAAAGCGTGTGTTAGTAACCCTGAGTTCACTCTCCTCCAAGTTTGCCTGCCCTCAGTGGGGAGGATGGACTTGCATGGAGGTACTTGGTGACGGGCTCAGACAGGAGGAGCATGGTGACCAGTACCTCCACATGGAGGGGCACTTCCTGCCTTTTTCGCTGCAAAGCTGGTGCTATCTCTTTTTGTGGTCCTGGTGGTTCTCTGTAGGAATGATTCCTAACAGATTTTGGACCTCAGCCTTTCTATCAATTATTTTTTTAACCCGAGTGTTGGACTCGCTATGTATCGCTGTTAAATGCCAAGTTCCTAGGGTCAGCTCGGACCTTCCTTTTATTTTGTGGCATCTGGAGGCTCAGTAACTGCCTTCTCTGCTTTGATCCAAGCCACAGCCTAGAATGCGAGGCCGCCCAGGCCCAGCTGCAGAGCCCAGAAGTGCTTCATTAGAGACCTCCTTCCATGGGCGTTTGTCAAGCACATGCTTGGGTGTACAGCGTGCACCCAAGCTCCGGGTCTGCCCCTCCCGCAGAGCCAGTCTCCACCTCACTGTGCTCTCTCCTCACTCACTTCCGGCTGTCTTGTCCACAGAACAGCACCAAGGATCGTATAGTCTTAATCAAATTCTAGGGCCTGTCTAATAATGCTCTGAAAGAGAAAATACGGTCCTGCCAGCACAGCCTGTTCAGATGAAGCCACCTGTTGTCTAAGTCTCCCTTTAATAAGATGTTCTAGAACAGGGGTGGGGAACCTGTGGCCTTCTAAAGTCTTAACATTCATCCTGTACAATTGGATTCAGGCCACACTTACGGATTTAGAAGGCCACAGGTTCCCCGTCCCTGTTCTAGAACTTTACTAGGAACTGTAGTTCAGCTCCCTGGCTTAAGATATTCAGTGTTAGAGGGCGGCGAGGTGGCGCAGTGGATAGAGCACCAGCCCTGGAGTCAGGAGGACCTGAGTTCAAATCCAGCCTCAGACACTTAACACCAAACTTGCCATGTGACCTTGGGCAAGTCACTTAACTCCAATTGCCCTCCTTTAGCCCCTTCAAAAAGGAAAAAAAAGATGTTGCAGCACTGGCCTCTTCAGGCTGGTGGACCTCTCCCTCTCCGGCCTTTCAGCTGTTGCTGACAGACACTCTGCAGCCCTACCTGCTAGTTCTTTCCGGACTCTGATCTGCTGCTCATCTGGGCCTGGTGGCCTGAGCTCTGAGCATATAATGCTTGTGATTTCCAGTATGGCCCAAAGTCACAGAGGTAATGATTGAGTGTGGACTCATACCCAGGTGCCCTGGTACAGATCAAATGCTCTTGGCCAGACACCTTGCCCAGAGTTGCTGGGTGGTGTTGGTGGAAGCCCTCCTTCCTGCTATGGGCTGGAGGGTGAAGTCTGGATGAAGTGCCCCCAAGGCCTCAAAGCCATCCACCAGTCAAACATTAAACACCAGCTGTGTGCTAAGTACCATGGGCCAGGAGCTGGGGCTGTGTGGGAGCTGAAGCGTCCCTCCCCTCAAGGAGTCTGTTCTGATGGAGGTGGGGGATGTGGCAATGTCTACAGAGCTAGATTATGAAAACTTATACAGGGTAACTTATTGAGGCAAGTCACCAGTGGCTTTGGGGATCATGAAGGTCTCATTTAAAAGCGGGTTCTTGAGCTGTGCTTCTAAGGAAGCAGGATTCTGAGATGGAGGAGACAAGGGTTCCCTCTAGGCAGGGAGGGCATCTCCCACGAAGGCATTGTGATGGGGGATTGAGTGCTGTCTGAGCCCCAGAGAAGCAGGCAAGTGTGTCCAGTAGAGACATGACATGCACCAAGGCCTGGAACTCCTTGGCCATAGCCAGATCATCCACAAGAACTTTAAGTGCTAAACAAAGGAGTGGATATTTTGTCCTTGTGGCAATAGGGACTTACTGCAGGATATGGAGCTATGGAGTGACATTCTTTAGGGAAGTCACTTTGGTAGTTCTGTGGCAGTGGATTGGATTGGGTGGAGATGGGGGAAGGAGAAAAGGGATAAGGTTCTGAAGCAGGCCTATGGCTGTGTCAGTGGGGAGAAGGCCAGTCATGTGAGGAGAAAGAGGAGGAGGTGGAAACGCCTACCTCAGCCCACCATATTTCTTCCAGATTGTCCATGTCCTGTGGTCCCTTAAGTGGGGGAGAGCCCTTTAAACAAAGTGTGCTCTGAGGCTTGAAGTCCTGGAGAAATGTCTGAGGACCCTGAGGACTGAGGCAGAGATGACGGGTTCTGCATTGTGTCTCGGGCTGTCCCACGGTGGCCCTTCCACCCTTCTGCTAGCCTCTTTGGCTGCATGTTGGGGAGGCAGGACCATTCACTGAAAACAGACAGACAAACAAGGACATGGCCACATGCAGGATGAGGAAGCGAGGGCAAGGACTTGTGAGGCAGTGACTTGCCCAGGGTCACACAGCCTGACTCCAGACCTGTACTCTCTGTACTGCCCACCTCACTACCCAGTAGTTCAGAGCCCCAAGTTAGGAAAACTCCAAACATTCAGGCTGAGATTTGACTTTTTTGTTCTTTTTCAAAATGTGTATCTCTGCCTCCCCTTTGGGAACATCAGGATTCAGGCAACTTTTAGGTAAGAGAAGCAAGGCTGCTGTGTGACGTTGTGACCAGACAGGCCTGGGGAGGGGGCGAATCAAAGGCCAGCTTTGGGGGCAGGGATCTTCCTTGAGACCCAGGATGTTCTCAGGGCTTGGCGGCTCCCCTCTGTGCCAAACGGCCTTCCTCGGGCTCCTCTGCTGCCTCCCCTCACAGCCTTTGCCTTCTCAGTCTCTCTCGTAAAAATGTTGGTGTCCCTTGTGGAGCTCTGGGCTGGCTCCAGGGCTCCTTCCTGGGAGACTCTTTCAGGGCTAGGAGGAGAGGCTGGCTCCTTGGACCAGTCATCTCTCAGAGCCCTTGTTCCAGGGAGATGTTTGGGAGGCAAGAAGGGCAGGATTCCCAGTGGGGGGAGGGCCATATGAGGAGTCAGGGCTGACCCGAGGGACCAGGAGGAGGAGGGTGTCCTCAGGAACAGGGAAGGTTGGGAGGGGACCTCTGGACCCCGCAGCCTGGGACGCCTATGGATGATCAGCTGCCCAGCAGGCACTTTGTGATATGTGGGACACACACTAGGACCTGCTGTGCCTGTGGGTGATAAGATCACCCAGGGGTGTATAGACAGAAGCACCGCCCAGAGCTGTGGGGGCCCCTCCTGGAAAGGGGCAGGAGGTAGAGAGAGAACCTAGGAAGGGCAGCATCCAGGAGGGCTGGTGGTGGGAGCATGGGGCTGGGGGAGCAGAGAGGAGGCTTCTGATTGGCTGTCGTAGGTCCTGGGCTCTTGAGGGTCAATGGGAAGCCCCCTTAGCTAGTCCTGAGGCTCAGAGGGGGGAAGGGGCTGCCTTCCCACTAGGATTGTGATGTGGAGGGACAAGAGGCGGGTCAAGGTGGGCTCTCCAGTTCAGACAGTCAGGGGTGGTAGGAAGGGCCACGTGGGAATCCTGGCGCTGCTGCTTGTGTGACCTTGGGCTGATTTCCTTATCTGTGATTTGAGGAGAAGAGAAAGGATCAAGCGTTTCACAAGCTCCTACTACGCGCCAGGCACTTGCAATGCCCTTTGCAGATATTCTCTCCTTTGATCTGGAGACTGGCACTCTCATCTTCATTTACAGTTGAGGAAACTGAGGCAAGCAAAGGCCAAGTGACTTGACCAGAGTCACACGGCTAGTAAGCATCTGAGACTGGATTTGAACTCGGGGCTTCTTGAGTCCAGCCAGGCCTCCTTACTGATTTGGGGGGCATCTGGCCAGTGCTAAACCCAATTTTAGGACCTCTACAGATTCTGGGTCTCTGGTAGAGAGGTCAGGGTTAGGAGTGAGCTCTGGAGGGGGAGGGTGGTTCCGTGGGGGCCCATGAGGGTGGTACCAGATGCAGGGGCCGCTGATGGAACGGGGGCTTGCAAACACCTGTCCCTCTCTCAGGCTGCCCATTCTCTCTCCCCTCCTAGGTCCACAGATGTTGGAAATCCTGCCATGGCCTCAGGAGCGGCTGAATGGAGACCCTGGTGTGGAGGTGCCCCCAGCCAGAGCTGGCTGTCAGGTAGGCTGGGAGGGCCTGTCCTCCAAGCTCCCAGGCTTGGTCATCCCTGGCCAGGCCCCAGCCCCACCCCGCTGGGCCTAAGCCTGGGGCCTCCCCCATCGGGGCCCTGTCTGTCTCCCACATGATTCCATTTCTGACTCCTAATTGTGTCCTGATTCTCTGACCCACCCTGGTCTTCCCACCTTTATTCCTGTCCCTGAATGCCTGGGACCATATGGGTCCCCATCTCTTCTTTTCTCTCCTGTGTCCGTTCCTGGCCCAGGGCCTGTTGTCCCCAGCCCAGAGTTGGGGCAGACACGGCCTCTGACAGTGCTTTCCCTTTGTTGCCTCCCCAACTCCCAGCCTCCAACAGGATCCTCCCCTGTGGCCATGGCAGACTTAACCTTTGCTGATGTGACTGTGAGCTTCTCGTGGGAAGAGTGGGGCCACCTGGGGCCTGGCCAGAGGGAGCTCTACAGGGACGTGCTTTGGGAGAGCTATGGGCACATGGGTGCCCTCGGTGAGTCCTCAGGGGGCCCCGGGGGGGGCTCAGTGAGTCCTGGGTAGGCCCTGGGGAGGCTTGATGAGTCCTTGGGGGAGGGGGGGCCCTGAGGGTTACTGGTAGGCAGAGCCATGTCCTCTGACTCTGGCTGGTCCACATCCCTCTCAGCCCTCCCTCTCCTTGTCTGTGACTCTTCATTACTCATGAATGGAGAGCGTGGATTACTGTCCCTTTTTACAGAAGGAGAACTGAGGCTCAGAGGAGTGGGTTACCTGCTTCCTGCCAGCTCAGTCTTGTGTCCACTGCAGCTGGTCCCCATCCTGTGCTCTGGCTCTGTCTCCCCACTCCCCATCCCTCTCCTTTGTTCCTTGTCCTGACCTTCTCAGCTCCCCACTGAGTTCTGTCCATCAGACAGCCCCATGGTGGGGCATTTGGGGGATTCATTGGGAAGCTGGCCCTTCACCACCCTGTGGAGAGAGAGGGAGGGAGGCCTCACTGAGCCCCAGGATCTCCCCTCCTCTTCCCTTTTCCAAGACCATAGGCTGAGGCGAGGGAAGGAGAAAGAGCTAGAGATGGGGACAGGTGTAGGTGGGCCAGAGGAAGGCTGTGGGCACAGGAAAACAGGGGCTGCCCTTTGTACAAATGAGGGGGAGAAATGAAGGGGAGGACAGACTGGAAGGGTGTGGGGGGAGGGAAGGAGTGCCCAGGCAGGTACTGTGATAGGCTCAGGTAGGAATGGGCAGGAGAGAGAAAACCATAGGCTGGAGAAGGAGGAGGCCCAGGAAGAGTGAGGAGGAGCTGGGCCGACAGAGTCGACCAGCCAGACCCCAGTAATGGAGCCAAGGCCGAGCAGGTGGGGGCAGTCACAGAGGCAGAGTGGGGGCCCCTGGAGGCCTCCCGGAGCTGGCCCTTCCCCAGCCCCCTGCCCAAGTGCTCCCATCCCCCCTTGGCTTCCAGCACTTCCTCAGGCCACTGGCTCCTTGGTTGGGGCTCCCGGGATCACTCAGTCCCCCCTCTTCTCTCTCTTCCTTCACAAGCAGGAATTCCTGTCCCCAAACCAGACCTGATTGCCTTGATTGATGGAGAGGAGGAGACCCGAGATGGACAGCGCTGCTTGGCTGGAGGGGAGAGCGTGCCAGGAGAGGCCCCCCCAGGTGAGGAAGCTATGCCCAGAGCTCACCCACCAGCCTTCTCATTCCACAGGGACTGGACCTGAGTGAGGGCTCCAGGGGAAGGACATGTCCTTGGCCCCTTCAGCTCCATGTCCCCAGTCCTCAGGGCTCAGAGCCCTGAGTATGTCCCATCCAGACCATGCTGGGTAATTCTGGCAGCAGCAACCCTCAGTGGTCCTGGAGGCATAGGCACCCCAGCCACTTATTGCTCCAGGTCCCCTGTCCTGCCTTCCACTTGGCCCCAGCCCTAGCCCGGAGGCATTGGCATTGCCAGCCAACCGGTGCCCACACCTTCCTTCCTGGGATATGTTGGGTCCTTCTCCTCTGCAGGGGGAGGGGGCTGGCTTCCCTGCAGCCCAGCAGCTCTCAGCCAATGGACAGACCCTACATCTGTGTTACTATGGCCACCTGAAGTCCCTGTGCCCCCAGCCCAGACAGGGGCTCCAGGTCCCTCCTTCCTCATGGTCATTCCCTTCATTCCCTGGGACTGAAGTCCAAGAGTGGACCTCTTGAGGGACAAGGCGGGGCCAGGGTCTCCCCTGGGCTCAGATCCTCTGGGGTCCCCACAACAAAACTGGATGCTCTGCCTCCAAGGCCGGCCCTGGCCAGGCCTCTTTGACCCAAGCCTCTGTTTTTGGCAAAATGAGGTGCTTGGGCTCCATGAGGTTGGCAGAGCACTTAGGACACATGATCTCATTTGGGTTTTGAGATAAGCCTGTGAGCATTCTTGTCCCAATTTTTTTCTTTTTTTTTTTTTTTTTTTTTTTTTTGCTTTTTGGAGGGCAATTGGGGATAAGTAACTTGCCCAAGGTCACACAGCTAGGTTTTTGTTTGTGTGTGCATTGTGTCTGAGGCTGGATCCGACCTCAGGTCCTTCTGACTCCAGGGCCAACGTTCTACTGCACCACCTAGCCGCCCTCTCTTGTCCCAATTTTACTGATGAGGAAATCCAGGCTCAGCAATGAAGTCCCATGCCCAGGATCACATAGCTAGTTAATGTCCGAGGCAGCATTTGAGCCCAGGCCTTCTGGGTCTAAGGCCAGTCTTTGTATCTGCTCTGCCACCTTCTAAAGGCCATTCTTTAAGGTTGTTTGATGACTCTGGAAAAGTGAGCCAGGGGTTTTAGGAAGCTCTGGCCATGGTGATGCTTAATGGCTCTTCTGGCTTTGCCTTCCTGGGAGCATCCCTAACAGGGTGGGGTGGAGGCTCCGTTTTCTTCTTACTTGAATCCTCTCTCCCTCCAGGCTGTGGGAAGAGACTCTGTAAGGGGGCTTCTCAAGACAAAGACCCCCAGCCTAGAGCTCTGCAAGCTGCCACCTCCCTTCAGAACCAGGCAAAGTCACCAAGGCAGGATGTGAGGAGAGGGCCTTCTGTAGAGGGGCCAACAAGCCCCTGTGTTACCCCTGTGCTTCAGAAAGGTGTTGTGGCTGCAAACATCCCAACTGCACAGCTCCACCTCCCCTCTACAAAAGGGGGCAAAGGGAAAACCCAACAGAGACCTCTCCCCAGTGAGGGAGGGGCTCCTCACTGCTTGGAAGAGAAGAGTGCCTGGAAAGAGCTCCCAGGTCTGACCAAGGGACCCAAACAACACAGATGTAGGGACTGTGGGAAAAGCTTCCACTGCAAATCTCCACTTGTGCGCCACCAGAGGACGCACACGGGCGAAAAACCATTTAAATGTCCTGACTGTGGGAGAGACTTTAGCCAGAGATCTAACCTGAACATCCACCAGAGGGTCCACACTGGGGAGAAGCCCTACACCTGTATTGACTGTGGGAAAGGGTTTAGCCACCAGACTACGCTTCGGATCCACAGGCGAACCCACATGAAAGAGAAGCCCTACACCTGTACTGAGTGTGGCAAAGGCTTCAGCCAGACATCCCACTTGCATGTCCATCAGCGTGTCCACACAGGTGAAAAGCCCTACAAGTGTCTTGTCTGTGGGAAAGGCTTCAAACAGAGCTCCAACCTGCAGGTCCATCAGAGAATCCACCGGAGAACAGTGTCCTCTCATCGCCCCAAGTGATGCTCAAGAGCCCCAAGGCCCTCTACCTCATTCATTCATTCATTTATTTGACAATCCTTACTAAACACCTGCTGACTGTTGGCTTCTGTCATGTCATAGAGACAAAGAGAAATGTACCATAGGCCTTCCTCTGAGTAAGGGTAGACTCTAAGGGTGGCAGTGAGAAAGGAACTTGGAAAAGAGGCCATGAGTTTTACCAGCAAGATTGTTGTATTTTGGGTTAGAGGACCCAGCTCAGCTGCCTCTTTCCTGCATCTTCCTTAACCATGGCACCCATTTCTCTGGTCCTCCCTCCATCTCCTCTGCAAAATGTGGAAGCTGGGCAGAAGAAGAGTGGGGTCAGGTAGAAGGAGTCTTGGGTTTGAAGTCAGAGAACCCCACTTAGAATCTCAGCCCTGCCATGTACTAATTTCACTTCTCTGTCCCTCAGAATCTCCTCTATAAAAAGTAAGGCGTTGGTCCCAGCTGCTGGGTTAAGTTCTCACTATTTCACAAAAACGGCTTGAAAAATTGAAAAACAGTCCAACAGAAAATAGGCATAGATCAACATCTCACACCACATAGCAAGATGAGCTCCAAATAAATAAATACATAGACATAAAAGATGATGATAACCAAATTAGACACTCAAGAAAGAAATTCTATAGATGGGGGAGTGTTCATACCAAAGGAGATGATCACAGAAGGCAAAATGGGCAATTTTGATGATATAAAAATGTCTTAGTACAAAGAAAATTCATGTAGTTAAAATTAGACAAGAATCAGGGAACTGGGGGAAAATCTCTGTGGCAGATAATCTCTGATAAAGGTCTCATTTTCAAGAAATGTAAGAAACTTATTAAAATTTATACAAAAGTATTTGAACATGGAGTTCTCAAAGAAAGAAATCCAAACTATCAACATATAAATGCTTCAGATCACTAACATTTAGAGAAATAACAAATAAAAGCAACTTGGTCTCCACCTCATACCCATCAAAGGTGACAAAAGGGGAAAATGACAAATGTTGGAGGGGCTGTGGGAAAACAGGCACCTCAATACGGTGTTGGTGGAGCAATGAATGAGTCTGGCCATTCTGGAAAGCAATGTGGACATTTGCCTACCTAAGTCACCAAACTGCATATCCTTTGGCAGCAATGCCATAAGGTCATATGCCATTCAACCCCCCCGCAGATCAAAGAAAGGAAAAAGACCCATATACATATATAGTATGTACATGTATATGTATACACACACACACACACACACACACACACAAGAAAATATGGTGGCTTTTCCTATAGTAGCAAAAAACCCAAAAACCAAAATACCCAAACCCCAGAAACTAAGGTGGCGCCCACCTATGGGGAAAGGCTAAATAAATTATCGTATGTGAACATAATGCAATATTATTTTCCTATATAAAGTGATTAAATGGACAAATTTACAGGAAACTAAAGACCTTTCTGAACTGATGTACTATGTAGATAACAGCATTATGAAGAAAGAGAAAGTAGGCCTGAAGAACTCTGAGGCAAAGCAGAGGACCAGTAATGAAGCATGTTTCCTGCCTCTTGACAGAGAGGTGACAGACTCAAAACCACATATGTTTTGGACCTAGACAAAAGGAATTTTCTTTGCTTGACTATGCATATTTGTTACGAGGATTTTGATTCTTTGTCGTTCAGTTGGGAGTGGGAAAATAAATGCTTTAAATTGGAAAAAAAATGAAATTTTAAAACATTTTGTGGTTGGATTCCAAGTTCTAAGATCTTTTATCATATGATTGGGAGTTCTGTCAGGTCTCTTCCTAGTATTAATCCTATCCATTATGAAATATGTAATGTGAGAGTGAGGTAAATGCAAATGTTGAAGACCTATGGAAAATTAGAGGAGGCAGCTCTCACTATGGGATAGGGATGAGGAATCAAGGAAGCCTTCAAAGAGGAGGCAGCCCCTGAGCAAGGCTCAGAAGAAAGGGACTTTACCAGATGAATGTGGGGGAAGAACTTTTCAGGCATGGGAGATGAGATGAACAAAGGAGAGGTAAAGATGAGAAATAAAGGTTGGAGGTTAGTCTGCTTTGGCCAGAACATAGAGAGTGCAAAGAGGAGGGGTCAAGCTAGGACTAGCTTGAGTGTGGAGGGCCTTGAATTCCAGGATCAAAAGTTTGGACTTTGGGGCGGCTAGGTGGCGCAGTGAATAGAGCGCCGGCCCTGGAATCAGAAGGACCTGAGTTCGGAGCCGGCCTCTGACACCTAATCCGCACAAACAAAAACCTAGCCGTGTAACCTTGGGCAAGTTACTTAACCCCAATTGCCCTAAAGGGGCGGCTAGGTGGCGCAGTGAGTAAGAGTGTCGGCCTCGGAGTTTGGATGACCCGAGATCAGATCCGGCCTCAGAAAATGAGCACCCACGCATGCATAAATAATGACTAGCCGTGTAACCTTGAGCAAGTTACTTAACCCCAATTGCTTTAAAAAAAAAAAAAAAAGTTTGGACTTCATATTATGGGTAACACAGCCTTGGAAGGTGGAAGAGGAAAGAGGATGCCAGTGTGTAAAAAGCATCAGGGGAATTCTACACTGGAGGCAGAGGAGATGCTCAAGAACTAAATCCTAAAGATAGAAAAGGAGACAATTCCAGTGGGGAGGAACAATGGGATTTGTCTGAAGTTGCTGGTGTGGCTGCATCAAGAGCTCACCATCCAGTACTGATGATGAGAAGGAGCGAGTTCAGGGAATGAGATTAATATCAGACCACGGGACAATCTTAGAAAAAGAGCTTGAGGAATATGGAAGATTAGAATGAACTCAACCTGGTGAAGGAAGCCAAGCGCATCAAAAAGGACTTGAAAAACTATATTGGAAGAAAAAGGATTGGAGAAGGGGTAGCTATGGCTTTTGCTTGGGGAGCGGGGCATGAAGAGATTTTAGAAAGTAGAACTCCATTCTTTTGCTTCTATTTTTTTTTTTTTTGCCAAGGAGAATTACCTTGATGATCAATAGATCAAAAAACAGTTGTTCTAGCAATGAACACTTACACTGGAAATAATAAAATAAAAATGTTTTATGGGGAGTTGATGGCCAAGATAAGTAAGAAGGCAGTAAGAGAACACATTGAAAACTACCCTGGAATTCAAGCCATCTGATCCTGATAAACCTCACCCTTGAGTCCTGAAAGAAATAACTGGAAACTTTGTTGGCTGACCTACTGTATGTGTGCATTGAAAGAAGCTGGGAGAGGTAATACAAGATTGGAGGAGGTTGAGTGGCCCAATTTTCAAAAAAGAGAAGAAAATAGCTTGCCAGTGTGCTTGAGCTTGACTGGAATTCCTGGGGAATTTCTAGAACACATCACCACAGTTGGCAAACATCAAGAAAAAGAAGTGGGGAGGCAGACAGGCCAGAACAAACCCTGACCTGCCCTTGGGGGAGCACTACCCAGAGCAGCAGCAGAAGTCCCTAGTGGATATTGTTGCTTTCTCTGGGTTTGGATATGAGTCCTATTTTTTCTATTAAAATGTAAATACAATTGTTCATATTTTGAAAACAAAACTGAGAAGTGGGGATTACAGAGAACCAGCCTGGTTTCATGAAGAACAGGTCTTTGGAGATTAAGGTGTTTTCCTTTTGTAACAGTGTTACCAGAGTAGTAGATAAAAGAAATGCTGTTGATAGAGTTTTTCTGGATTTTAGCAAAGCTTTTGATGAAACATCTCATGTTATTCTTGAGGAGAAGAGGGCAAATTAGACAATAATCTAATCAGATGTATTCAAACTCGGTTGGATGGTTGGACTTGAGTAGTTAATGTCTTGATGGCCATTGGCATATCTACAGTGGAGTGCCCCAGGAATCTGTGCTTAGCATTTTAGTATTTCTATCCGTATTTTATGGATGAAGGTATAGAGAATGTACTCACCAATTTTGCAGATGACGTCAAACAGAGAGACTGCGGACATACCTGGCAACATTTAGGATCCAAAAGCACCTTGCAGGCTGTAGAGTGGGGCTGAATCTATTAAGATGAAATTCAGGAGGGATCAGTGTAAGTGTGGTACTTGGGGACCTGATCAGCATCACAAACCCGAGATGGAGAGCTGTAGAAAGATGGTGGGAGTTCTGAAGAGAGTCTGGGAGACTCCGTTTAGTGCCCGGCAAATTCAGTATGAGTTTGTATTGTGTTGTGGCTCCAGCAGGGCTCCAGATGTAAAGTTTGCTGATGGGAACAGCTTCCACCTGCTCTTTGACCTGGTGACATGGTGTCCTTGCTCTTCCTCTCCCAAGACACATCCTGACTCCAGGCACTCATTCTCTCTGGCTGTGCCAGCGTTCCCAGCTTCTCTACAGTCTCACCTTCAATCCCACCTTCTACAGGAAGCTTTTCCTGAATTCCCTCTGAGAGTTTCTCCAATTTATCCCATCTCTATCATCTTTGTACAGAGTTGTGTGCATATTACCCCTCCATTAAACTGTGAGGTCTTTGATTTACCACTGTTTTTATAGCACAGCATCTGGCACGTAGTACTTATTGTTGTTGACTTGGATAAAGAAATGAGTGGTCCATCATCCAGAGCCTTGGCCAGACCTCTTCTGGAACATTGTGCTCATTCTAGGCACCAGAGTCAAAGGATGCCATTGCTAAGTGTGACCAGAGGAGGACAACCAAGTTGGCGGAGCACTCACAGTCTATCACATCTGTGAATTGGTTGAAGGAGCTGGGGATGCTTAGCGAGGGAAGAGAAGACTCAAGATAGTGATCTCCAAGTGTCTGAAGGGCCATCACATGAAGGAGGGATCAAGCTTGTTCTTTTTGGCCCCAATCAGATCTGGGAGCAGTGGATAGAAGCTGCAAATCCAGGCTTAACGTTGGGAATGACTTCCTAACAATGAGAGGCTTCCCAAAGTGAACTGGGTTGCTTCAAGGCTTCTCGTCCTGGGAGGTCTTCAAGGAGAGGGTGGAGGACAGCTTGTTGGGGGTTGTAGTGAGGCTGCTGAGGGCCTGGCAAAATGAAAGGTCCAGAGCTAGGCATGAGGCAGCAAATGAAGACTGGGTAATGAAGGAGAGTCAGGGAGAATGGAGTCCCAGGGAGTGAGTGTGAGGCATGAGCTAGGGTGGAGGCACTAGAAGTGGAGAGGGCAGGGGAGCATGGATCCCCCTAAAGGCCCCTTTCTCAGGGTCCTAAGAACCACAGAGCCTGTGCTAGGATGTGGACAGACCATCTGGTGCTAAAGGAGGAGGATCAACAGGCTGCCTTTTGCTCTGTGTTAAGCTGCCTAAATCAGCCTTGCAATGGGGTGACGGAGGTCAGGGACCTTTGGAGGCTGCTTTTGGGCTATGCCCAAGGTCCAGGCAGCTTTCCCATGGGCTTGTCTGACCCTGAGGGGGAAAGGCAGCCCACCCATGGCCAGGCAGTGCAAGCTCTAACAAAGTGATGGCCATGATTGGCAGAATGTCGACTTACAGTGGGAAAATCCTTTGACTTTAATAGAGCCTGGTCATTTTACCTTGAGGGTGCTAAAACTTAGAAATGTTCAGTGATTTTCTTAGAGTCACACAGGTTACAAGAGTTAGTGTTTAATAATTAATGATGGAAATGTGGAATTGAACTCGGGGCCTGTGACTCCTGAGCTGATCACTCTTTCTGCTACTTGGTAAGAGTGCTGGCTGGGCCTTGGGATCTGGATTCAAATCTCTGCTTGCTACTTCCTCTGTACCAGGAGGGAGCTAGACGAGAGGTTTGCTAAGGTGTTCTCATCGGGAGACCTGAGAGCAAGTCCCACCTGCAGCATCAGGACTGCCTCACCTGAGACACCTTTTGAGGAAAGGGCTTGGCAAACAGAGTCTTGACTCTGGCCCTGGCCTTCCTTCCAGGGGCTTCAATGTACCTGTCTGAAAAATGGGGATGATGAACCCGAGGCTGCTGGCCTCAGGAGGTCATGGAAAAGCTTGATTAAAAGGCTGTAGAAAAGGGAACTGAAGCTACTCTCACTTCCTCAAGCCTAGCCAGCTCTCCAGCTGCATGCTCAGAAGGCTTGGCTGGACCTGTCTGAGGGACTCTGGCCAGTTCGGGGATCGAATTTTAGGAAAAATATTGACATGGTGGGGAAGGCAGTCATGACCTTGAAAGTGCTGGAGGCTGGGCCTTTAAGGATTGATTGAAGGACTTGGGAATGCTGAGCTTGGGAAGGAAGAGACTGGGGCCAGGGAGAGAGAGAGAGAGAGAGAGAGAGAGAGAGAGAGAGAGAGAGAGAGTGTGTATGTGTGTGTGCTGCATCTGAAAAGTCCCTGGGATGTTTGTGGGCTCCAAGCTCAGTACTGGGGTGTGCCTCCCTTAGACTTCAGCAAAACCAAAGGCCTTGGGGAGCAGCAGAGACAATGAAATGTAAGGCTGATGCCAGGTTCAAGGGGGCAGAGAAGCTTCCCCCTCCTTTGGGGGTTTCCAGCTGCCCTGGACCAGCCAGCAGAGACATGAATGTGCCTCCTCCTCCAGAGCCTCTGCTCCCCCAGCCCCTCACTGGATTTCGGGAGTGTAACTGGATGGGCGGCATAAGTTCTGGTCAGGGAACCCAGTTCTGAAATGGGAAAAAATGTCAAGGAAGCAAAGCTTGGTTTCTCCTCTCCCAACATCAGAGATGAGGCTTCTGCCAAGGCCAGGCTATGGGCCTCTGCCCTTTCTGCAAGAGAACAGAGGACCAAGCAAAGGGGGAGGTGGGGAGGTGGAAACCACAGCTACCCACTGCAGAGCAAGCCCAGGGCAACCCCCAGACTGTCAGGACCAGTGAGATGCAGGGGCCTGCCCAGAGCAAGGCTAAGCACAAGTATCTCAGATACTCCCGACGGCACCAGGAGGTAGCTATACATAGTTGTGTCTGACTCTCTGACTCCATCTGGGGTTTTCTTGGTTTGCCATTTCCTTCTCTAGCTCATTTTATAGATGAGGAAATGGAGGCAAACCCTTGCCCAGGGTCACATAGCTAGTGAGTATCCTGAGGCCAGGTTTGAACTCAGGAAGATGAGTCTTCCTGACTCCAGGCCTGGCTCTATCCTCTGCCACCTGGCGGTCCCTGGGCACTATTATCATCCTGTGATGATTAAACAATTCCAAGAGACGTCATTTCTGGGTAATTTAATCATCTTGTTTGTAGGGCCAGCACATTTATTCATAAAAGGACGGTCATTTAGTTGTCTCTCTTTGACCAAAGGTGTGTCATGGCAGTGGCTCATGGTTCCTGTGCCTTTCAAAGAGTGGGTGTTCCTGGGAGCGGCAGTCAGCTCTAACTGGTCAACAAGTAATAAGAACCTGAATATTATAATGGTGGTGGGCTGTATTAAAATGAGGTCTTGGGGTGTGTGACCTAGGCCACTCCAATCTGGGTCTCCATATAGCCTTGTCTGACATTTCCCCAGATCTGTCTGAGCAAACAGAAGGGGCAGGACAACATCCATTAGCCCAAACTTAGAATTTCTTTGGGTTCTGATTAGACTGTGGTCTGGGAAAGTCTTTCAGAAAGATTTCCCACACTGGTTGCCTTCCGGATGAGGAGGTAGAAGAGCCTTGATCTTAATGCAATAATTAGTTATTAAATATAAGAGAAAACTAATTTCTCACAATCCCTATTTTACAATGAAAGAAACTGAGGCAAGCTGAGGCTTGAGTGATTTGCCCAAGGTCACATAATTATTAAGTGTCTGAGACTGGATTTGAACTCAAGTCTTCCTGCCTCTAGGCTATTGCTCTGCTCTATCTACTAGGCTGTGTAGTGAAGTCACTCCAATGTAAGGAATCATTCAAGTGAACTTTGGAAGGATGAGAGAGAGGAGGGAGATGGGGGTGGGGGGAGAGAGAAAGAGAAAGAGAGAGACAGAGAGAGAAAGAGACAGAGAGAGAAGGAGAGACAGAGACAGAGAGACAGAGACAGAAAGAGGGAAAGAGAGAGAGGGAGAGAGAGACAGAGACAGAGAGAGAGGGAAAGAGAGAGGGAGAGAGAGACAGAGAGAGACAGAGAGAACATCAAAGCCTAGTTTCATTTATGTCTACAAGCACTTATTAGGCTACATGTGTTTACTATGTGTCAGGCATAAGTTCTGGGGGATACCAAGTGAAGCAAAAACCAATTCTTGTTCTCAAGGCATTCACAGTCAAATGGGGGAGACAATATATAAACAGCTATATAAAGAAATGATACATATATACAGATACGCAGACGCATAGATGGAGCAGATTTGGAGAAATCTCAAAGGAAAGGCAGTAAGATTAAGGAGAACCAGGGAAGACTTGTAGAAAGTGGGACTTGAAGGAAGCTAGGAGGAGATGAGACTTTCAGGCATCGGGGGCAGCCAACAAAAATGCACCGAATCGGGAGACGACCTTGTCTTGTGTGAGGAGCAGCGAGAGGGCACCCAGTGGAAGAGTCTGTGGCGGTGCCAGGAGAGGGCACTTAGAGGAGTGAGCTGCCAGGACCATGTGCTCCTCACACTTGATTTTATTCTCACTCTATACTTTGTGTGTGTTCACTGTCCCTTAGGCTGAACTGTGTTTTTGAGGGAGTACTTGATAGTGATTGTTCTTGCTTTTCCATTTGAATAAATGCCTCTTCTAAGAGTTAATTGAGTTTCCTGGTATATCACCAGTGGAAGTTCACCAGTGGGGGCTCGAGAGCCTCCTACACAGTTAGTAGTAGTCACTCAGGTTTAACCCTTGGAGTCTGAATAGGAGTCACCCCTCTGAGGACCCAGCTGTCTGTGCAACTACACGTTTGGGGAGCAGCCCAGAGGCCACGCATGCTGCATAGATGTGCATCCACAGTGTCATACAGCAGCAAGAGAGAACATCTGTCTGGCAATCTTTGTTACCACACTATTTATAATGGTGAAAAAAAGAAAAAATGGAGTCAAACCAAGGGCTCAACATGAGGAGAGTGCATGAAGAAGCTGAAAGGGTCACCAGACCCTGCTTTGGCAGACGGAACAACAGGAAGACTTGGACAAAATGATGTGGTCAATTGGTCAGGGCATATTTTTAAGCACCTACTATGTGCTGGGCAGTGTGCTGGGAGCTAGGGCTACACATGCAAGGACTGAAGAAGCTAATGAGGAAGGTAGAAAGCGCATCTGAATAGACCTTGAAAGAGGATGAAGGGCGCATTTAGATCTAGGCTTCTTCAGGACTTCACCACAATCCTGGGAGGTAGGAGCTGTTATGATCCCCATTTTACAGATGAGGAAACAGAGGCCACCAGAGGTAAAGTGACTTGCTTAGGATCACCCAGCTGATGGATTTGAACTCGAGTCTACCAACCTATGACTAATAAACACAATCTAGTCAAAGAGAGGTGGTTTGGGAGAGGAGGAGGGCATGAGCAGAGGCGGGAGGGAGACCAAGAAAGACTTCATCTTAAAAGAGAGGGGTAGTGTGAGGCAGAGGTGAGGGAGGGGGACAAGGAACCAAGCAGTGAGCACACTGAATTAAACTATGGAAATGAGGTTAATTTAAATGGCCACAAAATTCGGATCAAAGAGCAACATATAAAGTCCACACCTGACTTTCCACTCAAGGAAGGAAAGAACGAGGCTCGAAGGCTTGGTCACTGGGTCTGCTCAGTCACTGTCACTCCTGTTTGCTGTCTCACTGAAGTGTTTTTGGGATCATACGTTGGGTGGATTCACCTGGGAATAGCCCAGGGTTTGTGGGATGGACAGGCCTTGTTCTATGTAATTCAAAATTGTTTGACACTGAGGGGAGAGTCCTGTGCTCTTGGTGGAAAGAGATATGTGCCCAAATTCCACCTTGAGGCCCAGGACCTGCAGGGCATAGGGCAAGGCTCTCAATGGTGCTGGCCTCCTGACTCCTCACCTATAAAATGGGAGGAGGGCAAAACGGATGTCCTCCCAGCTCAGGCCCATGATTCTTTGCTCTTCTAGAGCAAGTAGAAGGCTCCTCGGCAGCCACAACTGTGCATCAGTGCTCCCATCTCGTCCCAGCCCGTCCGTTTACCCTTTGGTCTCTGCCCGTCTGAAGAGGCGAAATGTCGCTGTTCTCAATGTGAATTCCTCTGACGGTTATCCTTATGAACTAGAATTTATCTGTGGTTATTGCTAGCTTGCATTTCTTCTCTGGAAAATTGCCAGTTTCTATCATTTGACCACATTGTTCTTACACACACACACACACACACACACACACACACACACACACACACACACACACACTCTTCAAAAAAGCATGTAAGTGCCTTGAAATTAGGCCTTGACAGGGTTATACTTTGTATTTAGAGACCTAGATTTGAATCTTGTGTCTTGGCACTTACTGCCTCTATGATTTCAGGCAAGTCAGTAGCCTCTGTGAGCCTTGGTTATCAAACAGGTGGTTGGGCTAGCTGACTGTCATCTGTGATCCGTGTTGCATCTTCCCTGCTCAGAAGCCAAGATGAAGGGCTAGTGGAAGTTCTACAGTTCACTCCCCTCCACCCCCAACTCCTCCAAAGAGATCTAGAAACCGCCCCCCCCAAATCCTGATGGAAAAAGCCCCTGAGAATCATTCTTCCAGCTCAGGTTGGCATAGGAGACAGACGGAGAGGTCTAGGGGCACTGGGGATGGGAATGTCCCATTCTGGCCAGGAATGTCCCAGCAGGGAGAGGCT
Source organism: Gymnobelideus leadbeateri (assembly GCA_011680675.1). Lineage (NCBI taxonomy): Eukaryota > Metazoa > Chordata > Mammalia > Diprotodontia > Petauridae > Gymnobelideus > Gymnobelideus leadbeateri. Next base: position 470,571 of record WOXC01004443.1, read on the forward strand.
GTGCACCAGGGCAAGAAGAGGTCCCTGATACAGCTTCAAGGGGCCTAACCTCGGGCAGGGCACAACTGTAGCCCTGTCAATCATGGCTCAGCAGTGGGTGACCTGTGCCTAGCAGTCAAATTCCAGGGGCTCCAGTTTCTAGGCTGTTACTGAACCAAGAGCAAGTTCAGAAGCAGGTGGCAGTTGTGTGGCTCAGCCCTGAAAGGGAGCAAAGTCTTGGTCCCAGCCTCCAGCTCAGCCTAGGGCCCGCAGATGAATCTCCAGGGCAGGAATGGCAAAGGGGAGCCAGCAATGCCTCCCAACTGGCCGAGTCCAGCAGCAGTTTTCTGAGACTCCAGATGGGGCAAGGCTGTGACGATGTCCAAGCCCAGCACTCGGAGGCCTCCGTGGCCCCATCTCACGGATCACACTTTCACTGTCCACCTCAGAGTGGTGAGGAAGGTACTTTGCTTTCCAAGCCCTATGTGTGTGTTGTCGTCAATCCTGACACTGACAATGACCTGCCATGTGACTTTTGAGCTTACATTTACCCATCTGTAAAATGGGGATGGTAACCTTCATACTCTCTGCCTAACAGGGCTGTGGGGGAAGTGCTCTATAAACCTTAAAGAATGGTCTAGAAATACAAACTATCACTAGTCAGCCACTGTATGAGCCTCAGAAGGCCTGGCCAAGCTCCCTCTGGGGCATCGCCAGTTGTGGTGCTAAACTTTTAGGATGAATGTGTTGTAGTGTCTAAAGGAGGATCAAGGTGCTGGAGAACAAGGCTTTGAGGCATTGAGAGAAGGACCTGGGGATGCTTCACTTGGGGATGGTGGTGGGGAAATCCTGGCTGTTTTCAAGTCTCTATGGGTTCCTTCCATTGTAGTTCCTCTGAAAAAAGATCTGGTGGGTCTTACTGGCTTCAAGATCACCAAGGGTAACCAGTGTCATATGGCCTCCAAAAAGCTGCTGCAATCACTCAGCAGCAGTGCCTGGGGCTAGGGAGGTGACAACCCCACTGTCCTCTGCCCAGGTAAGACCACATCTGGTACACGGGGGTCAGTATGGGCACCACAGTACAAGTATATTGTTAGGCTGGACAGTGTCCAGAGGGCAATCAGATGGCCTTGGATTCATGCCAGAAGAAACAGCACCCATCAGAACACACCAATCCATGGTGTACAATTTATTTAACAAATCAAGCATGCTTATGTTAACCAAAGAGGTAAGTTAAACATAGATCATAAAACAATCACAAAATCAGCAAATCAAACACAAAGAAAATCACCCAAAACAAGTGCAAAGGAAACAATCATCAGGGAATCAATGTAATTGAAAATAAAGGATCTCTGGTGGATAGAGCCTTGGGTCTGAGTCAAGAAGACCCAAGTTCAAATCTAGCTTCAGACACTAATGGTGTGATCCTGGGCAAGTCACTTCCCCTCTGTTTGCCTTAATCCACTCAAAAGGAAATGGCAAGGGGCGGCTAGGTGGTGCAGTGAATAGAGCACTGGCCCTGGAGTCAGGAGGACTTGAGTTCAAATCTAGCCTCAGATACTTAACACAAAAACTAGCCGTGTGACTTGGGCAGGTCACTTTAACCCCAACTGCCCTCCAAAAAAGCAAAAAAAAAAAAAAAAAAAAAAAAAGGAAATGGCAAATCACTCTAATATCTTTGCCAAGAAACTCCAAAGTGGGGCCATGAAAAGTCAAACATGGCTGAAACGGCTGAACAAGCTTCTTCTTAGCTCTAATATCATCTAAGAAAAGATATAACGTGTTGTTCAAAGAACTTTAAAAACTTCACAGAAATCTTGGGGTCGCTTGGCACCCAGGGAACCGTACTCCTATTACAGTCCAGCAAGTCTGGTAAGCCGTTTGCCACTGTGGCTTTGAGAAGTTCACCTTGTCTATAAGAATGAAGTGTTGGACTCAATCTCTGATGGCTTTTCTGATTTTGTCTATATAGGACAAGATTCCCACTAATCAGCTATACCACGATGAGCTCAGACTGCCTTGGTGGCTGGCAAAGATCTTTAAGAAGAATCTGTGTAATGGCTTACGGAGGATATTGTAGAGGGAATTTGGGGCCAGCCTGACCACATGGCATCTAAGGCCCCTTTCAGGTCTGTCATGGTTAGTAAAGTCATGAGTCCCCCTTCACTGTGGGTCCACCAGCACAGGAGGGTCATTTTGTTGGGCGGAACAGGGATTTTTAGAGACATCAGCACTGGAATGGATGCCTTGTCTTAGTGTCTAGTGTCCTGGGCTTATCTCCCCATCCCATGCTCTCTATCCTCCATGCTTTTACTCTGGAACCTCTTTTCCACTTCAGGGATGCAAACCCAGGAAGGCCTGGTTCATGAGTCTCATCCTTGGTGAAAGTTTCTCATTCAGGACAAGTCCCACTTTTCACTTTCTCCTTTGGGTTCTTCAATCATGCACTGCCCTGTGCTTTGGCTTCAATGCTTTACATAAGGCTGTTTGGGCTCCTGGTGGGCCCCACAACTTCTAGGTTGTCGGCTAGTGTAGAGGATTCCTAAGGGTCTTTAGATTGTAACTGCTTAAAAAGTCTCTAGGAGGCCTGTAACAGTCATGGGCATTGGAAGATTTTTCCCTGCCCCTTAATAAGCCTAAGGGAATCTGAAGACTTTCCCGGCTTCAACGATCTTCCCTGCCCCCTAAAAGGCCTAATGTAATCACAAAGAGTCTGTGGTGGAAGGAGTTTGCTGAAGGGTGGAGCAGAGCCCACAGGAAGCTGGGAGTCAGAGTGGTTAGAGCTGGAGGGAGGAGAGGGCTCATCCAGGGGGACAGCTAAGCTTGTGAGTGTTGGTTTGTGGGAAGACTAAAGGATGGTGTGGCTTCTTGCTGTGCCGTGGTGTATTAACTTCTTTGCTGCTGTGATGGATTTAGTTTTCTGGTGTCTGAATAAAGATTTCGCTTCTATTTTCTCTAAGGAGAGTCTCTTACGTTTTGTGATTCACAGTCGCTATCAGCATTGTGAATACTGCGCTGGGGCTACAATGCCAGTGGCAGATCATCCAGAGAACACAGTGAAGTGACACAAGCAGGAGACTGAGGCCGGAAGGTGAGGCATAATGGTTCTTCCCCATTGCCTGGCTGGGCAGATGGGCAGCTCTCCTGCAGCTGGGACACAGCGTGGGCACGCAGATGGAGTTGTTCACAGTGGCCCGTTGTGGTTACACTGCACCAGACTGCAGGAATGCACATTAAGGGGATTTGAAAGTGAGGTAAGTGGGGTCTTGCACACAGCTGTGATCAGGTATATAGCAGACAGGAACGTGTGACGGTAGATCAAAGAAGAAGGTAGGCCATGGACAGAAGCAGCAAAGCACACCTCTGTGGGTGAGACACATTCACATTCTGGGGGCTCTGAGGCTGGGGCATAAGCTTGTGTGTGAATGAAGCCACAAGCAGGGACAGGCTCAACGTATGCCTCAGCTCCAGCACTGCTGTGGATATAGCAGCTCCTGAGCAGCCATGACCCTCAGGGACACAGTCTGGGATGGGGGTGACACCACACCCTGAGCCTATTCTCTGCCTTCCACTGAACCGGTCGGTCTAATGGGAGGTAACTGAAGTTTCACATTATCTAAGATTTAGGAAATAAGCTTTCTGAGAGAATTCCTAAACGTCTCCTAAAGAGATCAGCTCTGAAGTAGGCACAGAGTGTTCTGCACTCTAGGGACGTGTCCAGAAGAGCTTCACATTGATATCCAGACTGGCTTCATGATCACTGTTTGAGAAAATACTCAAAACAGGGAAGCTGAGAAATCTGAAAGACAAGAAAAGGGGTCATTAGTTCCTGCTTGTTACTTCTCACCAGATTGGATGGATGTTTATTAAATGGCTTGTGGCTCCAATGCCAAATAAACAAGATTTATTCTAGGACCAGCTGAGGGCAAGTGTGTTCCCTGGGTGCCCCTGCCAACCCAAGTGCTTCTGCCTTACCTATGGGGGAGTCTAGAAGCTGATGGAGTCATACGGTTTAAGCCGGTGTTTTTCAAGAGCTGACATCAAGATCCCTCGCAGCATTCTGTAGTCAGGTTTCTCCTCATATTGGAGAGACATTGCTGTGTTCAGGTAGGCCATAAGAGCTTCTATAACGGAGAAGGACCCCATAACCCCAATACCCCATACGAAGTCCTCAGCCGCAGGGAGGGAAAAGGACTTGCCCTCAGTGCCACACCAACTGACAGGGAATTTTCCAAGAACTCCAAGCTGGCCTGAGAGACTTGGATGACCTCTCATGTGTCTTTGAGTTCTGAATCCCATGACCAATTATCTAAGGGCATCAGGTCAACTCTCCATGTTTTACACATAAGGAATTTGAGGTCCACAGAGAGGAAGAGACATCCTCAAGGTCTCGAAGCCAGCTCAGAAATCCCATGGTTCAATCCTAAAGCCCAGGACTAGAGGGGGAAGGGATTGGCCAAGGTCATGCAATGCTGTGAGAGATGATTGAGTCCACCCACCCTGCTCCTTCTGAAGAGGGGCTGAGGCCAAGAAAGGAAGGAAGGTGCCCAAGGTCACCAAGCACCAAGAATCACCCAACAGTAGAGCCGGAAAGGGATCTTAGAAGTGACTGAAGCCTGAGACTAAGCAAAGGCCCATGGAAGGAAAGACTTTGCCAAAAGTTACACAGCTTTGCAACTGCAAGGGGCCTCCCAGTTAACCTGCTTCATCCCCTTCACTTTAAAGAGGAGGAAATGGAAGACTACAGAGAGGAAAGGACTTTCCCAAGGCCACTCAGCAAGTCAGCAGCAAAACCCCAGGGCAGATGTCTTACGCCTGGTACTGAGGCAGGGGCAGGGGCTCATCAGAAGAACGTGGCCTCAGGAGCCCAGAGGAGCCCCCAGGAAGCCTCCTCCCCAAAGCTGGGGCAGGGGAGTGGGAGGGACTGCACCATATGCAGGTTCACAGCGTATCCCCTACACAGAGGGAGCTTTGGGCCTGGCCCAGGCCGTCTTCTCCTTTCAGAACCCACCTGGGGGCTGTCTTTGGCCACAGCACTGCCTCATGAGCTCAGCTGAGTTGTTCAGGAATCTGTTGGACCAGAAAGACGACATTTTTCCAAAAATGGGAAAATAAAAAAAAATAATTTGTCAGAGATGACTGTTCCCACTCTGATATTACATGACCCCTGACATTCAATGTTCTAAGGTCCCTTCCCAGCTGACATTGTCTGATCTTGTTTAACAGAGCCTTAGACAGACAAAGAGCCTCTGAGCCTTAAAGCACCACAGGCTCCTTGTTCATCACGTGGCCTCCAATCTCCCTTGTTCCTCTTATGCTTTTTTGTATTATTTTACCCAGTTCTATGACATATGCCATTCATATTTTAATTAAATATGCAATTATGCTAAAAAGCGCAGTAGTGCCATCTTTATATTAGCTTAACTACGTCATATGAAGAGTTCTTCATAAATCAGGCCTTTTTTCCTATAAAATTGTTTTCTGATAGGTAGCATTTAGAGCTTTAAGCTTTGCAAAGGGCTTGACCAAATATTTCTTATGTTGGTCCTCTCAACAACCCTGGGAGGGAGGTGCTATTATTTTTAGGGTTGTCTCTATATAAGGCCTATATCTATACATATGCTGATTCCCGATGCTGAATACATTTTGTCATTATTTTGTATGATTTTTATCCTCCTAACCATTTCTTGTTTTTGTTGATGGCATACAGAAATGATGTTTCTGGGTTTCTCTGAGGGCCTGTGATTATGCGGAGGTATTTAATATCTTGATTAACTTTTCCGTTGATTTTGCTTGGGTTTTCTAAAGGGTTTTCTAGACATCATATTGTCTGCAAATAGAAATAGTCTTAGTTTTAGCTTTCTCTTTATGAATGTTCACTCTAAGAGTCCAGTGGATCTGTGAGCTAGCTGATGACAGTGCAGCCTGGGACCCACCTACCCACCCATCCATGCATCCATCCATGCCACGCCTCCACCCATCCCTCCATGCATGCATGCATCTATCCACCCAGCTATCCATGCCTTCTCTTCCATGTGACCCGTGGCTGTATCCTCCAGTGCTCCAGGGCCATCCACACCATGTGCTGTAAGCCTCCTTTACATTTCCTGACATTGTGCAGTTAACAAAGGAGCACATAGGCTATTCCTTGGGGGTCCCTGGCTGTTGCTAAATGACACGGCTCCTTCCTTTTCCAGGCATATGGATCTCTGATATCCTGTAAGCTGTTTTTCCCATATGGTTACTCATAAGAAGCATACTACAGCCTACCTGTGCCCACCAAGTGCCTCTCTACTGCCCTTTGGGTCATCTGTAAATAATGTTTCGGAGACCGTGGTATTCTATGACTTGCCAAGCATACAGAATCATCAGAAAAATGTTGATGTTAACAAAATGGGCCTTTGTTTCAGCGAGAAACTTGCGGTAATCAAAAATACTGTGTGATTTCCCAAATGCAATGAGATGGGAGTCAATAATCCTAATCTTTCTGGTGAGAGGCCTTACTATCTGGCCTGCCAATGTATCCTAAGGTCTGCTGGGCCCTGCCAACTACCTTGCCTCCATGCCCTTCAGACCCCCAGGCACTAGCATCTAAACTGCTTATACACCCTGGGCCTTGTCATTATCCCTAGTGCTTGTTTGGGGGGATTTCTGGGGCTTTTCATCCACCCTGCCACTTCATGAGCTGTCTGCCCCATTTCAGGGGTCTTGAGAGGAGTTACCATCTTTCTTTCTCTATCTGTAGCCTCAGCACTCAGCACTGGGCTGGTGCTTCATCCATTCTCCTCCTCCTCCTCTTCCTCTGTCCATCTGTATTGTCTGTCCCAGGCATATAAACACCAAAAGGACCAGCTTTACAGGTTGTCCATCCACTCCATATCCCAGTGTGGCCAAGAGCATTTGCCATTTCCCCAACAAGACATATCTCATGCATATCCTGAAGTTGTATAAGATTTCTTCAGTCACAATGAAGGCAAAGACTATTGAATAACCTTTGGATGATCAGTCTGAAGCGAGGCATCCAACACTCATCAGAAGTGTTTGAGTGTGAACCCTAAAATGCAGAGGATCTCAAGGGACAACAATGCCACTGAAAGCCAGCAATCACAATACAGTGAAGAAAGCCCAATGCCCAGACACAAGAAGCCGCCTTCTCCTAGTGCTTCTCTCTCTAGAGAATGAAATTCTTGATCTCAAAATGCTTTCTGTTTGAATCCTACAGAACGACCTTCCATTACTTTGCTTTTTAGTGGCTTAAAAATATTTATATCTAGATATAAAGAGATATACATATGGATATATGGATACTGACTGCTATTCACGGGTGTCATTTCCACCTACTGGCAGAAGCCTACCTCAGAACTGCTGATCTAGGCTCTTACTGCCCCCTCCAGTTCTTTGCACACTCCAAGGCCGCCTCCAGCACTGACGGCCCGGGTTCTGGGTCCTAAGGTCACAGCCAATGCTGACTCCATGTTCTGGTTGAACAATTGTGTTCTCTCGGAAGCTCTCTGCCTCTCTGGGGTGGCTTTTCATCAAGTGTGACTCACTTTGTTTCCAGTCCCATCCCTTCCACAGGACCCTGAGCGCCTTCTCCAACAACAGAGGGGCTTGTGTCCCATAGGGCATCCCACAGGAACTTACCTCTCCTTCTGCCTCATGACTGCCTGGGCATTAGGAAGCTGACCGGTCCAGGGCAGGGCCCCGTAGAGCCACTTCAGGAGGCAGTAGCCAAGGGCCTGCATGTCACTCCGGCGGGAGGGATCTGGGGAGAGGCCAACAATAGCTTCTATTTCTGGAGGGTACTAAGGTTAACAAAGTGCCTTCTTCCAAACCACTGCATGAAGGACCACTTTACAGATGAGGGCCCTGAGGAGCTTAGGAGGGAGGCTGAGCTGCCCAAGGCCGGGGCCGGGGCTGAACGCACTTTGTGGCCAGCTCTCTTTGCACTCCATTCTATGGTCTGGGAGGCAGAGTGGGGCATTGTCTCATGACCTGGGACCACAGGCTTATGGGAAGCTCAAGTCGTCCATGTCCAAGCCCTGAACCTAGGGCCTAGAGAGCTCGAGAAGCCAGGCCTGAGCAGCAAAGACTTGAGTCCGAGCTGGATGGGATCTGAGAGGCGCTGTCATCCAAATCCTCCATTTTATAGATGGAGAAACAGGCTCAGAGGGAGATTTACTCATGTTATACAACACATCAGCTGCAGAACTGAGGGCTGACGCATTAAAATAATTTTGGAGCTGGAAGGTGATCCAAGATCTTATTTGTCAAGAAGAGGAAATGGAAGTCCCAAAATGGAAATTACTTGTCTAAGATCATACGGTTTTAGAAACACAAGAGAGTTCAGAAGTCACTGAGCCCTGCCCTCCTGTTCTCCACACAGGAATGACTCACCCAAGATGGCAGCTTTAGAATTGGGTGGGTCCTTACAGACCCATGTGGACCCCGACCAGGGGACTGGTGAGAGGCTAGCTTAGGAGAGAGGCAGAGGGAGGAGAGTGGAGAGAGAGTGATGGAGAGCCGCTAACTAGTTGCCCCTGAGGACTTTGGACCACCAGGCCATGATGAACTGCATCTCAGGCACTGGAAGAAGGTGAAGATGGGACTACTGCCTCACTGTCAAAGACCTCTGAGAGACTGTGGAGAAGGTGGAGAACAAAACGAACAGCAGAGGAAGGGCCGAGGCCCCGATTTTCAGAAAAAGGGAGGAAATGGAGTCATCAAAATAAGCTAAGGAGCTTGACTTTGATTCCAGACTCTCCTGTTACATAACTGGGCAGGAAGGAGGGAAGAGGAGGGCAAAGATTGGCCTAGAAGCACGGCTGTCTAACCTCGTTTTCTAAGCCTCCTAGACAGTGGGGCTCTTCCATAGGTTGTTTACGCAGATTTTAGTGAAGCATCCGACAGATTTCTTCATTTCACACTTGTGGAAAGGATGAAGGGACTAATGAGTGGATGTGGCAGGGACTGAATGGCTGGATCTAAGATGTAATCTATAATGATCAGATGTCAATGTGGAAGGCCCCCCGTGGAATGCACACAGGATCTGAGCCTGGCCCGTTGTGGGTAACAATTTTATAAATGATTTGGCCAATGGCATAGACAGCATGCTTATCAAATCTGCACAGACACAAAGCTGGGAGGGAAAGCAACAAGCCGAAAGGAAGAGCTGGCATCCAAAAAGATCCTGGCAAGTTAGAGTTTGGGGAAGAAGCTAATAACAAGAACTTTAACAGGGACAAATGTAAAGTCTAACACTTGGGTCCAAGAAGTCATTTTCACAAGTACAAGATGGGACAAATATGGCTGGCCAAAAAAATCAGTCTACTTAATCTGGAAAAGACAGAGAGAACTTTTTGGAGTAGAAATACAGTATGGCGGCCAAGAAACTGAATGCAGTGGAAGCCTTTGAGTTCAGGCCACATAAAGAAAAGCTGAAAGGAATGAGGACGGTTGTTGACTGAAGAAAAGACTCGGGAGTCAGTGTGGGATGACGGAGAGAGAACTAGCCTTGGAGTCAGGATGACCAGAATCCAGTCTCTGGGCCCCCCAGTGTGATCCCAAGTACGTATCACAACCTTTCAGTGGTTCCTGACAACCTTCTAAGCTACAAGTTATAAAGAAGATGCTGAGCAACACCAGGAGGAGATTTCACCGAGAGCTCCCCAAGCTACTGAAATCACAGGCCCAGAGGGAAAGAGAGGAGCCGAGAGGAGAGGGGATGAGAGGGGAAGGGGGGGTAGAGGAGAAGGGGAGGGAGGAGGGAGGGGAGAGAGGGGGAAAGGAGGGGAGAGGAGAGGGGGATGGGAGGGGGAAAGGGAGGGGAAAGGAGAGGGGAGAGGAGGGAAGGAAGAGAGAGGAGAGGGTGAGGGGGAAGGGGAGAGAGGAGAGGGGAAAGGAGAGGGGAAGGGAGGGTAGAGAGGAGAGGAGGTGGAAGGGAGGGGGAGGGGAGGGGGAGGGGAGAGAGGAGAGGGGGGAGGGGAAGGGAGGGGAGAGGGGGAGGGGGGAGGGGAGAGAGGAGAGGGGAGAGGAGGGGGGAAGGAAGGAGAGAGGAGAGGGGAGAGGAGGGGGGAAGGGAGGGGAGAGGAGAGGGGGAGGGGGGAGGGGAGAGGGGAGAGGAGAGGGGGAGGGTGGAGGGGAGATGGGAGAGGAGAAGAGAGGGGGAGGGGGGAGGAGAAGGGAAGGAGGGGGGAGTGGGAGAGGGAAGAGGAGGGGGGAAGGGAGGAGAGAAGAGAAGGGGAGGGGGGAGGAAAAGGGAAGGAGGGGGGAGAAGGAAGATACTGGCTTTCTTCAAGTACATGCAGGACAGTTACAGGGAAGAGGGATTAGACTGGTTCCCTAGAACATGGAAGCATGGTGGAACAGTGGGTCGAGCTGTAGTAAAATCTTCCTTGGAGTTAGTGCCGTCTCAGGAGGAAGGGACTTCCTCTCACTTGGTGGCTGCTATAAAGGTACTTATTCAAGCACGGTCACACTAGGTGACCTCTGAGATTGTCTCCACTCCTGGCGTTCTGTGATCTTGTCCAAGCCACGTGACAGAAGCCCAGTGAAGTGGCTTGTGCAGGGTCACACAATAAGTCTTCTCACTTCCCCACACGCTCCTGTCCTCAGGCTGTACCTCCCTCCTGGAATGCTAGGCTCTGGGGGCTCAAGCAATATTAGATTTTACTACTAGGGACCCATCCCAGCCACTCTTTATCAGCCAAGAGTGCCCAAGAGGGTGGAGGCCGAAAGACGTCCCTAGCAGAAATCCTCTGTGGGCTCCCCTCTTCCCCAGGCTTCTTACCTATCCCCCGGTGCAGATCCAGGCTGATGAATTCAAGTGCTCCTTGGTGAGGGGCTCTTTTCTGCTCCACCAAGGCCACGTGTTTTCCCTCTGGGCAGTATCGGAACACAAAGCTGTAGCCAGCCAGCGTGACCTAGAAGAGATGGCATGGAAGGCTGTGGGCACCCAGACACCCCCCCAGGATTAAAGATCACACAGTCTTAAGGGATGAAAGGGACCCTGAGCTCATCTCATTCAGCTTCCCACCCAGTCCAGGAGTGCTCTCTGCACAGAATCCCAGAGCAGGCCCTCAAGGCTCATCTTCTCCAGCTTCCTCACTGTGGGTGACAGCCCCTTGGAGTCAGAAAGAATGTTTAGAACCCCCAGGATGTGGGAGCCAGCGCCTAGCCTGTGGTCTGGCCTCATGATCGCACAGTGCAGGGCACTCACACACAGTCACTCAAAACCTACTCAGCCTTCCAGACGGCTGACAGGAGCTGAGGCCAACCACTGACTACTGTGCTTGCCCCGCCTGGGGCAAGTCCACAGCTGGGCTGCCTGGATATAAACCAGGGTCTGAAAGCCCAGAGGGCAATGACCAGCCCATAGCCTTATCAGACTGCCCAGGACCCTGAACATTTGTGGTTCTCTGCCTTGAGCCATCCTTGTAAAAATGCCAAAGCCATGAGAGTCCCACCAGAAGTGCAAAGACTAAGGCCCTTTCACAAAGTACCAATCTGGGAAATAAGGCTGGAAGGATAAATAAACAAAAGAAATGAAGACAAACTCTGCTGCCAGGGATGGCCAAGACACAAGCCTGTAAGGGGAAAACAGCTCCAAACTGCCTCTAAGCAAAGCTTTGAAGCAAAGCTTGGCCACAAGATCAGCTAAAGTCCAGGAAGAAATGATGCAAGAGTTAAAAAAGGTTCTACAAGAACGAGCACAAGAGGAAGAGGCTGGAAAAGAAATGAGTTTTAGAAAGAGAATTATGAACTTAGCACGAACCAGACTCCTTGAAAATTAGAATGAATCAAAAAGAACTTAATGATTCCGTGAGACAACAAGAAATGTTAAAGCAAAGTGAAAAAGTTGAAAATCACAGGAGAAAATGGGTGGCGTTTCATATGAAAATAAAACTGACCTGGAAAACAGATCAAGGGAGAGTATCTGAGACTTACTGGCCTACCTGCAAGGCATGTCCCCAAGAGGGCCTGGGATCAGAGTCGAGAAATCATCAATCAGTAAACCTGTATCAAGTGTCTGCTGTGTGCAAAGCACAAGAGAGTGCCTGCCCCCAGGGAGCTCACAGTCTGACAAGGAGACGACGGACGTGCAAACAGACACACAGAAAGCCAGCTCTACACCGGGGAAGCAGGAAACAGCTTACAGAGGGAGAGGTGCAACTCAGATGGGTGGGGAAGGCTTCCTGTGGAGGGTGAGATTTTCACTGGGATGTAAAGGAAGCTGGAAGGTCTGCGGTCCGACCGGAGGAGGGAGAGTGCTCCAGGCACTGGACGGCCAGAGCAGAGATGGAGAGTCCAGTCCCTCAGAGCAGCAGGCTTCTGTTCACATACGTGCATGGAGTCTTCCCCCATAGAACAGAGACCCCTTGAGGGCAGGCACCAGTCATCACTTCTATTTCTATCCTGTTGTTTTTGTTCAGTCATTTTTTCAGTCCTGTCTGACTCTTTGGGACTGCAGTGGTTTGCCTTTCCTTCTCCAGCTCCTTTTACAGAGGAGGAAACTGAAGCAGACGGGTGAAGTGACTTGCCCAGGGTCACACAGCTAGTCAGTGTCTGAGGCAGGATTTGAGCTCACAAAGAGGAATCTTCTTGATTCCAAGCTGCCTCTATTAAACACTCAAAATATACTTGTTCATTCATTTGTTGGGGGGGGGGGGGCATGACACACAGCAGGTGTTTAATAACTGCTTGCTAGATACTTGAATCCAAACTGGAAAAGCTCGACTGGCTACAACACTGAGCCACATCTAGTAAGAACATCAAGGCTGATCCTTGTGTCTGAAAATCCAGTGTCTGGTACGACATGGGGGGAGGTGTGTCCACAACATGGTCTGTCTGGAAAATCTCTGGGAGTCTTAGTGGACAGCAAGCGCAGGGTTAGGCAGTGTCCACTTACTGCCAGAGCCTCACCAGGGCCAGGTGCCCAAGTGGCATTTCATAAATGCTGGGTGACTGATGTGGTGACCCAAAGAGCGAATGGGGTCTCCAGTGCCATGACAGAAGCCACCTGCCCAGAATCAGGGAGCCAGGCTACAACTGGAACAGGGGACTGCACTCAGGAAGGGCACTAGAGGGTCACAGGTCAGAGGCTAAAGCAGACCTGGGACCTCAGAGGCTGTCAAGTCCAGCATCACTGGGTTCAGAAGGGTCAGAAGGAAGACAGGAAAGCAGGTCCCAGGTTCCCCAGTCTGGGCTCTTCTCGTTGTCCCCAAGCAGAGCCAAGTGCCCAGAAGGGGAAGGGATGGAAACAAGCTGTGGGCTGGGGGCAGCTGAAGCACCTGTAGAGGCCAGGCTGGGTGAACAGAGAACAGTCTTCAAGGCTTCCTGGGGCTCCTGGGCACACTTGCACCCAGAGGACAGCTAGGCTGGGGCTGCTAGGTGGCAGTGCACAGAGTTGCTAGGCCTGGGGTCAGCAAGACCTGAGTTCAAATCTGGCCTCAGACACTTATGAGCTGGGTGACCCTGGGCAGGTCACTTATCTGTTTGCCTCAGTATCCTCATCTGTAAAATGAGCTGAAGAAGAAAATGGCAAACCCTTCCAGAGTCTTTGCCAAGAAAACCCCAGATGGGGTCATGGAGAGTCAGACATGACTGAACAGCCACCACCCAGAGGACAGAACAGCCACCACCCAGAGGACAGGAGCAAGGGGGAAGTGGAAGAAGGGCAGGTTTCAGCTCGGTTTAAGGTAGATCTTGCTCAAGTCAGGCCCGCGCACCAGGAGGATGGGAGACCTCCCTCAGACCATGGCAGGGTGGCCTTCGGGCCTAGAGCTCTGGGTCTGGATCCCCTGGGATGGCCGGCACTCTACCTGGCCAAGCGTGTCCGGATTCACAAAGACGTTCTCTGCAGAGATGTTTCCATGAACATACTCATTCTCATGGATGAACTCCAGCACGTCCACCTGAGGGGACGCAACAAGGGCCCGGGTCAGCCCACTGGCTGCCCAGCTGAGCTACAGGCACTCTTTTACGCTTGGCTGCCCTCTCCCTCCACTCAGCTCTGAGCCAAGGGCAGCAGAGGCTCTGCTACCTTTCTCTCCAGCCCTGGAGCGGGGCTGCCCAGAGCAGTCCAGTATCTCTGCTGACTCATGGGGCCAGCTCTGCCGGGAAGGTCTGCCAGGACCACCAGCCCTGCAGGCCCCGGGTGAAGCCTGCACGTCTTCACTTCCTCCTGCCCTTGTTTCACTGCCTTCCACCCCCGTGGCCTCTCCATGACAATCCTGGCTGGCACTGGCTTCCCTGCTTCACCTCTGGAAGTCCTACCCAAGAGCCCCGTTCTGTCCCAAGGCCACCACCTCCTAGGAGGGCTTGCCACTCCCCAGCTCCCCCAGTCCACACCACACCTTGTCCAGAATAACTTCTTATGCGTTGGTCTGGCCATATCATCCCCCTACTCAAAACCTTCTGGTCACTTCCTATCCCCTGTGGAGTGAGCTCTGAGGCATTCAAGGCCCATCTCAATCTGGTGCCACTCACCTTTCCAACCTTCTTGCTCACTAGCCCTCTCCGGCCAGACCAGATAGACAGTTTGTGGTCCCCTAGACACAGCCTGTGCTCTCCAGCCTCCCTATCTTTGCCTGCTGTCCTATGTCTGTGTCCAGAGCTGTTCCCTTGGCCCCATCTCCCTGCTGAATTCCCACTCATCCTTTAAGGTCTACCCTGAGGAGTCGCAGTTGACTCTGCCCCCTCTGTCTATTTTGTATGTAATCATCTCTGTACTATCCTAGGGGAAAAGGGGCTTGGGGAGTAATGAGTTCCATGCCACTGAAGGTCTTCAGGGGGGCCTGGATGGTCACCTCACCTATCAGAGAGTCTGCTCAGGTAAGGCTCAATGGGATGGTCTCTGAGATCCCATATTGTAGAGGAGCCTTCTGTGCTGGATAGGAAGGGGGCCTCCATGACTTCTGGGGTCCCTTCCAGCATTCTTTGTGCCAGGTTGGAGCCCCTCCAAACTCAATCACCCATGTTAGAAGGTCACAGAAGGGGTGCTCTGAGACCACGTGATCCTAGAAGGGGCCTTAGAGCTCACCTGGTCCAACCTACTGCCAGTCCTTCTTGCTCTGAGATTTGAGGAGTCTATGAGGCACAGGGGGTTCCTGGACTGGCTGGGAGATTGGCCAAGATGACCTCTCCTATGGCCATGTCCAGCTCTGAACTCCTCAGCTCTATGGGCTGTGAAGGTCAGTGAGCTGGCCAGAGAAGCCACTCCCCCTCTCCGGGCCTCAGTTTCCCCATCTGTAAAACGAGGATGCTGGACTGTGCCTCCGAGACCCCTGTCAGCTTTAGAGCTCAAGTCTGGACTGTCTTTTCCTCAACAGGAAGTTCTTACACACAACGTACCAGTCTGAACAAGAGATGGAAAACCGTCTTCTCTGTCAGAACATTCCTGGGGCGGTCATCCAGGACTGATTGAAGGCTTCTTCCCAGGTCAGGGAACACCAGGAACCTGAGGGACACAGAAGCTGGAGACCCCGGGCTGGGACCTCAGAGCAGGGAAAAGTGGGGGCCGACCACCCTCTGGAGAACAGCAGGGGAGGGGAGGACAGCTCTTGGCCAAAGCCACGAGCCACCCTGTGCCAACTGGGAGAGAAGCAGTGGTCTCAGACGGCATCTGGTTGGCCCAAGACTGCCACAAAGGCTAAGCGACAAAGTGACTCACTCTGGACAGTCCCTTCAGCTTCCCTGGCGGAAACTGAGGGGGTGGAACTCAGCGATCTCTCTACGGCTCATCCCATCTAAATCCTCTCTGAACATGGGGGCAGCTGGGCCTGGAGCAGAACCAAGGCCGCCTCAATTGGTTTTTACTGCTCTGAGCAAATCAGTGGAGCCCTGGGAAGTGAGGAGGCAGAAGAGAAGCAAGGTCTGGGATGTCCACTCACCGATGGGTGTCCTGGTGCAGGCCAAAGCTGATGCAGGCTGGGATGGCCAAGAAGGGGACCGAGTGTGACTTCTTCCACTTGTCCACTGTGGAGAACAGAAAGAGGCCGTGCCTCGGGCTGACGCTGCTGCCTGGGCCAGCCTCAGGCCTCCCTGCTCCCCTTCCCTAGGTGGGAAGAGCCTGCAGGCCTTTCCTCTGTGGGTAGGCCCAGGGCTGGAGGGTCAGACACAAAAAGTCACAAGGCCCCAGCTGGAACCTTAGTTCTTTGACTCTGAATAAGCCAAGCCAGCTCTGAGCCTGTTTTCTCGAATAACTGATCTTCTACTGCCTGCCTCCCAGGCCAGCTGTGACGATCAATGGGAAGGCTGGGCAGGACAGCACTCCCGAGCCCGGAAGACCTTGGAGGCTTGTGGCTCCTGCCTAGCCCTTCCCCCTCCCCTGTACTGTCCTGGGCTCCCAAACTGTCCCTCAGAGCTGAGCCCAGCTAAGGAGAGCCCCCAACTTAGGGTGAATGGCACTCATCGGGTGTCTTTCTAAAGGCTTAGCTGAGATCGGGGGCTTCCAGGAGAAGCTGGCCATGAAATCTAAAGAGACCACCCAGGAGGGCCAACAGGGGACAGAGAGGAACCCTCTCCTCTCCGCCCTGCAGGAGCACCTGCTTTCTCTTTCACTGCTCTCTGGAAGAAGATCTGCTCATGGAAAAGGCGCCCACTTTTCAAGTCCTGTAGAGAAAGAGAGAGAGAGATTGAGATAGAGGGAGAGAAGGAGGAGAGGGGGAAAGAGAAGAGAGGGAAAGCAAGGGAGGGTGGGAGAGAGGAGGGGAGGGGGGAGAGGGAGAGAGAAGGAAAGGGGGAAAGAGAAAGAGGAGGGAGGGAGGGAGAGAGAGAAGAGAAGGAAAGAGAGTGAGCGAGCGAGAGAGAGGGGGGTAGCTAACTTGGACAGGGTTGGGTGGGCACAGGGGAGGTAGGATGGCTGTCTGAAATGCCTGGGGGCCCCCTGAGGCTCATAAGGAGGGGGGCCCTCCCACCTTAACAAACCTGTGTGCCCCTCTAGGGTCAGTGGTGATAAGCTCAGTACAATGTGCCCAGGGCAGGCCTGTCTGGCTGAGGAGGAGACACCAAGGCACTCTGAGGGTCTGCGGGAAGATTGGGGACTTCCAGACTGGGGGGGACTTGTCTTCAAGTATCTGAAGGGCCTGTAACAGGCAGCAGGAGTCCCAGGGGGCAGAGCCAGGAGCAATGAGGGTCACTGTCTGGCCCAAGATTGAGATCTTCCTGACAAGATCTGCCCAGACATGACTCCATAATGAAGCCGACCGTGTGACCAGTCAATGCTCCCCAGTGAGACAGGGGTGGCTGCTGCCTCAGCTGCTCTGGCAGGCCTTCCAAGGCCCCCAAACCCAGAACATGGTGCCCTCTAAAATGCTGAGAGCTCCCCAAGCCCAGAACTCCCCACCTTCCCCATGAGGATCTCCCTCCACCTCTGTCTGGTAGAGACGTTACACATAACAAAAACTGGGGTCCTGGGTAAATGCCTTTGCCTCTCTGGGCCTCAGTTTCCTTGTCTGTAAGACAAGGGGGCTGGACAAGGTCATGTCCAAGGTCTCTTCCTATCATCCCGAGGGCCCACCAGCTGGCTTTTTGGGCTCTTTCCCACAATCCTGCCCTGGAGCAATCTGCAAGCTGCCCCTGGTCTTCCTGGGAAGTCCTCTTCCCCTTCCTGCCTACTGTGTGGCCTAGCTGTGGGATACAGGGATGGGGAGAATATGGCAAGGGCTAGGCACGGCTGCCTGGCAGACCCCAGTCCCACCATCCAGGGGCTAGCAGGGATCTGCTCCTAGGAAGCCGTTTTTCCCTGGGCAGATCCCAGCCAGCTGAGGTCATTTTGGGGGAGCCAGCCAAGATGCTCCAGGCCTGGGGCCTCTGTCACTGAAGGACCCTGGGATGCCTAGTCTGGAGAAGAAAGGGCTTGGGGTAGAGGGCCTGCTGGCTTTCTCCAAGAACCCAAAGACCAACAACAAAGGAGAGGAATTAGTGGAGCCAAGAAGGAGCTGGAAGAAAGCACAGAGGCCCACTCAGGCTCAATCTAGAAAGATTCCTGAAATGCTCAAGCCTCTCCCCTTTCACAAGAGCCTCTAAGAGAAGCTGGGGAACTTTAGTGGAGGTGCCCTTGGAGGTCATGGCTGGGAGCTTCCTGCTCAGGCTGGGTGGGCGGTGGCTCGGATCTGGCCGGCTCTCTGCCTTCTAGAGCTGCTCGCCAGTCCCCAGATCTCCCCAGGCCAAAGGTCACTCTGCCTCAGGGGCTGGCTGCCCGCATGGTCACCTGAGGGTCAGCTGCTAAGGAAGTTCAAGGCCTGCTGGGGCCCATGTCACAACTCACTAGTTTGAGGGAAAATCTTTGCTTCTGAAGGGTGGTTTCAGAGGCTGATGTGGCTGTGAAAGAAGGGAGATGGCCGGTTAGCACCTGTACTGGGCTGGTGGGCAGACCTTGTTGAGGCCCAGCTGGGGCCAGAACCTCCCCAGGCTCAGGCAAGTGCCAGGCCCAGACAACAAGGAGGCTGGGAAAAATTTCACCTCTGTTCTAAGGGCCCTCTCAGCCCTAACATCCCCTGATCTAAGGGCCCTCCCAGCCCCGACATCCCCTGGTCTAAGGCCCCTCTCAGCCCTGACATCCCCTGGTCTAAGGCCCCTCCCAGCCCTGACCTCTGCTCTAAGGCCCCTCTCAGCCCTGACATCCCCTGGTCTAAGGCCCCTCTCAGCCCTGACATACCCTGGTCTAAAGCCCCTCCCAGCCCTGACCTCTGCTCTAAAGCCCCTCCCAGCCCTGACCTTCCCTGTTCTAGGGGCCCTCCCAGCTCTGACCATCCCCTCTCCCCATTCTGAGGCTCTTTTTACAGATAAGGTCACCTTAGCCCAGGCTGCAGTGACTGACCCCAGGCTAAATGAAGCTGCTGTCTGTATGCTGTGCTCTGGTCACATCATCCAGGGGGGCAGGCTACAATCCAAGAGTCTGGGACTCTGAGAACATTGCCTCCCCATTACTATCTCCTCTCTCTAACTTGCTTCCAGGCATCCCGGCCGGGGCTTGGCCCTCTGGCTGTATCTCAGGCTTACCCTCCTATTCCTCATCTCCCCCTCTCTCCTCCCGCCCTTGACACTGCCCTGGGCTGCACCTTCAAACAGCATCCCGTTGTCACTGCCAGGTACCAGCGGCCCCAGCCTCCAGCACTGGCCATCCTTGTCAGTCAGGACCTTGCACGGCCCCACAGATTCTGGAGACAATGCTTTGACAGGCTTCTGTCTCTGTCGGGGGTCCCAGCCTTTGGGAAGACACAAGCAGAAGCTCAGAGACCCCCGCTGAAAGCAGGAATCCCCTCGGTGACCGCACCTAGAGCCCTGCAGGGACAGGGAACTCACTACTGCTCAGGCCACTCCTGAGGCCTGCTCTAAGGCATGCTCCCAGGGCATGCAGCTCAGCTGGGGGAGGTGGATAGGATAGGACAAGGCCAACGGCTCCATCAGCCTGGAACTGCCAGGGAGGAAAGGCCCCCTGCTGATGCCAGCTGGCACCGTCTCTCTCATGCCTAGCCCTGAGAGGGTAAGGGACCCGGCATGGTCACACAGCCAGGATGGGTCAGAAGGCCGCATGCCCTCTGTCTCTCCTGCTTGGGACACACTTCTTCCTCTCTACTCTCTTACACTGAACCAAAGCACCCTCAGGTGCTGCCCATTCTAGATCCTTTCTAACAGCTCACCTTCCAAAGGCCTGGCCAGCACGGAGTCTCTGCTCTGACCGGCCCTGCCGGGCATCTTTTGTGCCTAGGAGTGTCCCCATCTGCCTTCCTGGGCTGTCACATCCCAGTGACCCAGTCCCCACCTCCCCTCTACATATGAGGACTGTCAAGCATCCCAAACCAGCCCCTGACCAGGCCAGAAAATGCCCACACCACCTCTGTGCTGAGGAAGGGCCCCCTGCACATGCCCAGACTGTCTTCCTTCCCGCCACAGCAGGAAACAAGCCCAGCAGGCGCTGCCCTTTTGATTGTGACCAAAGGGGGCCCTCCCCCTCTGCCTGGTCACTGGTACAAGGGGCCCCCATTCCTCCCTATATGATCCTACTGACCCAACCATGCCAGGCACGTTTCATGTAGAGATGGGAGGACTTGGCAGAGAGGCCAGTGATGGTTTCAGGCAGCCGATGGGCCATCTTGGGGAGGTGGACTGGACTGGTTCTAGCCAGCCCGAGGGCAGAATCAGCACCAAACGGGCAGAAGTCTCAAATTTCAACTCAGTCTAAGGAAAAGCTTCCAGTGCAGCTGCACAGCAGGCAGTCTTAGGAGGCTGTCATGTGAGCAGAGGCTGGGAAGCTCCCCTGCTCAGGGGTGTCTTCTTGGGGACCACCACTCTGTGAGGGTCCCCAGGCTCATCAGCACTCCCAAGGGCCCCAAGAGGTGACCCAGCCTGACCCTCTCCTTTCACAGAAGAGGAGCCAAGGCCCTGGAAGGTCAATGACTTAGCCCAGGTCACACACAGGGAGGATGAGCACAAAGGTCCTTAGCCCCTCGTTCCAGCCTCCCTTTCATGGGTCCCCTACACCAGGGCCCTCTGAGGTCTGGGCCGCTTCTGTGACTCCCTGATTCTTGGACTCTCCTCCCCACCCCCCCCCCATCTGGCACCAGGCAAGGAAGAAGGGACCCATGGACAGGGAGGGAGCTAGAGCTTCTTGGGGAGGGAAGACAGAGCCCTCTGCCCCACCAAGACCCTGGAAGGCAGCGTCTCCTTCCTCTGCCTGACATGTCAGGCCAGGCAGTGTCCGTTCTCACCTTTGGCCATCCCCAGGAAGCTGGGCGATGCCTCCTCCTTGTTGATCTGCTGGTGGATGCTGGTAGATGAGGGAGGCGAGGGGACAGGCAGGGGCCAATTTCTTTTCTTCCTCTGGACCCCTGGGCTTTGGTGGGCCACTCTCTTCTGGGGAACTGGAACAGAGAACGGGGACAGGTTCAAGCGAAGCCCCAGCCCCAGCGGCCCCAGCGGCCCCTGCGGGCACCCCCAGATCTGCCCTCCCATGTTCTCCATTCAAAAGCTCCTCTCTTCCCGACCTTCCAAGGTTTCTCCCAGCTCTCAGGTTTTGTTTTTTACTAAGTTCTCAAACACAGGCTCCCAGACAGAGAACAGCAGGGACCTCAGTAGCCATGTGGCCCACCCCGAGGCCCAGAGAGGCCACAATGGAGATGCTCTGGCTCCAGCCACACTTTCCCCCAGACACCTGAGCCACAGACTAAGGGAAGGAGATCGTCTCTCCTATCTACACTTTGAGGAAAGCCAGGCGGCAGAGACTAAGCATCACTGAACATCGGCCCAGTGCCAGATACCAGGTCCAGTGCTGAGGATGCCAGAAGGAAGGCGCTATGGGCAGGGAAGGCCCCTGGGACAGACTGCCTGGAGAAGAAGTGAGGGCATTCCGGGCCTGGGGAATCCCCAGTGAGAATCCCCGAGTAAGAAGCGGCAAGAGGCCTGCTGTCACTGGAAAGGGGTGTGAAGGGCCCTCAGGGACTGCCTTAGAAAGGGCTCTGAATGCCAAGAGAGAATTTCGTGCTGGATCCCAGAGGCAACAGAGAGCCCCAGGATTCACTGAGTGTGTATGGGGGTGTGGGCCCTGTAAAAGGAAACAGCCCACAGGTCAGTAGAGGGGTGACCATGGAAGGGGACAGGGAAGGGCTTCCTGCAGAACATGGGTCTTGAGGGAAGGCAGGAGGTGAGGAGGAGGAGGGAGCAGCTTCCATAGGGGTGGGCCAGGGACAGGCTGTAATGCTAATGGGAATTTGAAGATCTTCCCTGCCCTTCAACAGGCCTAGGTGAATTTGAGGACCTTTCCTGATTTGAAAATAAACTCTGCCCCCTAATAGGCGGCAGGCACTCACACGGAGCTTGTGATGGTGGGGCTTGTTCTTCATGGACGCTCACACCTTGTGACTTTGTGATTGGGCAGTGGGTCAGGAGGGTTGTGATGCTCTCTGACCCTGGAGAAGGCTCTGCTTTGGGGCTCACCTTGGGAAGACTTGTGTGATGTGGCCAGATGAGACTGGGCAGCCACTGAGCCCCCCTGGCTTTGATGTTGGTGCTTCTCTCTCTGGTAACTAACTGTATGTATGTGATGGTCAGACAGCTAGAAGCCCCGCCTGTTGGTCTGCTAAACTGTATTATTTTCTCTGTCTGTATTTTTTGTCTGCTTGTAACTTCTGTTTGTATTCTCTGAAGTTCAGGGTGCAGGCTTTTCCCCCTGAACTAGGTAAATGACATATGTTTGATCAAAGTAAGATTGTGAACCCCTTTTGAGTTGCTTTCCTTTAGAAAAGCAGATCAAAGAACCTGTGCTAGCAGCCCTCCTGGGTATGCTAGGGGGCTTGCTGCTACACAGGCCCAGAGCTGGGGGCTGAAGGGGGTAGATTCAGAGTCATGGAGGAGCACTGGCCACCAACAAGGCCCAGTCCTGAGGCCCCAGAACTGGCAGCTGGGGCTGAAAGCATCTGTGCTGATGGATGGTGGAGGATGGGGAAGGACCCCCACAGAGGACAGAGGCCCGTGGCCGCCTTTTCTAAACTGGCCACCCAGTCTCTCTGCCAAGTGTGCATGACTGTTAGGAACAATCCAGAAAAGGAAGCCAGGTGCCCCAGTTTTAGCAGGGCCTTCTGAGAATGGCTGAGTGCCTGCTAGAGACACAAGGGATGTAGCCCCTGCCCACCTCTGTCTACATGCCTGAGGGGCCTGGAATGAGAAAGGTCTGCAGGCCTTTAGCTGGGACATGGGAAGAGGGACGGGCAGATCTGGTGGCTCAGCCTAGGGCAAAAAGATCACCCTTATCCTGTGGCAGAATGGAGAAGCACTGATTAAGCTCTTACTGTATACCAAGCATTCACTAAATGCAAGGACTGTGCCTGCCCTTGAGGGGCTGACCTGCTGATGGGGGATCATTAGATTCAGGGGTAAGAGGCGCCTCTCACAGGGAGGACGGGGCTGGAGACTGTGAGGAGCCTGGAGAAGATCCCCAGCAGGCACTGGGGGAGAGGACCTCAGGGGTCCCAGAGATACATGGCCCTTCCCTTGGTCCATCCTCAAAACAGCCCTGACAGTGTTCCTTGGGGACACCTGGGGGCTTCTATTTTTGTGGGGAGGTCTACATTCACAGGAGTTTTTACTGAGGGACTCAGACTGGGGAAGCCTGGGTTCAGATCTTGCCAGGGCTACTATTTCTGTTCTTTATGCACTTGGGGCCTCAGTTTCTTCCCCTGTAAAAGGAAGAAGCTGGATTAGAGGCCTCCAAGGAGTTTGCCAGATTTAAACACAGGCTTCTTGGACCCTTCTGGCTGAGACAGAAAGGGCAGGTGCTCTGGGCCAGGCCTGCACCAAGTATGCAGGGTCAGGGTGGCAGTGGGTCAGAGGCCAACTAAGATGCCTTCCCAGTCTGTGGCTGCAGAGGGGAGTCCTGAATGGGGTGGACAGGAAGTGGGCCAGCAGAGCCAGGTGGTCAATCCTGCCTCAGACACTGAGGAGCCCTATGAGCTGTAAAATGGGCAGGCTGGCCTCGTGGTCCTGACACAGCCATGCTGTTGCCTGTTAATACCGCCCTCCCCAGCCGTTCTTCCCCTTGACCTGCTTCCTGCTTGAAATGAAGGGGTCCAAATGCATGTCCTGGTTTGCCACTGATTCTGAGAATCGGCTTCCCCATAATACCCTGGGTTCAGGGGCAAATCAGCCTGAATGAGATCAGCCTCGCGCCTGGCAACAGGGACCTCGACTGATCAACCTCCCCCCATCCCTGCTCCACTCCAGCTCCTCCCTGAATGGGGCGACTGTGCCCCAGCAGGAGGGCTGCTGTCACCACTCACCTTCCCACACTTGCTCTGCTCTTACCATTTCTGGGCCCGGTCCCCCGCTGCCCGCCCTCTGTGACCCCAGCAACTTTGGGGGCCATCCCCACTCTGCTATGCAGTCTCCTTTTAGGTCAAGGACACCTGAGGACCCTTCCAGCTTGGACCCAGCCCCAGCTCCATTTGTGGGGCCTCCACACAGAGCAGAACTTCGGACACAACTGTCCCTCTGAGCTCTGACTTCTGGACGGCCGGGCCTGGAGGGAGACTGGTCACTATGACCTCGGGGGCTCACGGCCCCAGCAGCAGTACCTTCTCCCGAGGTCCCATGTTCCTCCAGAGAGCTCCCAGCCCCTGTCTCATCCTTCTCTGGCAAGACATCTCCGCAGTATGGGCAGAAGTGGAAAGTTGGCTTTACCTCTCCCCGGCACGCTGGGCAGAAACGGATGGTTCTGTGGGAGAGCAGGCACCGACAGTCAATCACCAGGGAGTGCCCACAGAAGAAGGGAAAGGAAGGAGCTGGAGGCCAGCCAGAGTGGGGCCTCCCCCACCCCCTGCTGTTTTCTGTGACCCCATCAGCAACTCCTCAGGGGACTTCAGGGACCCCCTGCCTTCTCACAGCAAATCAGGTCTGAGGGCATGACCTGAATCCAACCTCCATGGCTCAGCTGTGACCCCTCCTCAGGCCATGACCCTCCTAAGGCTGTGACCCTCTGGCACCAGTGGGGATAGGCTTGGAGAGGCCCACTGTGAAGCTCTATGAGGTCCTGGTGACCAGGCCCCCTGCATCTCTGTGGGCCTCAGTTTCCTCTCAATAACACGGAGAGTTGGCATTTGGGTGATGCTGCCACCTCCATGCAGAGCTCTGTGTAGAGGGCAGGACAAGAGCCCTGGGGTCTGGAGGTCTGGGTCTGAATACAGGTGCAGACTCGTGTTTCGTGATGGTATCACCGGATTTCCCTGGGTCTGTCTCTGAGGGGGTGACACCTGTGCCACTGCCCTGTGCCAGGGCGCTATGGAAAGGGGACTCTGTGTACTTTTAGAGCTAGAGAAGCAGGAGTTAGGTCCCCTTTCCTCAGGCACCTCAAAAGGCCAGGTGCACGGCTATCAGGGAACTTCCTGAGGGCAGGGCAGGGGCCCATCCAGGTACAGCACACAGCTCAGATATACTAGGGGGAGACAGGTAATAAATGTTGAATGAATGAAACAACTTCTCCCTTTCTTGGCCTCTCTTGTCCCATCTGTAAAATGGCCATGGGATGGGGAGTCAGGGTGCTCCTGAGGGATGATAGAATCCAGCCCCTCATGTAGCAGAGATGTAACTCCCCCAGGGTCTCTATGCAGCAGCCCTGGGGGACAAAAGACCGCTGGAGCCAAGGGGTCACAATCCCTGCCCAGACAAAGGTCCAGAGCCAGACTAAAACCCACATGGGAAGCATTTACCCCAGTGAATAAAAACACAATGTGACCCAGATAATGTGAATTTGTGGTTTTCTAGGTCAATCTGGCAGCAGGCATGACTTCCCTCTGTCACCACTGAGCTGGGCACGAGCACAGTAAGCCTGAGCCTCCAGGGGAGAGGGGCCCTCCCAGGGAGTCGGGGGCCAAAGAACCAGGAGCCCAGGAAGGGGAGAGCCCCGGGAGCACAGAGGGGCAGAGGAGAGGCCCAGAATAAAGACAAGGGACCTTGGAACACAGACCATGGAAGGGACGTTGGACACCGAATGTAGGGCTGAGGAGAGGGGCTTTGGAACACAACAGCCAAAGGGGGAAGGGAACTCAGCTGCGGCAGGCCTGGAGAGGAGAAGCAGCCATGCAGGGTCTGAGTGGAAGGGAACCAGTGCAGGGTGGGGCCTGCTCAGGGCCATGCCAGTCCCCCATCTAGGGCCCAGTCCTGGGGGCTCCACAACACCCCAGACACTGTGTCTGCTTGGGTGCAGGTCCCAGGCCAATAGCCACCAGAGCTACAGGCTGGTCCTCAGGGTGCCCCTCCTTCTAGCCCAGCCCAAAGCCCCACACTAACTGAGAAGGCCCCTCTCCAGGGAGGGGGTGGAGTAAGATGCCACTTCCAAGAGAGTTCCCCAAACAGGGCCTCCCCGAAGCCTCCTGGAAGCACCCACCCCAGGGAGAAGGGCTTGGGTACCCCCCGAAGCCGAGGGAAGTAAAAGACCGGCGTCTTTTCTAGACTTCCTTGTTTGTCCTGTTTCTCAGGCTGGCATTCTTGCATCACCCCTACAGAGAACTGAGCTGAGGGAGGGAAAGGAAACAACACTCCCACCACCCCAGAGGAGAAACTGAGGCCCCAGGTGCCCTCCTGAAGGCGCAGAGTCCTACCGGTTCTTAGGTGAGCTCCCCAGTCCAAACATCATTCTCCTGCTGTGGGGAGGGAGTGCCCTTCAGCTGCAATGCCCTGTGGCCCTGGCACTATCTGGGAGTGGCTGCAGACTTTAGTTAGGCACTCCTCTGGGCTGGGCAGGGATACACAGGTGGGAGGAACCAGAAGGCCCAGGCTGTGTGTGTAGAAGGAAGTCAATGCTTCCTCCAGGCTCTGGGCTCCCTCTGGGCCCAGTTCCCTCTTCTCAAAGGTGGCTGGACATGCCCTGGTGTTCTCCCCATCCTCAGGCTCTCTGTTTACAGAGAAGGGGCCTGAGGTGCGGAGGGGGAAGGGAGTGCCCATCACACAGTTAAGTGACAAAGCCAGGACCACACACCTACAAGTGACCACTGTGCAGGCAGGACCATCACCGCCAAAGGGCCCCAAGCAGCCCCAGCCACTGGGGACCCAGACAGGAAGCGCCTTTCTGTTAAAATGCTGCCCAATGGTTCAGCAACCAGCAGTGACCAGGCTTGGGCCACCCCTGAGGCCACAGGGCCTCTCCATGCCTCCTTCGGCCTTGGCCTCCAGCTCAGCACATCCCTTGGCACTGGTGGGGGGAGGGCACTGACTAAAGGCCTTGTCATTCATTCATCCTGATAATGATGGCCAGCATTAGTAAGGAGCATTTATAAATATTACCTAAGCCTCAAACAATCTGGGAGGTGGGGCTATTATCACCTCTATTTTACAGGTGAGGAAACTGAGGTGGTTTGGCCAGAGTCCTGCCCCCCCAAGCATCAGCGCCCTGTCCTCAGTGCCTGGGGCCCTGAGGAGTGTGGAGGACCGGGCCGGGCAGGAGAGAAGCTCAGACAGGCCCATGTGAAGGAGGGAGAGCCTGGACCAAGAGGCCACCGAGTCCATGTTGGAGCTGCTCCCCTGGCATGGCCCCAGTGTGGCTTCAGAGTGCCAGGGCCACGTTCTCTGTCTCTGGGCTCCCCTTGGAAGCTCAGCTGTATGAGCTAAGTCGAATGCCAAGGGCTGCCTCCTCGTCCTGCCCGATCCTAGGGGCGCTGGGAAGTCTGTCCTTCCAGGAGGCCCCTTTGGCTGGTGGGCAGGTGGATGCCACCACGGGAGGTTCCCAGCCATGGGCCCAGGGCCGGCCGCTGCCTGCCAGCCAATCAGACTGCTCTCCATCACCCAGGGCGCCTGGGCCTTGGGGACCAGGAAGGCTGTCTGAGCTGCCCTGAACTCTAGGACAGCTCCAGGCCCTAGCTGCTGGCCTTGTGACTGACCCTTCTTATTGGTAACAGCTCGCCTTCGCACCTAGGAAGCACCACAACACCCAGAGCGCTCACTGGAATCACGGAAGACCTGTCATCCTCAGGTCAAATCCAGTTGCAGACACTGACTAGCTGTGTGACCCTGGGCAAGTCACTTGCCCCCGTTTGCCTGAGGTCCCTCATCTGTAAAAAGGGCTGGAGAAGGAAATGACAAACTGCTCCAGTAGCTCTGTCAAGAAACCCCCCTGGGGTTATGGAGAGTCAGAGCCACCAGAAGGAGGAAGTCTGACCCCTAAGACGAATGCGTGGAGCTCTGTGCTTCGGTTTACATTAGTTTCCATCCCAACACCTGATGGAGCCTTGATCAAGGCAGCTGGGGCTGACACTAAGGTGAGGAGGAAGGGCATGCGGGGCGGGGGGAGGGGGGGAATGGAAGAGAGATGGGAGGGGGAGGGAGCCGTGAGGGCAGACAGGAGGGGGGGGTGAGGCTGAGATCCCTCCAGCTGGGGTGTACCCAAAGGGGGAAGTTTGGGGGGGCTGTCCCGGGAGCTGTCCAGCAGGCGGCATCTCGCACCTCCGCACCTTTGCACGGGCTGTGCCCCTGCCGTGGTGTTCGCCCCCTCCGATACTGCAGGTCCCGGATTAGGGGGAGTATCCCTGTTAGCAGGTGGATCCCCGAGGGCAGGGGCGGCCCTAAGGAGCCCGATATTCATTCTGGTGCGGGAGGGAGCAAGGGGGAAACAAGAAGCGGCCCAGAGGAAGGGTGGTGCAAGAGACCCCCCCCGCCCCGCTGTGAGCCTCAGTTTCTCCTCTGATAAAAGCGCCGCGAGCGCGTGTGGCCTCGGCTCTGCCCAGCTCTCCAGCGTGAGGAGGAGGAGGAGGGGTCCCCAGCACCCTTCCCGGGCCCCGAGAGCTCTGGAATCGGGAGCCTAAGAGACTGGGGCCACAGGAAGGACTCAGTCAGTCTCTCCAGCTGTGAAAAGGGCCGGAACCTTGGGGGAGGAGTCGATAGCTTGACGTCACGAAGCAGGGAGGGGCGGTAGAAGACTGGAGGTGACGTCACAGGAGGCGGGAGCAATACCCGCGTCCCTCCCCCTTCCCAGCTGTGCTCCCCTACCCACCCCCACCCCCCTCACCTGGAGGGGCTGTTCGTAGCTACTTCATAGGTCAGGGCTGCGCGCGCATCGCCAGCCCCGCCGCGGCATTGCGCACGCGCGGGCCGCTTTCCGGACCTACTCTTTCGAGACTCCATTTCGCAAAAGTCTCGGCAGCGCCCGGCTTCCCACGGGTCGGCCGCTGGACCATGGACACAAGCTTTTCCGGCTGCCGCCTCTCGCGTCCCGGAAAGGTCCCGGTTGCGTAGCTAAGGAAAGGCGATAAGGAAAAAAAAAAACAACACGGGCTCTCTGAGCATGCACCGGCTCGAGAGGGTCACGTGCGATCCTCCAATCAAAGGCCGCTCCTTGGCCACACCACACACCCCCCCCTTCTGGTTTGCTCTCTTTTTCTCTGCGCCTGCTCATTTCCATAACAACCCGCGGCGTCTTCCGCCCGTCGCTGCGTTAGCGACTTCTGGGAAATGTAGTCCAGAAGGTGACTGCGACGCCCATACCCAGTGAGTTTGGAGAGGAGGGCTCAGTATGCTGGCTGGAGAAAGAAGGAAGATGGAGGAGGGGACCCTTCCTCACCCCTCCCCGAGGCATTTGTTTTTAAACTTAGAAGCATCTTCTAGCAAGTTCGTCTGGTGCAACTCCGCTCTCCTCCCCTCCCATTTTATAGAGGGGGAAACTGAGGTCTGTGCTGCCACCAAACCGTCGCTCGCATAGGCTCCCCCTCCTCTGTCACCGCCTCCAGCCTGGTGCAGACCCTAAGCGTCTCACCCGTGGCCTGGTCTGCCCGCTGCTGGTGGGGCTGCCTGCCCCGGGGGTTCCTCCCCCGAGATGCCTGATACATTGTGGCCACGAGGATAGTAACAACAGGAAGTAGCCTTAGCCCGAGGCTTTAAGGCTTGCGAGGTGCAATGCTGATGCTTCTTTTGATCCTCACAAAGACCCAGTCCAACTAGCCCACTTGGCCACTAGTCCAACCTGTACTTGACCCAGTTACTGGGGTTAAGTGGCTTGTCCAGGGTCCCACAGCTAGTAAGTTTCTGTCAGGTCTGTCCACTTCGCTGCCTAGCTGCCTAAAATACTATCTCTCCTCTTAGCGTCCAGGCCCCTCCGCACACCTTTCTTCAGTTATTTCATATTAGAGATATTATTCCACCTGCCGCCTCAGTAGAATTACACATGTGGTCCCTCATACTTCACTTCTGCCTCGAAGAGCCCCTTCTTCATTTGTTTCTGTCCTGCCTCTTCCTGACATTTGGGGTTTTCTTGGCAGAGACGCTGGAGCCCTTTGCCATTTCCTTCTTCAGCTAATTTGACAGATGAGGAAACTGAGGCAAACAGGGTGACGTGATTTGCCCTGGATCACACAGCTAGGAGGTTTCTTCGGCTGGATTTGAACTCAGGTCTTCCTGCCATCAGGTCTGGTGCTCTCTGCACTGGGCCACCCAGCTGGAGAATCCCTAACTTCCTTCAAAGCCCAGGTCCGGTGCTACTTTTGTCCCTCTTAAGTCCCTCTGTGTTATGTGTGCTTTGTATATTTTGTATTTGATCCTCTGTGTTGAGGTTGTATCCCTGGTAGAATGGGGGTTTGGTGACGGCAAAGTCTGTCTTGTTTCCGTCTTGTCTCCAGAAGCACTTAGCACAGTGTCCTGCAAGTGACTGGTCTGAATGGTTTTTAAAATTGGATTACTCATTTTACCAAAGTCACTGGAGTCACAGAGAGCCCAGAGATCAATCAATCAAACCTCTGACTCCCTGTTTTCCCTTTTCTCTGAGCCTCAGTTTCTCTCTCTGTATAAGGAGGGCGTTCCTGGTGCCAGAAATACTTTATCCTGCTCCCCCCATTCCTGTCATGGGAATGCTGTCCATACTTTCATCTCTGTATCCCCGAGGCTGGGGTTTCACCCTTTACCCCTCTCAGCTGCTTGGATTCTGATATATCTGAGCCTTGGTCATAGAACGTCTTCGTAGGAAGGGATGTCAGTGGCCACTAGTCCAACCTGTACTTGACTGAGAATCCCCTCTGTGGTATAGCCAGTTTGGCAATTCATTCAGCCTCTGCTAGAAGCCCTCCACAGACAGAGGGGCCACCAGCTCTGGGGACGGCCCCTTCCACCTTGGGAAGTACTAAAGGTTAGTGAGGCTTTCCCTCACTGGGCCTAAACTGGCTTCTTGGCCATTTCCCCATTTCCCTGCTTCTGCCTCTGGAACCAAAAAGAACAAGGCTGATCCCTTGTGATCACAGACCACCCTGCCCCCCATGGCTACCCAAGGCTTCGGGATGAAAAGCTGTCTCAGTCCTGCCTTCCCATTAGAATGACTTCCCATTAGATTCTCTATTATATGCTTCAGCACTTAACAGTGCTTTTTTCATTCATTCACTCCTTTACTCATTCATTCTCTCTCCTTCCTCTGTGTCTCTCCAAGGCTCTGCACGCGAGAACACTAGATAAACTTTTACCAAATAACTGAGCATGAACTAAGGAAAAAAGCCCAAGTTAGGGACTTGGATGGCCTGGCTTACCCTGGGAACTTCAGGTGCTGGTCTCTTTCCCTCCCCGGGGCCCCAGTTTCCTCCTCTGGAAAAAAAAAAGTGGGGGGCTTTGCCTATCTGGTCAGTCTTTTCTAGCTCTCCCAGCTCTGATA
The DNA here is from genome assembly GCA_011680675.1 of Gymnobelideus leadbeateri. NCBI lineage: Eukaryota > Metazoa > Chordata > Mammalia > Diprotodontia > Petauridae > Gymnobelideus > Gymnobelideus leadbeateri. Next base: position 501,658 of record WOXC01004443.1, read on the forward strand.
GTTGATGCTCTAAGCTCCCTGGGAGCCTAGAAAGTTAAGGTCGAAGGCACATGTGCACCCTCTACCTGGGAACCAGCTGAGCATATGGAAGTTGGGTCAGGTTCCATCTTGGCCACAGCAGCTGGTTAGCCTTCTCTTTGGAAGGAGATGTTCGGTGAGACCAAGCCCCGGAGCCCACTTCACCAGGGGTGAGGATGAAATGGGATAATGATCAGGGAAGATTCTCATCTCAAAGTACTACATAAGGCACAGCCGTTATTAGGATTGTGTTGTTGGTATTTTAAATGAGTTTTTTTTTCATTTTATGTAAAATCCACCTCTCTCCCTCTCCCTGCCTTTTCCCCAATTTAAAAAGAAAGGGGAAAAGAACCCTGTAACAAATATTTATAATCTAAACAACTTCAGACATTGGCCATATCAAAAAAACAAACAAACAAACAAAAAAAAAACCAAAACCAACCAAACAAAAAGAGCTTCAATCTGCCCTTGGAGTCTGTTATTATTATGAGGTAAGGCCCTCCCAGGGCAGTGAGGTGCCACAGTGTATAGAGTGTTGAGCCTTGTATTAACAATGCAATATTCACTATGCCTATGGCAATTATAAATAGGCTTATGTGGTTATTAATCACAAAATATATCATTCTCTCTATATGGGGGATAAAGCCAGAGAATTTATTAAAATACCAAATAACCGAGTCCCAAAACCAGAAAAATCAAAGCCATCAGGGTAGTTATGAAATTGGCACAAGTAGTTAACATAGTAAACAACCACATTCTTAAGCCTTCAAAACAGAACAGGCTACTTCAGGCAAAGGTCCTTCTCTCCCGACTCTCAGCAACTGCTCAGCGTCCAGGAAGCATGCTCACAACAGCTCCGGCCCCCCGCAGTTCCAGTTCCCGGCAGCCCCCAACAAGAGTCCTTAGCAGAAATTCTGGCTGGCTTAAAAAAGAGATTTTGGGCCTCCACCTCTACCTCGGCAGTTACTGCTGTTGCTGTGGCCACCAACAGTCCCCAACGGAACTCTAGCTTTTTTTTCTGCTTCCTCTTGCCCCTCCCCTTCCTGCTATGTCAGCAAGTCCAATGGGGCATGGAAGATCTTTAAATCCCATAACCCTTACAGGCCTGGAGTCAGGAAGACCTGAGTTCAAATCCAGCCTCAGACACTCATTAGCTGTGTGACCCTGGGTAAGTCACTTAACCCCGGTTGCCTCAGTTTCCTCATCTTTAAAAAGAACTGGAGAAGGAAATGGCAAATCACTCTTGTTTCTTTGCCAAGAAAATCCCAAAATGGGTCATGAAGAGGCAGACACAACATGAGAGTTCTCTTCAAGTGAAGGGTTGTCACGTGGGAAAGGGGCTTGCTTTGTCCCAAACTGGCCTCCCTGCAACTCCTCACACACTGTACTGCACCTCCCATCACTGTCTCTCTGCACTTGCTGTATCCCATGCCCGGAGCACCACCCGTCCTCCTCTCCAAATCAAAATTCCTCAATTTCCACTTCCTCCAAGAGACCTTTCCTGGTCACCCAGCCAAGCAAGGGATAACTTTCCCCCCCTTTAGTCTTTCTCATGTGCTTTTTGTTTTATTTTATTCATTAAAAAATATTTATTTTTAGTTTTCAACATTCATTTATATAAGATTTTGAGTTTTAAATTTTCTCCTCCTTCCTCTCCTGGGGGAGGAGAGGATATTAAAACATATTAAACATATTTTTACATTAATCATGTTGTAAAGAAGAATTAGAACCAATGGGAGGAACCACAAGAAAGAAGAAATGTTATAATCTTGGTTGCATTGGTTTTGTTGGTACAAAAACTTGTCAACTTAATGTAATCAAAATGATCCATTTTGATTGTTTCGTCGTAAATTCTTCCCTTCTCCATAAATCTGACAGGTAAACCATTCCTTGCTCTCCTAATTTGCTTATAGTGTCAGCCTTTATACCTAGATGGTGCACCCATTTTGACTTTATTTTGGTATACGGTGTCTGACATTGGTCTATACCCAGTTTCATTTAGATCTGACTTTATATGTATGAAAAGCATTTTGTAATTGTGTTCATATAGTTTCTGGGTTTTTTTGGCAGGGAGACTCCCAAATGTTTTATAACGTCTATAGTAACTTTAAATTTCTCTTTCTATCTCTTGCTGTTGGGCTTTATTAGTAATATATAGAAATGTCAAGGATTTTGTGGGTTTATTTTATATCCTGAAACTTTGCTAAAGTTATTATTATTTCAAGTAGTTTTTTACTTGATTATCTAGGATTTTCTAAGTATATCATCATATCACCTGCAAAGAGTAATAGCTTAGTTTCCTCTTTGCCTATTCTAATTCCTTCTTTTCTTATTGCTAAAGTTAGTGTTTCTAGTACCATATTGAATAACAGTGTTGATAATGGACATCCTCATTTCACACCTGGTCTTATTGGAAATGCTTCTAGCTTATCCTCATTACATATAGTACTTGCTGATGGTTTTAGGTAGGTACTACTTATCATTTTATGGAAGGTTCCAGTAGGTAGTGCAGTGAGTAAGAGCGCTGGCCTCGGAGTTGGGATGACCTGGGATCGAAACCGGCCTCAGAAAATGAGCCCCCACACATAAATAATGACTGGCCGTGTAACCTTGAGTACTTAAGTAACCTTAAGTTACTTAACCCCAATTGCTTTAAAAAAAGTTTTTTTCTGTATCTCTTGAGATAATCATATGGTTTCTATTAGTTTTATTGTTGATATGGTCAATTATGCTGATAGTTTTCCAAATTTTGAACCAGTCCTGCATTCCTGGAATAAATCCTACCTGGTTGTAGTGTATTATTCCTATGATAAATTGCTTTAATCTTTTTGCTAATGTTTTGTTTAAAATTTTTGCATCTATATTCATTAGGGAAATTGGTCTGTACTTTTATTAAAAAAATTTTTTTTTTGGCTTTTTGGAGGGGGGAGGGCAAGGCAATTGGGGTTAAGTGACTTGCCCAGGGTCACATGGCTAGTAAGTGTTAAGTGTCTGAGGTCAGATTTGAACTCAGGTCCTCCTAACTCCGGGGCTGGTGCTCTATTCATTGTGGTCTATACTTTTCTTTCTCTGTTTTGACCCTTCCCAGTTTAGGTATCAGTACCATATTTACATCATAGAAAGAGTTTGGCAGGACTCCTTCTTTGCTTATTTTCCCAAATAGTTTATATAGTATTGGAATTAATTGTTCTTTAAGTGTTTGATAGAATTCGCTTATAAATCCATCTGGCCCTGGAGAATTTTTCCTAGGGAGTTCATTGATGGCTTGTTTAATTTCTTTTTCTGAGATAGGGTTATTTAAGTATTTTACTTTCTCTTCTGTTAATCTGGGTAATTATATATATATATATATATTTATTTATTTTTTGCTTTTTAGAGGGCAATTGGGGTTAAGTAACTTGCCCAAGGTTACACGTTTTTGTTTGTGTGTGTTAAGTGCCTGAGGCCGAATCCGAACTCAGGTCCTTCTGACTCCAGGGCCAGTGCTCTATTCACTGCGCCACCTAGCTGCCCAATTTATATTTTTGTAAATGTTCATCCATTTTACTAAGATTTTCAAATTTATGGGCATACAGTTGGGCAAAATAGTTCCTAATTACTGTTTTAATTTCTTCTTCATTGGTGGTGAATTCACCCCTATAATTTTTGATACTGGTAATTTGGTTTTCTTCTTTTTTTAAATCAAATTAACCAAAAGTTTATCTTATTTTATTGTTTTTTCATAAAACCAGATCTTAGTTTTATTTATTAGTTCAATAGTTTTCTTCATTTTAATTTTATTAATCTCTCCTTTGGTTTTTAGCATTTCTAATTTGGCATTTAAGGGGGATTTTAAATTTGTTCTTTTTCTAGCTTTTTTAGCTGCATGACCAATTCATTGGTCTCCTCTTTCTCTATTTTATTCATGTAAGCATTCAGAGATATAAAACTTCCCCTAAAAACTGCTTTTGCTGCATCCCATAAGTTTTGGTATGTTGTCTCATTTTTGTCGTTCTCTTGGATGAAGTTATTGATTGTTTCTATGATTTGCTTATTGACCCACTCATTCTTTAAGATTAGATTATTTAGTTTCCAATTGATTATTATTCTATCTGTCCATGGTTCTTTGTTACATATAGTTTTTATTGCATCATGATCTGAAAAGGATGCATTTAATATTTTTGCCTTTCTGCATTGGATTGTGAGGTTTTTATGCCCTATTACATGGTCATTTTGTGTGTGTGTGTGTGTGTGTGTGTGTGTGTGTGTGTGTGTGTGTGTGTGTGTGTGTGTAGGTGCTATGTACCACTGAGAAAAAGGTATATTCCTTTCTATCCCCCTTCAATTTTCTCCAGAGGTCTGACCATGTCTAACATTTCTAAAATTCTATTCACCTCCTTAACTTCTTTCTTGTTTATTTTGTGGCTAGAGTGATCTAGTTCTGAGAGGAGGAGGTCGAGGTTCCCCCACTAGTATAGTTTTACTGACTTTTTCTTCCTGTAACTCACTTAACTTCTCCTCTAAGAATTTGGACTCTACCACTTGGTGCAAATCTGTCTAGTAATGATGTTGCTTCATTGTCTGTGGTACTTTTTAACAGGATATGGTTTCCTTCCTTATCTTTTTGATGAGATCTGTTTTTGCTTTTGCTTTGTCTGAGATTAGGATTGCTACCTGCCTTTTTTAGTTCAGCTGAAGCATAATATATTCTACTCCAATTTCTACCTGTACCCTGTGGGTATCCCCCGTTTCAAATGTGTTTCTTGTAAACAGCATATTGTAGGATTATGATTTTTAATTCATTCTGCTTTCCACTTCCATTTTATGCAAGAGTTCATCCCATTCACATTCATAGTTATGATTACTATCTGTGTCTTTCTCTCCATCTTATCCCCCACCCAAGGAGACAACCTTCTGCTGAGCTCAGGTTTCTAATTCTTACAGGAAAAGCCCCATAGTGTCCTAGGAACTTAGTTGGGATCAGAGTTTCTTTCTCAGAGAGGAGAATCCCAGTTTTCACTTTTTTCTTTTCTCTGTTGGCTTGGATCCTCTCTTTCCCCATTTTCTTTCTGTCATTTTTTTTTACCTTTTCCTTATTTGCTTGGGTTGAGACAGCAAGTTTTAAGCAGATTATAACCTTGAACAAACTTCATGAAAGCCTTGCTGTTTGCTGCCTTTTCCTAACTCTTTCTGGGTGAATTTGGGACCTCCAGACCACAGCTGGGGCAGGCTTAGGCTCTCTCCAGTCTGTAGGTTGGAGATTTGTGTCACATGAGCTGTTTTGAGACTATTGCCAGGCACACAAAAGACCAATGATTGATACTCCTTTGGACCCCAGAGAGCCTTCTTGGGTTGGGGATATGGACAAACGTGAAAAATGCACCCTGGCAGATGTGCTGAGGACAGCAAATATTTGATAGGGAAGGAGGGTGGGGAAGTTGAATTATGCTAGAGGGGTTGTCATGGGGATTAAATGCTGAGATTTTCCCTTGAACTCTGGGGAGCTCTAAGGACATGGTGACTCATTATTTGGGCCTTTTCAGATGACAACTTTCCTATTGGCTGCTTCTAGTCATGTGGGGGCCCAGCACTGAAAGGACTTGGCATGGTCCTCCCTGACCCATGACAGCAGCTTCCCATTGGGGCCTCTTAGCAAGATGTAACTCTATTGAGGGACAGAGAAGGACAGCCTCCTTCCCTACCCTGGTATCATGGCAATCCTACCCACACAGCAGGTAGGGCTGGGAGCTGAAGCTAGGCCACCTTGCTCCTGGGGGCTTGGTAGCTCCGGTCTTTGGTGTGTTTCCTTCCCTTCCATAGGTGACCTTGTGAGTTGGAAATGTCAGCATCCTCTGGAGTGGTTGGTGGTTGTTGCAGCAACTGCAAGAAAAGCTTCTCCATTGGAAAGAAGAGCCACCAAAAAGGAGACCAAGTTTGAATGGACAGTGCCCAGCTGAGGTGAAATGCAGATTGCTCGATTAGCAGTGTTACAAAATTGCTCTGTGTTCTAATGGCCTAAGGTTAGATTCCCGACCAGTCCAGCTGTCCCTATGGACAAACATGGAGGAGCTATCCTGGACTCTTTCCTCTGCTCTCCTCCCCACATCCTTTTCAGCTGACATCTCTGACATCCATTCACTTTTCTCCACTCACATGGCCTTGACCTTTATTTGGGCCCTCATGATCTGTCCCCTGGACTAATACAACAACCCCTAACTGAGATCCCTGCTTCCAATCCTTTGTCCGTATAGATGAGAAACAGATTCCTAAAACTCATCTTTGACCATGTCACTCACCTGCTCAAGAATCTTCTGTGACTCCTTATTACCCATAATATAAAATGCAAACCCCCCCATCTTGCATTAAGGCTCTCCACAATATTGTTTGCCTTTCCAGACTTCTAACATATCCTTCCCTGTACTCTCCATACTTGGATGGTTCTGCCTTCTGTTCTCTGCTTTGCAGAATCCCTAGGGGGAAGTTAGGTAGCCCGATGGATAGAATGCTGAACGTGGAGTCAGAAAGACTAAGTTCAAATCCAGCCTCAGACACTTATAGCTGTGTGACCTTAGGCAAATAATTGAATTTCCATATGCCTGTTTCCTCATCTATAAAATGGGGATAAGAATCCTATTTGTAAAATATTTGGCACAAAGCAGGTGTTTAATAAATGCTTGTTTCCTCTTTTCCTTGGAAGCACAGGTCAGGTGCAACAAAGACTTCTGCTGATCCCCCAATTGTTTGGTCTTGTTTAACTCTCTCTCTCTCTCTCTCTCTCTCTCTCTCTCTCTCTCTCTCTCTCTCTCTCTCTCTCTCTCTCTCTCTCTGCCCCATCCGTGCATAGAGTATAACTCCTTCAAGTTACCAACTGCTTTGTTTTTTTCTTTGTACCTGTTGAACAAGCCTAGTGCCTGATACATGGTAGGCCTTTAATAAATGTTTCTTGAATAAAACTGAACTGAGCCATCCAACCCTGATAGCCTGAGCTATTTGTCCTAAGCCCCCTCTGGCCCTGACATCTTATGCTCAGTGTCCCAAGTCTTCTCCAGCTCTTATGTTCTGTGTCCTTAGGTTCTATAATTCTGTAAGTAAAGCTGATGAAACTACTTGCACCCCTGTTACCCAGGGGAATGGATGGACTAGAGTAACAGGTAACAACTTCCACAAACTCTTGGCCTTCCCTGAGCTGCAGTTATTGTGGCCCTAATTGGAGAAAAAGCCCTGCTTGGCCAGGGACTTGGTGATGTCCCAGGAGGAGCAAACTTTCATCCTGAGAGCTGATCATTTCCCTTAATGATTCTGAGTTGCTAATTAGGCCAACCTGAGGAGCAGCTGGAGACCGTCATCTTTCTCTCAACAAACACTGGCTAAAAGTACAACTTTCTGGTGCGCTCTGGGAGTGAGAGGGCAGGGTCAGGGCCAGAGAAGCAGGTGGGCTTAGAGTGGGAGGAGCAGCTCTGGGACCCATTAGGCAGCTCCCAGGGCTCCTGGCTCTCTTGCCTGCTACTTGCCAACTCCACTTTGTCTAAGGAACAGGGTTTACAAAGATAAAAATGGGGCGTCTGAAAATTGCATACACATATTACACATCATACCTATGTAGTAAGTGTGATACAATGCAGAGAAGAGGCTACCACACCCACCATTTACTACTTGTTCTCGCTGAGCTGTCTCAGGTGTGTCTGACTCTTTACGACCCATTTGGGGTTTCCTTGGCAGAGACACTGGAGTGGCTTGTCATGTCCTTCTCCAGCTTGTTTTACAGATGAGGACACTGAGGCAAACAGGGTTAAGTGACTTGTTCAAGGTCACACAGCTAGTAAGTGTCTGAGGCTAGATTTGAACTGAGGAAGATGAGCCTTCCTGACTCCAGGCCTGCCATTCTATCCACAACACCCACCCAGCTGCCAGTATTTTACACACACACACACACACACACACACACACACACACACACACACACACACATTATATATACTATATGTGTGTACACACACATATACATATATACAGGTGTATATACCCATATATACCTATCCATATAAATACACACCCATATATAACCCATATATAGTGAGAACATATCTATATGACCTGTGTGTGTGTGTGTGTGTGTGTGTGTGTGTGTATAACCCATATGTAGTGAGAATACAAGAGTATTTGATTTCCATATGGAAAATTGTTCTCTCTTTAACACATACCACCAATACAATAATGTAAAGAGAAACTGATAAAAATGTGACGTTTTCTGTGGAGACAGTTTAAGCCCCTGATGGTTCTGCCTGGCTTGAATTCATCATCATCTTTCCCAAACAAAACCAGATTCTGCTTTAAGGTTGGAGAGCTGGGCAGAACAAAATGCCTCCTCAGTCACTGGTATGTGGATGGCCTCAGGTTAGGTGACTCCACTGGGAAACACTAAATGGTATCTTCTTCTTGGGGTAGCTTTCTCCAGTTATATAGATGTGTCTCAATACTTTATAAGAAATTAATTCAGACTGTAAAGTCAAAAACTGAAACTGAAATACTGTGGCCACAGAATGAAAAGCCCCTGATGTTGGGAAAGATTGAGATAAAGGAGAAGGAATGGCTGTGGAAGAGATAGATAGATAGTGTTGTGTAAACAATAAACACAAGCTTGGACAGGCTTTGGGATAGCGGAGGATAGAAGGGCCTGACGTGCTATGGTCCATTGAGTCACAAAGAGTCGGATGTGACTCAAAGGCCAGACAGCATAGATGCATCATTTGGACTTGACGGGGAGCATAGAAGATAGAAGGGGAAGGCCTTGAGCTTGAATATGGAGGTCTCAGGGAAGCAAAGGGCAAGGTGATGTGTACGGGAAGGTGCCTTGGTCTCCTCCAGAGAGGAGGCTATCCTGGAGAAGGCTGGGGTCTGTTTGGCCATCTGTGTATGTCCCTTGAAAAGAAAGCTCAATGTGAATAGTACATTTAAAGGAATTGATGCCTATGCAATGCCCATCTTAACTGGTACTGTGTGGCACCTGTGATGGACAGGAGATTTGGAAAACATCTTCACCAAGAGCTGTTTAATGTTAATGAACCACAGGGCCCATCGCTCTAAGGCAGCTAGGCAGGAGGGAGAGGCTTGGGAGGTAGATGTTCTGAGGGCACATGGCTAACCCTACAGGATACTTTCAGAATATCACCCAGGTCTGTATGGCCCTGGATTGGCCAGATGTGACCAGAAGTGGTTCACCCTCTGCAGAGCCATGAGATGGCTGACATCCATGCTGCCTCCTCCAGGGCCAGCGAGCTCCCCTGCCCTGCAAGGACTTTGTATTTTGCTTTCTGTATTTGTGCTCGGTCCTGGAGGAACCGCCCCTGCCAGGGAGGGAGCAAATCATGTTGGCATTTGGAGAGTGGAGGAAGAGCTGGCAGCGAGTGTCCCCTCTGGCCAGTGTGGCTGTCCCTCTCCACCCCTACAGCCTGTGGTGGCAGAGGTAGCTTGCTCCTGTGGGAGTTACCAAGGTCCATAACTCTCGTGGAGCCTCTGCTTGTATGGAGCTGTGTGCAAATCTCTCTCCCGGCAGGATGGAAAGAGTGCCCTGCTCTTGTGTCTGGACTCTGAGTGCTCTGCAGTGCCTTGTATACAGGAGGTGCTTAATAAATGCTCACCAGCTCCTACAGCAGGTGGGACTTCTCCCACTGTCCCTACACCTAATTTCTTTAGCTATCCTGAGGGTCCCAAGCTAGATCCCTCACCCCCTCCAGCCTCTCTTGGTACCTCCCCCTCTCCCTCTGTCCCTCCATCTTATCCACTCCTAGTCCTGGAGCTCGCCCCACTTACAGACTTTCAGGGGACGAGCCCAGTGCCTGGCGCATGGTAGGCCGGTAATAAATCTTGATTGCATCTCCTCCTCTTGCTGTTTGAAGGTCTCTACTCATCTGTGTAAGCTGATCTCCTGTTTATTGTCTGACTCTTCACGGCCCCATCTGAGGTTTTCCTGGCAGAGATACTTGAGTGATTTGCCCTTTCCTTCTCCAGCTCATTTTATAGATAAGGAAACTAAGGCAAACAGGGTGAAGTGACTTGCCCAGGGTCCCACAGCTAGGAAGTTTCTGAGGCTGGATTTGAACTCGGGTCTTCCTGACTCCTGGCCTGTGCCACTGAGCTGCCCTACTGACTTCTCATTGTTCAGCAGCTTTGCCCACTTCCCATTCCAACCAGCTTGACGTTCTTGCTGTTCCCATCCACAGAATTTACCTCCCACCTGCCTGTCCCCTCTGCCTGGAGCAGCCTCCCTTCTCACCAATGTCTTTCAGAATTTCTACTCTGCAGAATGTCCCTGGTTGTTAGTGGATGGCCATGTGGTGCCATATGCACAAAGTGCTGGGGCCTGGAGTCAGGAAGACTTGAATTCCTGAGTTCAAATCTCTCCTCTGACCCTTCCTGGCTGTGTGCCCTGGAGCAAATCACCTCACCCTCTTTGCCTCAGTTTCCCCATCCGTAAAATGGCCTGGAGAAGAAAATGGCAGAACAGTACAGCATCCTTGCCAAGAAAACCCCAACTGGGGGCACTGAGAGTTGGCCACTTATTAGCGTTCCCACCTTCTTTTTCCAGCAGAATGAGGGCAAGGGCTGTTTGGTCCCTGTTCCTGTGTCCGACTCCTAGACCAGCCTGCTCCTTGGAGTGCACTTCATAAAAACTTGGATTCGTGTGAATTAAAAGTTTCTTCATCTAACTTTCTTCTGCCTCTTGCTGTCCCTGGAGACCAGGGCTCGGAGCATCTCAGGGCTCATCTCCCCAGCTGAGGTCTGCTTTGCCAGCTGGGCCCTGGGGCCCGGGACTATGGGGACCAGCCTCCTCTGGCCTGCAGGTGCTTCCCATAAGACCAATTAAAGTGATTTCCTCTAATGAGACGAGCTGTGGGAAGCCCAGCTGGGGCTCAGTCATCCCTGTGGCCTCTGGGCAGCTATGCAGGAGGCCATTCTGGACTCGGCCAGCTTTCCTCTCTCTTTTTCTCTCTCTTCTACCTTCCAATCCCCAGCCCCACCTCCCCTGGACATTACACAGCAAACAACTGAGGAGGACACACTCAGAGGGGGACAGGGGACAGGGTGACCCTGAAAGTCCCATCCAGCTCCAAAGCCAAGATACTAAATAGGTCATGGGCCCAAAGCTGCACAGCCACAGAGGCATCCCCAGAGAGAGCAGAAGAGCTCAGAACAAAGGGTAAAGTCACAGGGCACAGATGCCAACCAAAGCCACCCCAAGGAGGGTATACTGGGCTGGCTAGGAAGGAGTGGCCTCTCCCTCACTGGTCAGCACAGGGACCACTTCCTGGACAGGCTGTGCTGTAGAAGGGACCCTTTGGGGGAATGGACAGGCCTGAATGGCTGGTGAGGTCTCTTCCAACTCTGAAATTGATTGGAATTCTCTGGTTCAGAGACAGATCCATAGTCACAAATGAATCCATCAATAGCATCCAAGCTGACCATACTCCAGATGCTGTGTTAGACACTGGCAGTACACAGTCCTGTCTTCAAAGAGCCTACCTTCTTATGAGGGAAATGAGACACATGTACATTTATGTGCAAAATATATGTAGAATTTCCCTAAAGGCCTGAACATGTCATTCTCTTACTCAGTAAACTCCTGTGGCTCCCTATTGCCCCAGCATTGAATGTAGGCTCCCTGTTTGGCAATGAAAGCCCTTCACAGCTGGTCCCTTCCTACCTGTCTATGCTTTATTACATGTTACTCCCCTTCACGTGTCTCATTCTGAGGGTGGGGGTTGGGGGGGAAGTGTCGGTAAATGATGAATAACCAATTCTCTGGAAAACAAAACATGCAAGGACACACTTTCAGGTTTAATCTGCACCATTAATATTTTCTCCATCACTTTCTTAAGCCTAGACAATCAACAAAACACTAAGTCTAGCCCTGATTTCTATGGTAACAATCAGCCCTCTGGAGCTGGCTGGAGTTGGCTCCTGCACCCCTCTGCTAATAGTAGCATCATCTAGAACGGCCTTCTGATCATATAGTCAGCATTCCATCTCCCCCTTCCATGCTTTTGCATTGGTTGTGCCTCACCCCTGGAATGCCCTCCCTCCTCACTTTTGCTTCTTAGAATCTCCAGTTTCCTTCAAGACACAGATGGTTCAAGCACTGGCCTCTCCACCAAGTTCCTTCTGAGCCCCAGAGCCACTAGCATGGTTCCCTCTCAAGTGACCTTCTGTCTTGTTTCTCTATCTGATATACCCGCGTGTGCATGCGTTGTTGCCCTTGACAGAACATAAACTCCTGGTGATTGGTTGGTTCGCTTTTGTGTCTCTATTGTCAGGGGACACAATGCTTGGTCCATATTAGCTGCTGCTGCTGCTGAACTGAACAAAATTGGGGTCCTCTCCCAGAGCAGCTCCTTTGCAGGATGACTGGGGCAGCTTGGTGGGGGAGCAGAGTTAGTTAGCCAGTCTTGTGGGAGTGCAGCGCATGTGAGGTGAAGTGAGGTCATCAGACCCTGGGCAGAAAGGAAGGATGGAGCCATACTGTGGAAGCCCTTGGACTAGACCCTTGGAGGAGGAAGATGAGTCTGGTAATAGTGTGGAGAAGGGATGAAGGGAGGAGGGTGGGGTAGGAAGGACGTGGGACTAGGATAATAGCCTAGCCAGGCAGCCATGTGGACCATGGAGTAGCAGAAGCGTTTCTTAGGGCCCATCACAAGCAGGTTAGGTTAATTTTTCCTTAAAAGGTAGTAAAACTATCTATGGGAATCAATTGACTCAGGAAACTACAGTCCAGGTTACTGATGTAGCTCTAAGTTACAAAAACAGCTGAGCTACTAGGAACTGATGCTCTTCTTCCCTCAGGTCTCACACAGCAGCCCAGCAGCACGACCAAACCAGCCCAGAAAAGCTTCACTCGGCTGGATCAGCTCCATCCTCAATGTGCCTTCCTTCCCTGCTCCGAAGGTCTTCCTCAAGCCATGGCTAAGTAAACCTCCTTTTGTTAACTGCTGGTCGGACTCTGAATCTGAGGCATTCAAATGGCCGGCTCAGCCCTGGGCTATGACCGATGGTGACCGGGGGATGGGAAGGGGACCGGGAAGGATGCAAGAGCCCAGCAGCTCTCAGATCCCAAACTGATTAATCCAGAGGCTTGGTTATTGAGCTGTGAGACTGGTGAGTGATGGTACCACGGACAGAGCTGTCCAGTCCAAAGCTAGGCAGGCCAAGGAGAAGCTGGAGCACACACCTGGGATCAGAAGACCAGGACTCGAGCCTCCAGAATGTCATCTGTTTCGGCTCCTGTCGGAGCAGGATCCACCTTCTCTAGAACTGCCAGGGAGAGCTCATCCAGCTTCTACTGTGGAGCCCCCAAGGAAGGGGAATCCACTGCCTCCTGAGCTGAAGCAGGAAGGCCTGAGTATTCTGATTCTGGGATCACAGAGCTGTCAGGGACCTTGTGAGTTGTCTGTCTAACCAGTATCTGAAACAGGAATCATGTGAGCAAGCACTGGATGAATATGTGCTGTGCGCCAGGCTCTGAGCTAAGCACTGCTTCTGCATAGCCCTGATGAGTGGTTCTCTCTCCTCTACACAAGCATGGACAGGGAACCCATTTCCTTCCAAGGAAGATATAGTAATGAAGTTTTAGGAACTGGAGCCAAAAAAAGCTCTTATCTGTCTAGGCTGAGGGGCCCGATATTCAGAGCTGCAAGGGACCTCAAAGGTCATCAGCTTGATGGAGATTTGAACCAGGTCCTATAACTATGTCCCAAATGGGGATAAATGTAAGGGTCCACACGTAGGTTCAAACAATCAACTGTACAAGTACAGAAAGGGGAAAATGTGGCTGGAAAAAATGTCAGGGATTTGGGGATTAAGTGAACAGCAAACTCAGTGCAGGTCAGCAGTGTGGTGTGAAGCCAGAAAAGCTCATGGAGCTTCAGCTGCTGGAAGAGCACTTTCGCATCCAGGAGGGAGGGGTCACATCCGTCCGTCCCTGTGCTCCTATATGGTCTGGGAGCCACAGTTTAGGAACAACATGGGTAAACTGGTGGGTGTCCAGAGAAGGGTCTCAAGGAGGGCTGGAGATGAGAGGCTGAGGGAACTAGGGGCATTTGGTCTAAAGGAGACTCAGGAACATGGTGACCCTCTCCAAGTAGTTGAGTCTGCCATGTTGGAGATGCATTGGGCTTTCTCTGCTGGGCCCCAGAGAGCAGAGGAGGGTGTGAAATGAAGGGGAAGGGGCTAATGGAAATGCTGACCTCCCCCAGAGGCAGGAGCAATGGAGGGAAGCTCCAGGCCATCCAGAGGTTTGCAGATGCCCTCCACCATTGGCATCCTGTTCCCTAAGTCCAAGGTGCCATCCCACAATCTCTTCAGACTCGGACTTCATAGCAAATCTTCCAGATTTTTGTCTTTCACGCTCTGCTCCATTCAGCTCAGATCACTCCACTGGTCTCAGGCACACCCAGTTTGGATCCTGTGTCTCCCTGCTCTTCAGGAATCTTTGGTCATTCTCTACCCCCTACCAAGAAAAGTCCCAATCGTTTGCTTGGTGCTTGACTTCTGCAACCTAGCAGTTCCCCTACTTTCCAGTTTTATTTCCCATTCCTGCTCTGCCTACACTTTTTTATCTCCCCATAGTAAAGGACAATTCTTGGCAAAATATTGGAAATGGGGAGAATGCTCATCAATTAGGGAATGGCTGAATGAGTTGTGGTATCTGACTGTAATGGGATACTATTGTTCTATAAGGAATGATGAGCAGGCCGAATTCAGAAAATTCTGAAAAGACTTATATGAACTGATGCAAAATGAAATGAGCAGAATCAGGAAAACATTATACACAGTATCAGCAACATTGTCTGATGATCAACTATGAATGACTCAGCTCTTCTCAGCAATACAATGATCCAAGACAAGTACAAAGGACTCATGAAGGAAAATGCTGTGCACATCCAGATAAAGAACCATGGACTCTGAATGCAGATCAAAGCATATTTCTTCACTTATTTTTTCATGATTTTTCCCTTTTGCTCTGTTTCTTCTTTCATGGTGACTAATATGGAAATTCATTTTACATAATTGCACATATATAACCTATATCAAATTGCCTACCATTTTAGGAAGGGGGAGGGAGGGACAGAGAGAATCAGAACATAAAATCTTGCAAAAATGAGTGCTAAAAATCATCTTGCCCCATAATTGGGAAAAAATAAAATACTATTTAAAAAATAAATTTTTGAAAAGGAAGGATAATTCTATCAAATCAACACATCCTGTGCCTGCCTCTGTGACCTCCCTGTTCCCTGAGTTTCCACTTGTGAAAATCCTGTCCTGCTTTCAGGTCATAGCTCAATGACACCTCCTCAAAGAAGCCTTCCCTGATCACTAGTCACCACCTCCACCCTAGGCTGAAATGATTCCTCCTTCCCCAGACTATACATAGCACAGGTTTGCTCCTGTTTTGTGCACTTCTGTAAGATGATTTATGGTAGAGATCTATTGCTGTCAGAGACTCCCCAGTAAGAAGACTAGGGGCTCCATGGAGAGGAGGATTTGTCTTATTTATCTTTCCAAGGACCAAGGAGAGGGCCCAACATATACTTGGTATTTAACAAATGGTGCCAGGGGTGGCTAGGTGGCGCAGTGAATAGAGCGCCGGCCCTGGAATCAGAAGGACTTGAGTTCTGAGCCAGCCTCCGACACTTAATCCATACAAACAAAAACCTAGCCGTGTAACCTTGGGCAAGTTACTTAACCCCAATTGCTTTAAAAACAAACAAACAAACAAACAAAAAAAAACAAATGGTGCCTATTGGTTGGAAAAGGGCTAATCAAGTCTTGGTATGCATATTTCACAAACATTATTATGAGAAAGATTTCAAGAAACATAGGAAGATTTAGATGAACTGATGCATACAGTGACTGTAATAGAAATGGAATAACAACAACCACCACCACAAAATCAGAAAGGGAAGTCCAAGCTTGGCTTGGAAGAGATTTGGGAAGATACTTCTCTACCTTCCCTGCAGAGGTGAGGGCCTGTAGAAGCAGGCCATTGAAAATCCTACTGTACTTGACTGATGGGCTGGATAATTTTGCTGCTTTCCTCCTCCACCTTCTTTCTTTCAAATTCTTTGTTATAAGGGTTGGCTCTCTGGGTGAGTTGGGGGGAGGAATATATTAGGAAATGAAGGTGCTATAAAAAAGATTGATAAAATTTTAAAAAGAAAACTGTATTAAATTCAGACTCACAGAATGTGTGAATTGGAAAGTTTTTTTTTCTTGCTTTTAGGAGGGCAATTGGGGTTAAGTTACTTGCCCAAGGTCACACCGCTAGTTTTTGTGTTAAGTGTCTGAGGCCGGATTTGAACTCAGGTCCTCCATGACTCCAGAGCTGGTGCTCTATTCACTGCGCCACCTAGCCGCGCCTGAAGGAACTTCTATGGAGTCAGTGTACCCAGGTCCAAATGTCACCTCTTCCACTTACTAGTTGTAAGACCTTAGGCAAGTCACTTAAGCTGTAAGGACCAGTTTTCTCCTTTGTAAAAGGAGGGGCTTGGATTTTTATGGCTTATGAAACTTGTTTCAGTTCTAAATCTGTGGTCCATCTGGCCAAATCCGTGTATCAGAGGAATTCCCACCATAACCTGCCTGCCTGATGAGCAGTTGCCCAGCCTGTTTGAAGATCGCCAAGAAGGGAGAGCCTGACAGCCCCCGAGGCAGCCCCTTCCCCTTTGGGCAGCTCTCATTGGGAGTGATTTTTTTTCTTGATGTCAAGCCTGAATTGATATATGAATTAGTTTTTAGAAGACAGTGTGCCAATTGTCCATAGAGATCTAAGCATACGGGAAGGCAGTGTGGGAACTGGAGATTCAGGAGCTGTGGGTTAGAATTCTGTCTCCTCTTCCTTGATGTAGGATCTTAGGCAAGCACTGCCTTTCCCTAAGCCTCATTCTCCTCATTTGTAAAGCTGGGGTGCATTTGCATAACTAGTGCAGTCTAGTGAGACTATACCTCTTCTCCAAGGATGGGGACGAGTGGGTGGGGGATGAATCCTGAGGACTTACCTGGAATGTCCCCCCACCAACCCTCAAATCCCACCTTCTCTAGGTGGCCTCCCCAGTCCCCAGCTGCCACTGCCATCCCCTGCCCCACGTAGATCTCGTCCATGTGCAGGTTTTTACATGCAGTCTCCCATTCGGTCTTTGTATCTCCAGTATAACCCTAAATGCTCAGTGGCAGGCACATAGGAGGCTTAATAAATGCTTGTTGACTGACTGAGCTGTCCCAACCTGTGGAGGTAGCCTCATCTAGCTTCTTGGCTACAGGCATCGTTACAGTAGGAATGGCTTCTTATATTCAGTTCAGAGTATAAAACCCTCTATGTCCTCATGCCCAGGAGCTGCAGGGCTGGCAGAGCTGCCAGGCTTGGGGGGTGGGATGGGGACTCTAACCTGTGCTGCCAAGTATCCCAAATCAGAACCACGGACAGAGACTAGGGACCATTGGCCTTGCTATATCCTGGAGACGGTTACATTCGGGGTGATCTGCGCAACGTCTCCTTCTCCAGTCCAGAAACTGACCCTTCACCATGACCTGCCCATAGGGTGACAGGGAAAAACATGAAGTGACGGCTAGATGTGAGTGTGGGTGGGGAAACGTCCTGGCCTTGCCATTTGCTGGTTGTGTGACCCTGGATGAGTCACTAGTCTTTGGACCTCCCTTTTCTCACTTGCACTCTGTGGGAAGTGGACTCATCTCTAGGACCCAGTGGTAGCTTCGGTACTCCTTCTTTTCCTTTGTTCTTCACCTTTCTTGGGTCCCTGTCCTCGTTGGAAGCCTAGGAACCCTTTCTCTAAATTTGCTTTTAAATGCACAACATAAAATACCTAGGATTGCAAGGAAAGCACTTACATTCAAATAACGCTCACAGACCCCCTGAAATCTGTCTATAGACCTCACGTTAAGAACTCCTGGCCTAAAATCTAAAATAGGAATTTTGGGGGAAAAATGAATTCACCATTCTGGATTTTTGTTTTTGGAGGGGAATAAATATTTATTTCTCAGTCATATAAAAAGATCATCATGGGCTACCTTGGCCAAAGAGGGCACCACCACTAGGCCCGCTGTCCTTAGCTTGACTGGCAGGACTGGCCCAGCACTGAAGTTCAGGCCACTGGAAAGGGTCCATCCCCAGAGCAGTCAGAACTAGTGACCCCATACCTACTTCTTCTTTATGAGGATGACTGGCATGTAAGCACAGGGCATGGCTGGTGAAAATGCCAGGGTCACCCTAGAGCGGGCCGTGCCTTCTGGCACAGAAAACAGAGGCCGCTGTGCCCTCAGCTGCTTGATAACGCAACAGCACTCAGCAAGGCCTCGAAGGCTCTCTTCCGCTGAGAGTTTCTCATGCATATTTCAAGATCACACAAGGCTCCTAATAAATGTAACCACAAGCAGAGCTTCACTCAAGGAGGCATCAGATAAGGAGGTGTGTGCTCGCCTGTTTACCTCCACCGTGGGGAGGCCCAGGGCTCGTTAAACTAAACTCCAGAATACCATGGGGCCTCCTCCATGACTGCCACAGTGGCAGGCCTAACAATGTCCACAGGAAACCCCAAATGGATAAAAATGTCCATTGCTCAGACTGCACCAGGCAGTTCCATGGGTGGTCCACTGGGCCACCCCATCAGTACATGTATGTGATACAGAGACTGCAGATGGACCGCTGGGCTGAGCCCAGAACTGAACAAAAGAAAGCGGGTGGACCGGACTGCCCTGGGGAAATTAGGGTGTGCTATCAATGAGCTGGACTATGATACTGTCTCACACACACCTCCCTGGAACACCATTGTTTTCCTAGTGATGCTTGCTGAATATCTGTGAGTCTTTGCAGAAGCAAAGTTACAGCTATCCCAAAGGATGAGCAATGCATGTACAGCTGGAGGCTGCAGAACATCACCAAGGAGGACTGACGTACAAGCTGCAAAGGCCACAGGAGGGACCCAGGGCCATGGACCATGGCTGCTTTGGGAGTCAGAAGGCCCAAGTTTGAATCCAGGATCTGCTGCTTCCTACTGGAGGGACGACGGGCTAAAATTTTGGGGCCTGTACTTAACCCCCCCCACTGGTAGGGAGGTATAGACTTTGAGGACTCCTGCAGGAATCTCAGGGGCCTTGGGCGAGGGATGGCAGGCTTGGAGGGACCTCAGAGGAGTCTCCCAAAGCAAGATGTGTCAGTGTTTCAGGGGTCAGTGGTCCATCCCTCCACATGCCAGCAGTCAGGGCTGCCCTCTGATGCCGGGCCTACCTCTGTGGTATCAGAGGCAGGGCTCAGGCAGCAAGCCATCCACTAACGGCCAGACTTGGCAAACTGCCTGTAAGTCATGGTTGGGCCACAAGGCCTTCTCTTCTGAAGACCAGGCCAGGGGCTTACCCATGCCTCTTCTGCATTTTTATGGGCTTCATGGCAGAGGCTGGAGAGCATTTGGGGATCTGATGCCACTACCACCAGGGCTCCCCAGGGCTGGGAGCTGTGGGGCATCTGGCTACAAAAAATCCCGCTTTTGTTTATTGAATTCGCCCAAGCAAACACTTAGACTGCTGCGTGCCAGGCTCTAGAGCTAAACCCTTCCTTCAGGGAGCTCTCAGGACCATGGGGATGGGGCTGAGGGGACACATCCAGGGAAGGATCAGCCTCATTTCTGGAGCTCCTGAGGGCAAGGCCAATTTCATTTTTGTCTGTAGCCCTGGTACCCAGGGCAGTGCTTACTTGGGCTAAGCTTTGCAGAATCCCTCTATCTCCATGAGCCTGTGACAGAGGCAGGCCTTCTGGTCAACTGGATCACTTGGCAAGATCCCAGAGGGCACCAAGAGGCTGTGGCCTGTTCCCCATGAGGACCTGCAGCCAGGGCTCAACATGTGCGTCCACGGGCTGACCCTAACCAAGCCTCAGTTTCCTCATCTGTCAGACCCTGGGCTACGTGCATTAATAGCAGAATCCCCTTCTGGATCCTCAGTACCCACCAGGCTGGGGCTTCCCATTCAGGAAGTCCCGTCTCCATTGCCCAAAATGTGGATTTCTTTCTTTCAATAACATGCAGGTTGCATCTCTTTCCTGGAGGGAAAGAAAAAAAGAAAGGAAGGAAGGAAGAGGAGAGGTGAAGGCGGGTCAGTGACTGAGCGCTGCTCACTCCCCTCTGGCAGGCCTCTCCTCTCTGCCTCCCAGGTCTGCAGTGGGCTAGGAGGAAAGGGGCCCATCCTCTCTAAGCTGGATCTTGGGTGTGGGCTTCTCTCCCTACTCTCTCTCCCAGGGCTCACAAGTGTCCCAAGCAGGCTTTGAACAGAGCCTTCCCACAGCCAGGCGGGGGTCTCTGTGCTGCCTCACCCTGCATCTCTCACTTGGGGCTCAGGAAAGCTTTGTGGTGAGCAGAAACCAAGGAGGTGCACTGGGCTGGCTGCAAAGGCCACTCCCATAAACATCTGCTAAGACAAAGGCTCACCTTTCAGGAAATGGGGCTTCTGGGCCTCTGTGAGCCTAGAGAGGCAGCATCCCAACTACCTTTAGCTTCCAGACCTTCTGACACCCTCAGAGGCCACCTAATTCACACAGCCCTCCCTGCAGCACCCGTCCTCTCTACAACTACCACCGGAGTCTGGGCCTCTGCTTGAATAGCTCCAATGACAGGGAGCTCACTACTTAGGCAACTGTTTTCACTGTTAGACTGTTCTAATTGTCAGGAAGTTCTTTGTTAAATTGGGTCAAACTTGACCTCCTTGTTCCCTTCCCATTAGAAGGCCTTGGCTCTGTTCTTTGGGGCCAAAGAGGGCAAATCTAATCTTTATTCCATATGACATCTCTGTAAATACTAGAAAGTAGCAATCAGCCCTCCTGCTGCATTTCTTCTCCAGGATGAACCTTTACTGCTCCTTCAACAGAAGTACAGGGAGGCCCTTTGCCCAGCTGCTAATCAAGGACTTTCTTAAAAATGGCTCATCTAGCAATGATCAAGACATTCTAGGGGTGCTTTGCTGGGGCAGAGGACTCTTGGACTATCACCTCTCTGAGAGTGGCCAGACAGCTTCTCTTAGTGTAGCTTCATATTGCATTGGCGCTCTTGGTAGTCATATCACACACTGTAAATTTATATTGGTCCACTGAGACCTCCAGAGCTTTGTCAGATGATCTGCCTTCCTGTTTCTCCTCCCCATTCCCCACTCTGAGCCTGTATAGTCAATCAAAACAACTCCATCTGACACTCTTCCCTATACAATATCATCTTTTTGGCTCAGTGTTTGAGCCTGTGGAGAGCTTCTTGGATCCCAGCTCTACCACCCAACATATGTGCCATCCCTCCTTACTTCATTGAGAAAACAGGAAGTATTTGAAAAATAATTCATCTAGGTTGCCACTCCCAACCAAACTTTGGGGATTTTTCTCCTTCTGGACTTCTGCTGTTGGATGCTGGGTAGTAGTGCCCTCATTCTCCTGGCCATTATCCTTGCAGCAGGTGCTCCTCCTAGTCCCACCCTGAACCAGAGGGCTCCCAGTGCTCCCCAGGGCTGAGACATATCTCCCTTTTTTACACCTGGGTCAATGACACAAGGCAGCATGAACTAGTAGGAAGTGGGGGACCAGAGACTCCGCAGCTACGCTGTGAGTTCAAGGCCCACTTCATGCTTACTAGCTGAGTAACCTCGGGCAAGTGACTTTCCCTCACTCGGCCTCAGTTTCCCCATTGGTAAAATGAAGGTTCTGACTCGGCTTCTTCTTAGGGCCCTTCTAACTCAGTCTACTTCTCTTTACAGAGGGTCTGCTGTGGCTCATGAAGCCTAATTTGCCAGCATAACAACAGTACGAACCTTTGGGCCACAAACCAAGAAGCTGGTCCTGCCCTTGAACAATCACATCTCTGCCCACTTCCCACGTACTCCCCTTCTGTCTGGCTTTCTAGGGGAAAACAGTGGGCTGGCCAGGACTCTTGGGCTCTACTTCCGGCCTGGCCAATACCCAGATGGCCACAGGCTGGGGTGGCTTCTGGAGGGCCTGAATTTTCCTATGGCAAAGTGGGAGAGGGAAGTCCGGAGACTTAATGACCTCTACAGAACCTTCAGCACTCTCTGCTTCCTCGGATGGAAGTTGCCACTTGTTAGCTTCACTTTGGAGATTTGGTGTTATGGGAAAAGTGCTGGAGCTGTGGGAAAAAGAGAGGAAAGAAGAAAGGGAGAAAGGGAGGGAGGAAAGGAGGGAGGGAAGGAAGAAGAGAGGAAGGAAAGCAGGGAGGGAAGGAAGAAGGAAAGGAGGGAAGGAAGAAGGGAGGGAGGAAAGGAAGGAAGGAAGCAAGAAGGAAGGAAGGAAAGGAGGGAGGGAAGGAAGAAGGAAGGGAGGAAAGGAGGGAGGGAGGGAAGAAGGAAGGGAAGAAAGAAGGGAGGGAGGAAGGGAGGAAAGGAGAGAAGAAGGGAGGGAGGAAGGGATGAAGGGAGGGAGGAAGGTAGGAAAGGAGGGAGTGAGAGAGGAAGGGAGGGAGGGAGGAAAGGAGGGAGGGAGAAAAGGTGGAAGGGAAGGAAGAAGGAAGGGAGGAAAGGAAGGGAGGGAAGGAAGGGAGGGAGGAAAGGAGGGAGGAAGGAAAGGAGAGAAGGAGGGAGGGAGGAAAGGAGGGAGGGAGGGAGGAAGAAAGAGGGGAAGGAAGGAAGGGGAGGAGGGAGAGAAGGAGCATTTATTAAATATCTACAGTTTTCCAGGCACTGTACTAAGTACTTTACAAATATTTTCTCATTTGATCCTTACAATGGTCCTGGGAGGTAGGTGCTGTTCTTACACTCATTTTATAGCTGAGGAAACTGAGGCAGGCAAAAGTTAAATGACTTGCCCACAGTCATACAGTCAGCAAGTGTCTGAGGCTGCATTTAAATGCAGGACTTCATGACTTCGGTCCAGCTCTGTGCCCTTCCACACCTAGCTGCCTTTCTGTGGGGGTTGAGGAGTGTGGGGACTTTCTTCTTGTGACTTGGAGCCAGTCCCCACCTCTCTGTGCATCAATTTTCTCATCTGTAAAATGGGGATGAGAATACTGCTTCACAGAGCATTACGTTAATGAGCTGTTCTTCCTGGTACTGACCCAGTGACATCAGTAAGCTCGGGGACAATAATAACTACTGCCTGCGCCCAGTTTTTACAGACCCTGTGAGTCAGATGTTAGAGGCATTGTCGCACCCATTTTTCGGATGAGCAAGCTGAGGCCTCAGCTCCTTAGTCTTTCTTTGCATTTCTTGGTCCCTGGGTCCGAATGGAAGGCCCTCCAGGGCAGGGATTGTCTCACTTTGGTCCTTGTGTCTACAACAGCCTAGCTCAGTGTCTGGTGCAGGGGAGGAGTCCAATTCCCATTCCCATTACAGGCGTTTAACAATGTTTGTTGGATTGAGTCGAACAGCAAGTGTTGGAGGTGGGATCTGAGTCCAGGTCTTGCTTAGAACTCCAGTTCTCTCTTCTCTAAGTCACAGGTTTCTCCTGGTTGGAGTCCCTAGCCCAGAGCACTACAGACCTTTGGCAAAAGGAAATGAATGGATGGACAATATCACAGCATTGCAGAATTATCACAGAATTAGCAAGGGAGCAGAAAGGAATCTTGCCCACCGCCCCGACCACCTGAGAAGCGGAGGGACTAACCTGAGATCCTAAAAGCCGGACTGGTGTTCATCTAGTTTAAGTCTCCCATCCTGCAGATGAAGGGAGGCATGAGGCAGCTGACTCATCTGACCAAGAACACCACATGGGCAGCAGATCGGGTACCAGAAGCCTCTTGGCTCCTGCTCAGATCACAGCTCGTCTGGCTTTGTGACTCTGCTAGGCCTTCTCTCCAGAATGGGTCCTCTGGTGCCGAATGAGGGTAGAGAACTGACTGAAGGCCTTCCCACATTCACTACATTCATAGGGTTTCTCTCCAGTGTGGATGATTTGATGCTGAGTAAGGGTTGAGCGGAGACGGAAGGCCTTCCCACACTCTCTGCATTTGTAGGGTTTCTCTCCAGTGTGGATTCTCTGGTGCTGAGTAAGATAGGTACTCCGGCTAAAGGCCTTCCCACATTCACTACACTTATAGGGCTTCTCTCCAGTGTGAATGAATTGGTGTTCAATGAGGGTAGAGCTATGGCTGAAGGCCTTCCCACACTCGGTGCATTCATAGGGCTTCTCTCTGGTGTGAGTCCTTTGGTGGCGGGTGAGGTGGGCGCTGCGGCTGAAGGCTTCTCCACACATATTGCACTCATAGGGCTTCTCCCCAGTGTGGATTATCTGATGCTGAATGAGGGTAGAACTATGGCTGAAGGCCTTCCCACACTCACTGCACTCATAGGGCCTTTCTCTGGTGTGAGTCCTTTGGTGGCGAGTGAGGTGGGCGCTCCGGCTGAAGGCTTCCCCACAAATGCCGCACTCATAAGGTTTCTCTCCTGTATGAATGATCTGGTGTTGCGTGATGGCCGATCGGTGGCTGAAGGTTTTCCCACACTGCCCACATTCGTAGGGCTTCTCCCCAATATGTATTTTCTGATGTTGACTAAGGTATGCACTCCGGCTGAAGGCTTTCCCACACTCAATACACTCATAAGGTTTCTCTCCCGTGTGAATGATCTGGTGTTGCGTGATGGCCGATCGGTGGCTGAAGGTTTTCCCACACTGCCCACATTCGTAGGGCTTCTCCCTGATGTGAATTCTCTGATGTTGGGCAAGATATGTGCTCCGGCCAAAGGCTTTCCCACAAGCACCACATGCATAGGGTTTCTCTCCAATGTGAATCCGCTGGTGTTCGGTCAAATAGGCGCTCCGGCTGAAGGCTTTGCCACAATCTTTACACTTGTAAGGCTTCTCTCCAGTATGGGTTATCTGGTGTTGGATAAGGGATGAGCTGTGACTGAATACTTTCCCACATTCACTACACTCATAGGGTCTGTTTCCCGTATGGATTCTCTGGTGTCGAATAAAGTTGGAGTGGTGACCGAAGGCCTTCCCACACTCAGTGCATTCATAGGGTTTCTCACCAACATGGATTACCTGATGTTTGATCAGGTCTGAAATCTGCCTAAAGGTTTTTGCACATGTTTCACACTGGTGGAATCTCTTTCCTGTAGGGTCTGTGTTAACAGGTGCACCAAGGTCTGAGCTTAGATGTAAACTCCTGCCATATTTGCTGAATTGTTGACCTTTTTCCTCCTTTGGGGCTTTTGTTCCATTGACTGTTAATTGTCTGAAACCTTTTCTCTCCCAGGAAACAGATTCCTCCTGAGTCTGGCCTAACAGGTCTCCCTTCTGACTCTCCAATGTGGTACAAATGTCCCCATGCTTGGGGTCCCAGAGGTCACATACTTCTTGGGATTTGTCTTCAGAAAAGTCAGGCTTTAGAGAAGATTCATTTTCTTCCATATTAGTCTTCTGGGCTGGATGAGAACGAAAAGAGAAATGTCACAAAAATATGTCTTGGCCAGGAAACCAAAAATAGGAGAATGGGGAAACAGGTTAGGGTGGAATGAGGAACGGGCTCTGCCATTCATGATCTATGGATGGGGGTGGCTAGGTGGCACAGTGAATAGAGCACCGGCCCTGGAGTCAGGAGGACCTGAGTTCAAATCCTGCCTCAAACACTTAACACTTATTAGCTGTGTGACCTTGGGCAAGTCACTTACCCACAACTGCTCTGCCTTCGCCCTTCCAAAAAAGCGCAAAATAATAATAATAATAATAATCTATGGACAGTCTTCTTCTCTCTGGACCTCAGCTTGCAGAGGCAGAAGGGGCAGGTGGACTGAATGACCTCAGAAGTCCCTGCCAGCTCATCTTCTCTGGCTCTTTGCATAAAGATTAGAATGGCAGTGCCTATGGAAAGAGAGGGTGCCTCGGGAAGGTGGGGGAGAAGCCACCTTGTGGAGGCTCAGCAGAGGAAATGGCTGGAAAGGCCCTTGGCCCTGACTTTAGCCCGAGAGAGCTCAAGGGTGCCAAGGGGTGACCGCTCGGGTCACTGAGCAGTGTCTCTGTCCCTTGTCTCTGGATTGCTGGTTCCTAGCACACTGACTGAGCCAATGAGTGAGGAACCTGTCACTATTCTGAATTTTCCAGGTGATGGTTCTTTGCAAAGTGGCTCCTGGCCCCCAAATTTCACCTTATGCTTCCTATACACTTGGCACAGCTCCTGCTGTTCAGTCTTATCTCAGGCGACCCCCCTAAATGCAATGTGGGCTCCAGCCAAACTGGAAGACTTGTCATCACCAGGGCATACCCTGTGCCCTCCACTCCACCCCTTCTCTTTACGTGCTCCCTCTGCCTGGAATCCCCTCCTTTGGAGTAATGGGAGGATGCGGCAGGAGGGGTCTGGGACGTCGGCCAAGTCACTTCCTTCTAGCCATTGCCAGGAGATGGGTTCAGACTCGTTAGCTGTATGACCCTGAAGAAGCAGTTTCCCTTCTCTATGAATGTAGGAAGAAGGGCGTTGGAAGCAAGTCAGAGATTCTGGAATCGCTGGGCACCTGCCAACCTGGACTAAAACTATTTCTATTCACATCCCCCCTTAGCACCTCTTAAACCACGGTCGAGAGCCCATGGAGAGGGTCTTCACCCCACGGTTTAAGAAGTGCTGGAAACATCCCAGAGCCGGGAGGGGTTCCGGGTATCCCCTGTCAAGGTGGGAGGGATGCTAGCCGATGGAACACCGACCATGAGAGCTCATTAAGGGGCCCCGGGAACATGGAATGTCAGAGGTGGAAGGGACCTGTGGCCACAGAGCACGGCTCCAATGCTGGGCCAGGGAAGGACCTCCAATGTCAGAGATAAAAGGCTCCGAGGAACATGGAATGCTAGGCTGGAAAAGAC
Organism: Gymnobelideus leadbeateri; assembly: GCA_011680675.1. Lineage (NCBI taxonomy): Eukaryota > Metazoa > Chordata > Mammalia > Diprotodontia > Petauridae > Gymnobelideus > Gymnobelideus leadbeateri. Next base: position 528,491 of record WOXC01004443.1, read on the forward strand.
CTAGGTACAGAAGCCCCAACCAATGCTAGATGCATCCTGGGGGAAGAGAGGCATGGCATTTATAGAGGGCTAAGTACCATGCTGAGAACCCTGGGTAGGTGGGTGCTACTACTATGCCCATTTTATAGATGAGGACACTGGGACACACAGTGGTGATGTGACTCACCCCAGGTAACCCAGCCAGTGTCTGAGGCCAGATCTGACTCCTGACTCCAGGCCCAGACTGTGGTGCTTCCAGCAGCTCTGCCTGGAGCCCACGGGCTGGGTGCTGCAGCCCCGAGGGCACGTCTGAGTGTGGCAGATGAGAGTATCTAGAGGTAGGAATGGGCAGGCTTCCAGGGGAGCTGCCTGCCTGCCTGCTGCTGGGAGGCAGGATCCCTGATCCATCCTGGCTGGGATGAGTCTGAACACTGTCAGCTGTCCTGCTTTCCAGGGACAGAGCCACTGCCTAGTTCTAGGCTCGGGGCCAAGCAGAAGGAGCTGGTGCGAGTCCCTTGGACGCTATGAAGCTGAAGGCAGCCATCCTCTCCCCTCAATATCTTAGTTCTTCAGTCACATGACCATCTTGGTGGCCTCTGTCTGACCACTGCCCTCTCACCCACGTCCCTCCCAGAACAGGGAGCCTCGGCCTGAGCTCCCTCTTCCTCTGGGGGCCCAGAACAGCGGGGATCCTCCTGGCCCCGGCCCCAGATGCCACTGACCTCTTCATGTGACCTAATGCCTCTTCACACCGCCAGATCTCCTGGCTCAAGTCAAGTCTCTGGGTCATTCAAACACCGACATTTCTCATATGAAAGGCCACCACTGGCCAGGCCTCTCCTACTTTGTACTCGTTAAGCTGATTTTTGAACCCAACTCTAAGATTTACGCGCACACCCCTGAAAGGGCAGGGGAGCAGCTTTAGCCCTCTCATCCAGCCTGATGCTGTCCCTGCCCAGCTTTGTGTCACTGGCAAGTCTACAAGAACATCAGTGGGGCCTCCTAGGTTTTTGGGAAGCTCCATGGGAGAATGACCAATGCCTGCCCTTTGGGCTGGGTACTCAAATGGCCCTGAATCTAGGGAACTGTGCTGCTGTCTAGACCGTACATGCCCAGTGTGGATGGAGGAGAGACCTTGTTGGCAGCCTTGTCCTGAGCTCCCATAGGCCCCTGGCTCTGTGAAGAGAGGGGGGGAGGCTTGGCCTGATCTCAGCTTCCTTTCTTCAAGGAGCATCAACGACCCTTCCAATAACACACTGCAGAAATTCCCCTGGAATCAAAGGCAGGCCCGACTGGCCTAGAGAAAGCAGACGGCACCTCCCCTGCCCATTTGGAGGGTGTCTTGGGTCCTGTAGAACCTTCCCATTGTGAGCCTTTCAGCTCTGATTGCCAGAGGCTCAGCTCCCATCCAAGAGAACCAGCATCACCCGTGCCTAGAGAACCCAATAGTTTGGGGGTGGCCACAGGCAGCCCTTCAGGCCTGGAGCTTATTTGGAAATGGGGCAAGAGGGGAAGAGAGGTGAGATACTCCCCGGAGTCCTAACTCCCCCCCACCAATGATTCTGACCCAATCAAGCAGATTCATTAAGCCCTGGTTCCCTGGAGGTCTGGAAGGGATGAGGTGGGCCACAGCCCCCTAGCTATGGGGGATCATAGGAGGCTCCCAGAGCATCCCCAGAGCTAGAGAATGCCCAGGCTGGGACAGGCCCCAGCGGGCATCTCATGCCCTGCTTCACCCCCAGCAGAGGCATGGAAGCCACTACCTTCTGAGGCAGGGTGCTCCACGGTGGGACGGCTCCAGGGGAAGTCTGTCCCCTGGGACAGCACCCCCCCTCACTGCTCTGGGCCTCCCCTTCTGGGGCTAATGCAGCAACACTTCCCCAAGACAGGGAGCGCAAGGCCCCTGCATCTCCTCTCCTCCCGGCTCTGCGGCCCAGGTCCCTCACGAAGCAAACACAGTGCCTGGCTTCTGTTCTCACCACGGTGGGGCTCAAACGCTGGCACTCCTGCTGGGGAAAGTCCCTCCCAAAAGGTGGCCCCTGATTGTCCCAGTGTCAGAGACTACAGGGGAAAAATGAAGGGGGAGGAAAGGATAGGGGGGAGGGGGACATCTGGCTCCAGACCAGGCTGATGCACTCACTATGGGGGGGGGGGGAAGGGAAAGGGAGGGATGGAGAGGGAAGGCAGGTGGGGCTCAGCCTCCCCTGAAGACTTTGTTCTTTCTCACCCCAGGGATCTCTAAGCACCCCGAGCTCTTTCCCCCCAGGGATCTCTAAGCACCTCCCAGCTCTCTCTCTTCCCCCAGGGATCTCTAAGCACCCCCAGCCCTCTCTCCCCTCAGGGATTTCTAAGCACCCCCAGCCCTCTCTCCTCCCAGGGATCTCTAAGCACCCCCAGCCCTCTCTCTTCCCCCAAGGATCTCTAAGCACCTCCAGCCCTCTCTCCTCCCAGGGATCTCTAGGCACCTCCAGCCCTCTCTCCTCCCAGGGATCTCTAAGCACCCCCATCCCTCTCTCCTCCCAGGGATCTCTAAGCACCCCCAGCCTTCTCTCCCTTCAGGGATCTCTAAGCACCCCCAGCCCTCTCTCTTCCCCCAAGGATCTCTAAGCACCCCCATCCCTCTCTCCTCCAGGGATCTCTAAGCACCCCCAGCCTTCTCTCCCTTCAGGGATCTCTAAGTACCCCCAGCTCTCTCTCTCTCCCGGGGATCTCTAAGCACCCTCAGCCCTATCTCCCCCCCCCCCCAGGGATCTCTAAAGCACCCCAGGCCCTCTCCCCATGCAGGAACCTGTAAGCACCTCTAGCCCTCTCCCTCCAGGGATCTCTAAGCACCCGCAGTCCCCTCTCACACCAGGGATCTCTAAGCACCCCCAGCTCTTTCCCCCAGGGATCTCTAAGCACCTCCCAGCTCTCTTTCTTCCCCCAGGGATCTCTATAAGCACCTCCAGCCCTCTTTCCCCCCAGGAATCTCTAAGCACCTCCAGCCCCCCCCCCAGGGATCTCTAAGCACCCCCAGCCCTCTCTCCCCTCAGGGATTTCTAAGCACCCCCAGCCCTCTCTCCTCCCAGGGATCTCTAAGCACCCCCAGCCCTCTCTCCCCTCAGGGATTTCTAAGCACCCCTAGCCCCAATCCTCCCAGGGATCTCTAAACACCTCCAGCCCTTTCTCCCCATAGGGATCTCCAGGGCAGGGCGCTCAGGGATCTGCTCACCTGCTGTGGGTCGTGTCCGCAGGGGGTCCGTCCGGCCACTGGCCTCGCTGGGTGACCCTGGGCGGGTCTCTAACACTTTCTGGGCCTTAGTTTCCCAGCCTGTCCTAGAGGCCAGGAGGGCTGCCTGGGGTATCCCAGTGATCTCTAAATGCCCTCCCTGCAGGGGGTGATGTTTTAAGGGGGAGGGGCTGAGAGGGGCTTGGCGAGGGAGGTGGATCCCTGGGTGGCGTCACCAGAGCACGCCCTGGCTTCTTAGGAGGATCACGGTACCTTTTGATTGGTCGATTTCACCGCGGGAATGAGAGAGACGCACGAAGGGCGGGCCTAAAGCGGATTCTCATCTGTGGTTGGTCCTCCTTGCTGCCCATCGGAGCCTCCTCTGAGTGCAGAGCAAGCAGAATTTCATTGAGCTGGCAAGTTCCACTCCCCCCTCCCCTTTTTGGGGATGCGCTTGCGCACTGCGAGCCTCAGCACTGAAGTGCTGGCGTCTCCTTCTCCAGGACAACCGTGGGAAGGCCGGGAGAAATCCGTCTCCATGGCAACTGCTGGAGCCCCAGCCTTCCCTCACCCACCGCTCTGTGGATTGGTGGGATTCTGAGCCCCTCCCGAGGTGTCTCCATGGCAACCCCTGGGAACGCGCTGGCCCTGGCCGGGACAGCGGCCGCACCCCCGCCTCCTCGCCCCGCCTCCTCGCCCCGCCTCCTCGCCCCGCCTCCTCGCCCCGCCTCCTCGCCCCGCCTCCTCGCCCCGCCTCCTCGCCCCGCCTCCTCGCCCCGCCTCCTCGCCCCGCCTCCTCGCCCCGCCTCCTCGCCCCGCCTCCTCGCCCCGCCTCCTCGCCCCGCCTCCTCGCCCCGCCTCCTCGCCCCGCCTCCTCGCCCCGCCTCCTCGCCCCGCCTCCGCCCCGCCTCCTCGCCCCGCCTCTCGCCCCCCTCCTCGCCCCGCCTCCTCGCCCCGCCTCCTCGCCCCGCCTCCTCGCCCCGCCTCCTCGCCCCGCCTCCTCGCCCCGCCTCCTCGCCCCGCCTCCTCGCCCCGCCTCCTCGCCCCGCCTCCTCGCCCCGCCTCCTCGCCCCGCCACCTCGCCCCGCCTCCTCGCCCCGCCTCCTCGCCCCGCCTCCTCGCCCCGCCTCCTCGCCCCGCCTCCTCGCCCCGCCTCCTCGCCCCGCCTCCTCGCCCCGCGACACCATGTGCAGGCGCCTCTTCCCCCGTTCTGGGCCTTAGTTTCCCGGAATGTCAAAGGAGGGCGTGGACTTGGTGATTCCGGAGCCGCTTCCCTGGGCCTTCAGTGAGGGGCTAGCCTGGGGGACCCCCTTCCCCGTCAGCTGGGAAGGCCGGGCTTGGGCACTGCGGGAGTCTGGGGTATGCGCCTGGAACTTAGGGGGCTGCCGGGTCTTATGTGAATTGGACCTGGAGGGTCAGCCTTGACGCCCACTCTCTCACTTGGGCCTCCGAACAGCCCTGGGGACCCACCCTAATGGCCTAGAGGTCCGAAGAGTGGGAGCACCAAGCCAGGCCAGGGCGCCCGGTACCGCACACGCAGGCGCTTAATAAATGTCTGCACCACTGGGTGGTAGAGTCTGCAGTGGGAAAGGGGTGAAACCACAGGCCAGGGGAAGGAGTAGAGCTGGACGGGAGGACGATGAGGTGGGGCTAGAGCTGAGGAGGGCGAGGATTGGGGGGGAAGGGGAGGAGGGGGAGCAGCATCAGCAGCAGTGTGGCTTTTAGGGAGGCACAAGGCACTTCTGCCAGGCAGCAAAGCCCCTCCAACACAAGCATTTCTCTGCGGTTGCTGCATGGTGGGGACGCCTGTCCCTGGAGGAGCAATGAGCCTCCCACAGGCCAGAGGAGAGGCTGCAGTTTCACCCAAGGGAGGCTGAAGCCCCGGAGGTCACTGAGAAATTGCTGGGTGGCACTCTGAGGGCCCACAGGGGTGTGGCCAGTGGGGGTCACTTGTGCCCTAGGGATGTGGGGAGGAGGCAGAAAGCTGAGGCCTGGGGCCACCTCCTGTAGCAGCATTGGGGAGCACATGGAAAGAGCTGCCCAGACAGGCAGCCATGGATGGGGTACACTGCATTGTTGGTTAGAAATCAATGAAGTCACAGAGGTATTTGATTATTTGGACAGGTGGGAGATGCATGTGGTAATATGACTTCATTTGGTCCTCAACCACCCTAGGAGGGAGGTGTTATTGTTACCCCCATTCTACAGATGAGGAAACTGAGGTAGACAGAGATGTCCAAGGTCACACAGCTAGAAAGGGCCTGATTTGAACTCCAGGCCCTGGGCTCTCTCCAGGCCACCAGCTTCCTCTTAAGTCCATTTTACAGGAATTGGAGAATAATTTTGGTACAAGGTGTTCCAAAAGTTTTAAAAGTTATTATGGCTTAAAACGGCAAGATTTTTGAACACCCTGTATTTTAAGTAACTACTAGTGAGGTTCATAACAAGGTGGTGGTGTTCAGCCTTCATTTTCCAAGAGGACCAAAGACGTGGTAAATGGGTGAAGTCTCGACTTGCACGTGAGTCAGATTTATGTGAGGCAGTGCTGCACAGAATCATCTGCCTTACTCCCTCTTCCGGTGTCATTGAAGTCCAGGGACAAGAGAACACTGGCCACGGCCAGGATGCAGTGGATGACCAAAGGTTCAGGCACCCCACAGAGCCGGCTTCAGCTCAGGGGGGTAGCCCCTATTAAAGTCTCCCTGCTTTAGACACAACCCCAAGCAGCCCCTGCACTGAACTGGGGTAAGGAGAAGGTGTATTTATTGAAATAAAGGGCTAGAATAGGATCATAAAGAGGAAGATGAGCTCTCTCAGGTTTCTATCTACATCACAAAGTCAGCCTTCTAAATACCCTTTGTGACAATATAAACTTTGTATAGTTTGATGCTGTATGCATGATGGTGGGCCTCCAATGTGGAGTCACTTAGGCTAAGAGGTCCTAATGCCCATACTGGGCAGAAGGCTCTTCCCCTTTGATGGGATGAACTCGAGCTGCTGCAGGCCCCTGACCCATTCTCCTTCTGCCTTGGATAGTCTGTGGTCCTGATAAATTGGATCCACCTAAGCCTGTGTTCAAAGGCACTTCTCAGCTCGGACATCCTCTACTGGGCTCTTCTGGATTCCATCTTACAGATGAGGAAACTTGAGGCAAACAGGATGAAGTGACTTGCCCAGGGTCACACAGATAGGGAGTGCCTGAGGCCAGATTTGAACTTACAAAGATGAGTCTTCCTGACTCCAAACCTGGCACAACACTATCTTGCTGCCTAAGGTGTTAATGAAATGCTGATGAGGCTTTTAGCTCTAAGGCTGGAAGGGGCCTCAGAAGCCCTCTAGTTCTACCACCTCAATTTTCAGCTGGAGAAACTGAGGCACAAAGAAGCGAAGCGATTGGCCCAAGGTCACATACTTGGTATGTTGACAGAGCCAGGATTCAAATTCAGATCTGCAGGTGACTCCAGCACAGTGTATCATAGAAACTGCCTTTCCCAGAAGCGAGTGGTTTGAGAGATAAGGACTTAAGAATGTCCCTATCAGTAAGAGTAGATAATGAGACATTCTCCAGAAAAAGGATCTGAAGAGACTGAGGAGAAAACAGCTATGTCAGAAAGTTGGACAATGGAGAATGTCCAGAGGGACTGGGGTACTGATGACTTGCTGTATAATCTAGAGAACCAATTTGAGACTCATCTTAAAGAGAAGGGAGTAGATGCCCTGATATCTGTTCTCTTCCAAGACTTGTTAAAGTGGATTACTATCTACTTCTGGTAATTCAAGAAGACACAAACAAAGCCACCAGAAACAACTTAGAAAGCATTGCCAAATCTTGGGCAAGAAACTGAAGACTATGGGGCGCAGATAGTGCTTTGATCACTGAAGCCCTCTGAACACAAGAGATAGAAAAAAGTAGGAAGGGGGAACAGCTATGAAGACAGTGCATGAGAATAGTATTTAGATTTCTGCACCAGGGCTTAAAACACAGAATGAAAATTACTGACCAAGCATGTGTTTGTCTAATGACTTCCTCATTGATTCTAAAGGGAATTGAACTAAAAAGGAAGAGCAAAGGAGAAAACTGTCATGTCCACATATGCACTAAAATCCATTTACATCCAATAAACTAGATATGACTGAGAGAAACAATAATCAAGTTGATAGCATATGTTGACAATGTGATACCTATAGCAGCTGCTATGAATATGCAGGTGTATTTTGAGGATTGAATCAAAAAATATGACAAACTCTCTTCCTCAAAGATGAAACCAAGATATTTATTCGGATACCAGAAAACCAATTCCACCATGCTAACAGAAGTTTATGCACATCACCAATCCAGGGAGCACCAACATCCCCAGGCCTTCCCTCCATTAGACCTCCCCACAAACAAGCTCTCCTAGGCAAAATTCCTCCCTCACTCTCACTCACGCCAGCTTCTGTACTTCAGCTCTCTCCCAGCTCTGCCTCACTCACCCTTCCTGCTCCACTCAGGAATTGGTACAATGACCACAGTATATTCTTTCTTAAGTAATTGTTCGATTTTCATCGTTAGTTTGGCTTGTCCAGATGATATTTCAGCCCCTCCCTGTCCTGTGATATTTAGAAGTTCCATGTTTAAATTTATCAGGGTTTCCATATAGAGGGAGGCCTCTGGCTCAGTGTCTATTAATGCCCTAGTTACCCATTTTTCCAACATATGGTTAAACTGATACGAGGTCTGTTATCTCATCTGTGTACTTCTTTAATCTGAGCTGGGGCTTGGCTAATTTCCTATTCTCCCTACAGGTGTGATGAATTTGGATACAATGATTCAGGAGGATTTGTAAGGGCAGTTCTTACTTCCCTATCCCATCTTGTATTAAGTCCCTTTTCTTGGTACATCTTATATAGTTTGTTAGGAGGAATACCATCTAGTCTTCCAAAATCTATCCCTGCTCATAATAAAGCAGTAAACAGTTCTTTGCTTGTTAATCTATTCTGACTTTGAATCTCCTGGCTTTGCTCTTACCTATTGAGGATATTTATCTTTTCCCCATTTCCCTAAGTCCAGTACCTCTGAAAGAGGGTGCCCTATTTCCCCAATTAGTACAGTCAGAATTATGTGTTTATAGGCAGGAGGAGTGCACTTCACTATTATATTTCTATGAGGAATCATTAGGGAGTGCTATGATAAACATCGACGTCTCCAACCATTATTGCAGTTTTCATGACCTCTTCCTATAACTTTCTTATACAGTCTCTAAGCCAATACCAGGGTCTATCTCCACTAGACCACATAGAGTCAGTGGGATGCTGTTTATTGCATCCCTGGACAGCTAAAGGTAATAAATTAGTTCCATTGTTACTTCCTTGAATATGGTAATCCCTAAAAGCTTGTTGTACAAAAGGATTCTGACTAATAACTATAAATTTCAAACAATCTATGTTATCTCCAGCCCCCTTATCACTTATTCTCACCATCCAAGATACTAGTGATTCTCCAGTTTTTTGGGTGAATCAACTTAAAATATCTGTGACCTCCAGCTGAGTATTTCTTTAATTACTTCCTTAAACACAGTACGACTTCCCCTCCCCCCATCCCTTCCTTCCCAGCTCTCCTGTTTACTTCCTAGTATTGAATGGATGTCTACAATCCTAGAAGCCTCTTCATCTAAATTTGTTTTATTTTTCTCCCACCTATCTTCCCCCCAGGTGTCTGGGCCCCAGTCAGGCCCTCCACATGCAAGGGTTGCATGTACCTTCCTTTTGTTAGCTTTTTTCTCCTTTTTCTGAGCTAAACTCATATCTGCCTTTTCTTCTGCCATCTGATATTTTCTATCTTGCTCTTCTAAAGGAAAGTTTGGATGCCATAGCACAGAAAGCTTCTCATGCAAATCAGCTAGTGTCTCCACAAACAAGCTTCCCTAGGCAAAGTTCCTCCCCCTCTCACTCATGCTAGCTGCTGTGTCTCAGCTCTCTCTCAGCTCTGCCTCACTTTCTCTTCTTGCTCCACCTGTTTGGCAAGCTCCTCCTACCATGAGCTCCATGTAACTCAAGTTATGGGCTGGGCCAAAGATCAAAGCAGGTCACATGGGCCTATTAAGGGACAGGGAGTATCTTCAAATTACTTTAACTTTACAAAGCAGTTGACATACCTAGAGATCCACAGAAAACAAAAATCCAAGTAATGAACCAATAGTAAAACCCATGGCCACAAATGTCTATGTATAGAAATATAAGCCATAAGCAAGGGGTCCTAGGATAAGTATGTTATTGAAACGTGACCCCCTAGATCGCAATGGGATGTGGTGGGATGAGACTTATATTTGGATGTGGCTCTTTATGGGTGAGCCTTATTCAAAGCCAACAGAATAGATAACCAGGTTGGGGGGATTGTATATTGAAAAAGGACCAAATGAAATGTAAAGTATAAAGTGCTGGCTATTATTCATGACAGGAACTAGAGAAGAGAAAGAGTGATGGAGAGAGTTTGGGTGAAAATCAGAAGGGGGCAAACAAGTGATTTAGTCATCCAAATATACTATAGACCATCTGGGGAGAAAGAGGAAATCCTTGAGAACTTTGGGAAATGTCACAAACCTGACAGAGAGGAATAATATAGTGAAAATGAGGGCTACAATTACTGAGACATCTTTCAGAGTCCTTTCTCTGCCAAATGTAGAGTAACTAATGACTTGCCTGAACAATTTCACTCTTCAGAAGATGGAGGAACCTACAAGGGGAATTCTATTTTGGATCTAAATTCTTGTAAAAGGGAACAATAATGGATTGCTTGGGGGTGGAAATGATTGAAACCTTTGGCAGAAGTGACTGTGTCTTCCACAAATTCATGTTGGAGGACAAGAAGGTGGGACTTACCATGACATACTCCCAAGACTTATAGGGATTAGATTTAAAGAGTTCAAGGAAGAGACAGATTGGATCCGGTGCATTAAAATTCCATTGGGGAAGTCAGCCCAGGAGGGATGGGAAGCTCAAAAATGAAATTACGAAAATAGAAACAGTTGTGAAGATGAATAAAATTGGTTTTCTGAAGATTAATCTAGATGCACAGAGGACTTCTAGTCTGCTTAGATTTTAAATATGTGCATTTGTATGGATAGAAAAAAGAAGAGCAATATCAAAGAAAGTGCGGCAAAGTCCGGTAAGAACCACGTTGGCAATACTAAAGCTCAGAATGAGCTGAGGCTGTCAAGAGAGGCTGAAGATGAGGAATAAAGGATGTTGAATGGGGTGAAAAACTGTTGGGGAAGAAGGGAACATCAAAGGAGGGATAGATGATGACTGATGATAGAAAGAAGGCTGATCCCTTTTTTGTGTGTTTTCTCTGCCAAAGACAATAGTCTTTGGCCAGGAATGGACAGAACAAAAATGGCTAATAAGCTGATGCCACAATAAGGAAGGAGACAATAAGGATTCAAGTCACTTGATCCAGATGACTGGAGGATGGGGATCAGAGGATCTGGGTTTGATTGCCTGCCCTGTCAGTTACTAGCTGTGTGACTTGGAGTAATTCCGTTTTTCCAGGCTCAGGTCCTTATCTATAAAATAATCAAAGTAGATAGCCACTAGTTCCATCCAGATCCAAATCTCTCATCCTGTGTGATTGCCAAGTCACTGTAACTGATAGCTGAAAAGATAGAGAAGGGAAAAGGTGAATCGAGCACTAGATCTGGAACCAGGAAGACCTGAGTTCAAATCCAACCTTAGTATTGCCTGTGTGATTCTGGCCAAGTCACTTAACCTCTCTATCTCTCTCATCTGGAAAAATGAGGACAGTAATAATGTTTCGGTTTCATAGTGTGTTGTGGGGGTCCTCTCAAAGAATTCAGATTCAGAGCACCTCAAATCCAAATGAAGGCATTAATTGAGGGCAATGTTCTCCAGTGGGCTGAGTTCCAAGAGGAACCAGCAACTCAGTAAATCAAGACAGGCAATTTTATAGTATGATGATGCTAGTTACCCAACAGAAATTATGAATATTAAAAAGTCAGGAGGGGGTTATCAAGGGATTAGGTAATGGGGAGGGGTTTGTTAAGGGATAGGTAATAGGTAATAGAGGAGGAGTCCCAGCCTCAGTGGAACTGTGTGTGCAGTTACCCACAATGCATACAGAAAAACCCAAATGAGGAGGCGGCATTTACGTATGAGAATGATATTATAATAAGCTTCTCTATGTCATAAGTTTGTTCTAGGTCCATTCTTTACTATTACTGTGCAGGTGCTATCTTAGGGGAAGACCCTTCTATGGATCGGTGGTCAAACATCCTGGTCATACTGCTTCTGATTGGCTATATATTATGGTCCTGTCTGTGGTCTGTGAAGACACATAGGTATTGTGGTCCTGTCTTGGGCTAAATAGATGATGTAATTGTGGTTGAGTACATGGACACACCTGTTCAAATATGAAGATTGGATCTGGGGGCAATGCTTAGCTAGAGGTGGTGACTGTATTGAGTCTAGGGGCAGTGACTCCTTAAGGACAGTGGCTAGCATCCCATCACAGGGACATGCCTGCTGTTCTAGTGAGAAATAAGTTCACGGACACACCTGGGGCAGTGAGATATACATGAGGAAGTTAGGATATTGAGTGGGGGGAGGATAGTGGTTATATTGTGTGTGTGGGCCTGTGGTATGTTTAAAGCCAGATTGTGTGGTCAGAGAAGGGAAGAGAGTGGAAGCCACAAACTATTAGAAAAATGTTATATCTTTTTCCATTTGAACAATTTTGCTTTTTAAGGCTTTTTTCCCTTCAGTGGTTTTTTTGTGCTTCTTTTAGCATTTGGCCTATTTTTTTTAAGGTGTTGTTTTCTTCAGTACTTTTTTATGCCCCTTTACCAAGGTGTTGACTCTTTTTTTTCATTATTTTCTTGCATCACTCTCATTTCTTTTCCCAGTTTATCCTCTACCTCTCTTATTTGATTTTTCAAATCCTTTTTGAGCTCTTCCAGGAATACTTTTTGGGTCTGAGACCAATTTACATTTTTCTTTGAGGTTTTGAAGGAGCAGTTTTCACTTTGTTGTCTTCTTCTGAATTTGTGTTTTGATTATCCCTGTCACCATAGCAGCTTTCTATGGGCATTTTCTTTTTTTGTTATTTGTTCATTTTCCAGCATATTTCTTGACTTTCAGCTTTTTAATGTTAAAGTTGAGTTCTGCTCCTGGGGTGGAGGAGGCACTGTTTCAAGCTTCAGGATTTTTGTGCAGCTGTTTTCAAAGCTAGTTTGGGAAGAGGGGGGTCTTTAAGTTTTCAGTTCTTCAAAGGTGATAGGCTCTAAGGAGATGTGTGTTGTGCTTCTCTGGCATGTGCTCTGGTCAGCGAGCAACCACAAATATCTTTTCTATCCTGGAACTATGAGCAGGGTCTACTGTTCCAGAAGACATTCTGAGGTGTTATTTAAAGTTGTTTGGAGGGGAATTTGGGAGAGCTCAGACAAGTCCCTGTCTTTTCTCTTCCATCTTGGCTCCCACTCCTTATTAGCAAAATTTTAGAAAAAAAATTATTGAAAAGATTGTTAGTGACTAGGAAGCAGAGATTACCAAGATTCAGCATGGCTTCCCAAAGCCTGGTAATGTCAGACTAATTTCCTTTCTTTGATAGGGTTCCTAAACTGGTAGGCCATGGAAATACAGGAGATATAATTCATCTAAAATTTAGCTAAGTAGATAACAAAATATTGCATTCTGTTCTTGTGGAAAAGATGGAGAGATGTGAGCTACACAGCAGTACTATTAAATACATTCAGGAGGGGGTCAAAGGACAATCTTTCATAGTTTGGTGTTGATTTGGACATTCTCTCCAGTGTAATGTCCCAGGGATTTATGCTCATGTAGGTGCCCAGATCTGAGACAAACATTTAACTTACCAAATATAGAGAGGAGACAAAGCACAGAAGGTTAGCTGTGGATACACTGGATGACAAAGTCGCCGTCCAGAAAGAGTTCGACAGGCTGGAACATTGGGCTGAGCCTAGCAAGCTGAAATATAGACACACATTTAAAGTTTTATATTGGGTCCCTAAAATTGAATTCACAGGTATAGGAGGCCCAAGTATGGTTAGATAGTCAGTTGTCTAAAAACCATCTGGGACTACAGGCTTGATATGAGTCAGCAGTGAGAGGAGGGACCACAAGAACTCATGCTTTCTTGGGCTGTATATGCCAGGTATGGCATCCAGGAATCCACAGGACATAGTTCTCCTCTGCTGTGGCCTGGCCAGCTCACACCTGAAGTGTGTTCACTTCCAAGGCCCACAGTTCAGGAGGGATATTGATAAGCTGGGCAGCGTCCAGAGGACAATGACCACAACAGTGAGGGGCCTTGAGACCATACCACATGCTGATCAGTTGGGAAAGTGGGAATGTTTAACCTGGAGAAGAAAAGACTCAGGAAGGATGTGATGGCTGCTCTCAGGTATCTGAAAGGTTGTCACATGGCATAGGGGTCAGACTTTTGCTTGGCCACAGAGGTTAGAGGCAGGAGCAATGGGGCAAAGTCACAAAGGTGTAAGGAGGGGCTTCATAACAATTAGACCCACCCCGAAGTGGAATAGGCTGCCTTGAGAGGGCATCAGCTCCCCTTCATTGGGGGTCTTTAGGAAAAGTCCATTTGGCCACCCATCAGAGACTCCTGCTCAGGGATACATTGCATTAAATGGCCACTGAGGGCCTTTCCAACTCTGAAATTTTGTGAGTTAGTGACTAGATTGTCTTTAGAGTAGCTAGGTGACCTTGGCTTTGTCTCTTCTCTGTATCTTGGTTTCTCCAACTACAAAAGGCAGTGGTGGCGGTGGTGGGGAAGAAGGTGGAGTTGGACTGAATGACCAGTAAGCTTCTTTCCAGCTCAGACGTTCTATTGGCAGAAGAGTTTATGTGGGGCCAAGGAGGGGAGGGCAAAGCCTGAGACAGGAGAGTATGGAGGCCAGGGTCAGGAGGCAGTGAGGTATGGGATCCCAGGGTGCCAGGAGACATGGAATCATAGGCTCATGGGGCTTGGCCCTTCCCTAGTTGTGGCCTTGCCCCTGACTCATTGGATGATCACAGGCAAGGCCTGCCTCTTTTTGGTTTTGGTTTCCTCCTCTGTGAAATGATGAGGATTTGGACTAGAGCCTATATGGAACTATTAGACCTTAGGCAACTTGCCACCTGTTCCTGGGTCTCAGTTTTTTTACCTGTAAAATGGAACGAATTGGAGTCAGTGACTGACCTCTAAGGTTCTTTCCACTTCCAACATCTATAGCTAACAGACCTTAAAGCCTGTATCATGAGAGGGCCCTGGGGGCAAAAGGGGCTATTTTCTATAACTTTCTATAGTTAGCTAGGCCCTAAAAAAGGAAAGTTTGGAAGACAGCAAGCACAGGTTCAAGTTCAGCCCTTGAGCTGGGTCCTGTCCCCTTCTACAAGGTGGGAGTTGGTGGGAAGGGATATCTCTAATCTAGACTTAGACATGTCTACCAGGACCAAACCATATCACCTGATGCTCTGACCCCTTGTAGCCCTAAGGGAGTCACTTTCCCTCTCTGGGTCTCAGTTTCCTTCACTGAAAAAAGAGGGGGAACATTAAAAAACATACACAGAAGAAAGTTCAGGAGGTGAGACAACAGGGCAGCCTGTTGCTGTCATGTTAAGCTGAATTTACTTTTAAAATCCCATAACAGAAGTTCATACTTAATTAGACAGCTCTTTTTCATCCTTCGTATTCTGAAACATTTTCGTTTTTAAAATAAATTTAGAAAAATTATATATATATATATATATATATATATATATATATATATATATATATATATTATTGCTACAATCATTCAGTCATGTTCAGTCATGATTGACTCTTCATGACCCCGGTTGGGGTTTTCTTGGCAAAGACATTGGAGCAGCTTGTCATTTCTTTCTCCAGCTGATTTTACAGATGAGAAAGCTGAGGCAAACAGGGTTAAGTGACTGAGCAAGGATCTTGAGCGGTTGCCAAATACAAAACATACACCGAATTGTCCTGGGGAGGCCGCTGAACTGTGGATCATCAAAGCTCACAATGGTGGGGGCCTCAAAGGAGAGTGGTGAGAGGCAGGCAGGGCCTTCTCCTGGATGACTTGTTTTCAAAGAGCAGAGGAAGGGATGTCATAAAGCTTGGAAACGGAGGTGGATGGGTAAGTCATGACTGGAGAGTGAGGCTGATGAGAGACAGAATACCTCTGCTGGCACCCAAGTGTGTTTGGGAAGGCTCAAGAGACAGTGCTGATGACAGACCACCTCTGCTGGTACCCAAGAGTGATTGGAAGGCTTGTGAGCCAGGGCTGATGACTGACCACATCTTCGGGTACCCAAGGGTGCTTGGGAAGGCTCGAGAGCCAGGGCTGATGAGAGACAGGCAACCATTGTTGGCACCCAACTGTGTTTGAAAAGGCTAGAGAGCCAGGGCTGATTAGACAGAACACCTCTGCAGGTACCCGAGTGCTTGGAAGGCTTGTGAGCCAGGGCTGATGACAGACCATCTCTGCTGGTACCCAAGAGTGTTTGGGAAGGCTCGAGAGGCAGGGTTGATGACAGACCACCTGAAGTGGTAGTGAAGTGTATTTGGTAAGGCTTGAGATCCAGGGTAGATGAGACAGAACACCTCTGCAGGTACCCAAGAGTACTTGGAAGGCTTGCGAGCCAGGGCTGATGACAGACCACGTCTCCTGGTACCCAAGAGTGCTTGGGAAGGATCGAGAGACAGGGCTGATGAAAGAAAGAGCACCTTGTCTCGTACCCAAGAGAGTTTGTGAAGGCCTGAGGTCATGACAGACTACCTGTGCTGCTCCCCCAGAGTGCTTGGGAAGTCTTCAGAGCGAGTGCTGATGAGAAACCACCTGTATTGGTACCCAAGTGTGCTTGGGAAGGCTCGAGAGCCAGGGCTGTTGAGAGATAGACAACCTCTGATGGTAGCCAAGGGTGTTTGGGAAGGTTTGAGAGCCAGGGTTGATGAGAGACCAGCTCTGCTGTTACCCAAGACTTTGTGGGAAGGTTCGAGAGGCAGGGCTGATGACAGATCACCTCTGCTGTTCCCCAAGAGTGCTTGGGAAGGCTCGAGAGCCTGGCCTGATGACAGACCACTTCTGCTGGTACCCAAGTGTGTTTGGGAGGGTCTGAGAACCTCGGCTGATGACAGACCACCACTGTTGTTAACCCAGTGTGTTTGGGAGGGTCCGAGAGCCAGGGCAGATGAGAGACCAGCTCTTCTGTTACCCAAGCCTGTTGGGAAGACTCCAGTGCCAGGGCTGATGAGAAACAGACCACCTCTGCTGGTACCCAAGAGTGCTTGGAGAGGCTGGAGACCCAGGGATGATGAGAGACAGACCACCTCTGCTGTTAGCGAAGTGTTTTTGGGAAGGTTGGAGAGCCAGGGCTGATGACATACCATCTGCTCGTACCCAAGGCTGTTTGCAAATGCTCGAGAGCCAGTGCTGATGACAGACCACCTCTGCTCGTACCCAAGCATGTTTGGGAAGGCTCGAGCACGAGTGCTGATGAGAGACAGACCACGTCTGCAGGTACCAAAGCCTTTTTTAGAAAGCCTCGAGAGCCAGGGCTGATGACAGGCCACCTCTGCTCATACCCAGGCATGTTTGTGAAAACCCGAGGATGATGACAGACTACCTGAGCTGCTCCCCAAGTGTGCTTGGGAAGGCTAGAGAACCAGGGATGATGACAGATGTTCTGCAGGTACCCTAGAGTGCTTGGGAAGGCTGGAGAGCCAGGGTTGAAGTCAGACCACCTCTGCTGGTACCCCAATGTGTTTAGCAAAGATCGAGAGCCAGGTCTGATGAGCGACAGACCACCTCTGCTGGTATGCCAATGTACTTGGGAAGGCTCGAGAGCCAGGGCTCATGAGAGACAGATCACCTCTGCTGGTACACAAGAGTGCTTGGGAAGGCTCTAGAGCCAGAGCTGATGAGAGACAGACTGCTGGTACCCAAGTGTGTTTGGGAAGGTTTGAGAGCCAGGCTGATGAGAGACAAGGTCTGATGGTACCCAGGAGTGCTTGGGAATGCTCGAGAGCCAGGGCTGATGAGAGGCAGACCATCTCGGCTTGTATCCAAGCGAGTTTGTGAAGGCCCGAGGCTTATGACAGACTACCTGTGCTGCTTCCCCAGAGTGCTTGGGAAGTCTTCAGAGCCAGGGCTGATGAGAAACCACCTCTGTTGTTACCCAAATGTGTTTGGGAAGGTTCAAGAGCCAGGGCGCTTGAGAGACAGACCACCTCTGCTGTTACCCAAAAGTACTTGGGGAAGCTTGAGAGCCAGGACTGATGATAGACCACCTCTGCGGGTACCCAGGATATCTTGGGAAGGCTCAAGAGCCAGGGTTGATGAGGGACCACCAATGCTGGTACCGACAAGTACTTGGGGAGGAGCGAGAGCTAGGGCTGAAGACAGACCACCTCTGTTGGTACCCAAGTTGGCTTGGGAAGGCTCGAGAGCCAGGGCTGATGAGACACAGACCACCTCTGCTGGTACCCAAAAGAACTTGGGGAGGCCCAAGAGCTAGGGCTGATGACAGACCACCTATGCTGGTACCCTAGTGTGTTTGGGAAGATTCGAGAAGCAGGGCTGATGAGACACAGACCACCTCTGCTGGTACCCAAAAGTAATTGGGGAGGCCCGAGAGCCAGGGCTGATGATAGACCAGGTCTGCTGGTACCCAAGAGTGCTTGGGAATGCTGGAGAGCCAGTGCTGATGAGGGACCACCACTGCGGCTTCCCAAGCATGTTTGCGAAGGCTCGAGAGAAAGGGATGATGACAGATCACATCTGTTAGTACCCAAGAGGGCTGGGGAAGGATCGAGAGCCAGGTCTGATGACCTCCCACATCTTTTGGTACCTAAGATTGCTTGGAAAGGCTCAAGAGCCGGTGCTGAAGGCAGGCCATCTGCTGGTACCCAACAGTGTTTCTCAAGGATGAAGTGTAAGGCCTGATGACACTCCACCTCTGCTGGTACCAGAGTGTATTTGGGAAGGCTCGGAAGCCAGGGCTTACGACACACCACCTGTGCTGGTACCCAAGAGTGCTTGGGAAGGCTCAAGAGCCAGGGTTGATGAGAGACAGACCACCTTGGCTCGTACCCAAGCATGTTTGTGAAGGCCCGAGGCTGATGACAGACCACCTGTGCTGCTCCCCAAGAGTGGCTGGGAAGGCTTGAGAGCCAGCGCTGATGAGAAACCAACTCTGCTGCTACCCAACTGTGTTTGGGAAGCCAGACTGATGAGAGACAGACCACCTCTGCTGGTTCCCAAAAGTACTTGGGGAGGCTTGAGAGTCAGGGCTGATGATCGACCACTTCTGCTGGTACCGCAGTGTGTTTGGGAAGGTTTGAGAGGGAGGGCTTATTTCGAGAGGCAGACCACCTCTGCTGGTACCCAAAAGTACTTGGGGAGGCTCGAGACCCAGGGCTGATGACAGACCACCTCTGCTTGTACCCAAGAGTGCTTGGGAAGGGTCGAGAGCCAGGGCTGAGGACAGACCACCACTGCTGCTACCCAAGAGCATTTGGGAAGGCTGGAGAGCCAGGGCTGATGGTAGACCACCTCTGTTGGTACCCAAGAGTGCTTGGGAAGGATTGAGAGCCAGGGCTGATGACCTCCCACATCTTTTGGTACCTAAGATTGCTTGGAAAGGCTCAAGAGCCGGTGCTGAAGGCAGGCCATCTGCTGGTACCCAACAGTGTTTCTCAAGGATGAAGTGTAAGGCCTGATGACACTCCACCTCTGCTGGTACCAGAGTGTATTTGGGAAGGCTCGGAAGCCAGGGCTTACGACACACCACCTGTGCTGGTACCCAAGAGTGCTTGGGAAGGCTCAAGAGCCAGGGTTGATGAGAGACAGACCACCTTGGCTCGTACCCAAGCATGTTTGTGAAGGCCCGAGGCTGATGACAGACCACCTGTGCTGCTCCCCAAGAGTGGTTGGGAAGGCTTGAGAGCCAGGGCTGATGAGAAACCAACTCTGCTGGTACCCAACTGTGTTTGGAAAGTCTTGAGATCCAGGGCTGATGAGAAACAGACCACCTCTGCTGGTACCCAAAAGTACTTGGGGAGCCTCGAGAGTCAGGGCTGATGACAGACCACCTCTGCTGGTACCCAAGAGTTCTTGGGAAGGCTCGAGAGCCAGGGCTGATGAGGGACCAGCTCTGCTGTTACCTGAGTTTTTCGGATGGTTTGAGAGGCAGGGCTGATGACAGATCACCTCTGCTGATACCCAATACTGGTTGGGAAGGTTGGAGAGTCAGACCTGATATCACACCACATCTGGGGTACGGAAGTGTATTGTGGAAGGTGTGAAAGCCAGGGCTGATGAAAGACCATCTCTGCTGGCACCCACGAGTGCTTGGGAAGGCTCGAGAGCCAGGGCTGGTGACCAACCACCTCTGGTCGTACCCAAGAGTGTTTTTGAAGGCCCGACACTGATGACAGAGTACCTGTGATGCTCTCCAAGAGTGCTTGGGTAGACTTGAGTGCCAGGGCTCAGGAGAAACCACCTATGCTGCTACCCAAGTGTGTTTCAGAAGGTTAGAGAGCCAGGGCTGATGAGAGACAGACCATGTCTGCTGGTACCCAAAAGAACTTGGGGAGGCTCGAGAGCCAGGGCTGATGAGAGATAGACCCCCTCTGCTGGTCCCCAAGCATGTTTGGGAAGGTTAGAGAGCCAGGGCTGATGAGAGACAGACGAGCTCTGCTTGTACCCAAGAGTGCTTGGGAAGTCTCGAGAGCTAGGGCTGATGAGAGACAGACCCCCTCGGCTTGTACCCAAGCCAGTTTGTGAAGGCCCGAGGCTGATGATAGACTACCTATGCTGCACCCTCAGAGTGCTTGGGAAGTCTTCAGAGCCAGGGCTGATGAGAAACCACCTCTGCTAGTACCCAAGTGTGTTTGGGAAGCCTCAAGAATCAGGGGTGTTGAGAGACAGACCTCCTCTGCTGGTACCCAAAAGTACTTGGGGAGGCTCAAGTGGCAGGGCTGATGAGAGACCACCACTGCTGCTAACTAAGCTTGTTTGGGAAGACTCAGGAGCCTGGGGTGATGACAGACCACTTTTGCTGGTACCCCAGTGTGTTTGGGAGGGTCTGAGAACCTCAGCTGATGACAGACAACTTCTGCTGGTACCCCAGTGTGTTTGGGAAAGTTCGAGAGCCAGGGCTGATGAGAAACAGACAACCTCTGCTGGTACCCAAAAGTATCTGGGGAGTCTCGAGAGCCAGGGCTGATGACAGACCACCTGCTGGTACCCAACAGTGTTTGGGAAGGCTTGAGAGTCAGGCCTGATGACACACCACATCTGCTGGTACCGAAGTTTATTTCGGAAGGCCCGAGAGCCAGGGCTGATGAGGGACCACCAATGCTGGTTCCCAAGCGTGTTTGGGGAGACGCAAGAGCCAGGGCTGATTAGAGACCACTTCTACTGGTATCCAAGTGTGCTTGGGAAGGCTCGAGTGCCAGGGTTGATGACCGACCACATCTGCTGGTACCCCAGACTTTTTGGGAAGACTCTAGAGCCTGGGCTGATGACAGACCACCTCTGCTGGTACCCCAGTGTGTTTGGGAGAGTCTGAGAGCCAGGGATGATGAGAGACTAGCTCTGCTGTTATCCAAGCGTGTTGGGAAGACTCGAGAGCCAGGGCTGATGAGAAACAGACCACCTCTGTTGTTAGCGAAGCGTGTTTGGGAAGGTTGAAGAGCCAGGGCTGATGAGATACCATCTGCTGGTACACAGAGTGTTTGCGAAGGCTCGAGAGCCAGCGCTGATGACAGACCACCTCTGTTGTGACCCAGCGTGTTTGGGAAGGCTCGAGCGTGAGCTCTGATGAGAGACAGACCATGTCTGCTGGTACCCAAGCCTTTTTTTGAAAGGCTCGAGAGCCAGGGCTGATGACAGACGACCTCTGCTTCTACTAAAGCCTGTTGTGGAAAACTCAAAAGCCAGGGCTGATGACAGACCACCTCTGCCGGTACCCAAGAGTTTTTGGAAAGGTTCGAGAGGCAGGGCTGAGGCAGATCACCTCTGCTGATAACGCAACAGTGTTTCAGAAGGCTCGAGAGCCAGGGCTGATGACAGATATTCTGCTTGTACCCAAGAGTACTTGCGAATGTTCGAGAGTCAGGGTTGATGATCAACCACATCTGCTAGTACCCCAGACTTTTTAGGTAGGCTTGAGAGCCAGGGCTGATGACAGACCACCTCTGCTGGTACCCAAGAGTGCTTGGGAAGGCTCGAGAGCCACAGCTGATGAGAGACAGACCACCTCTGCTTGTACCCAAGAGTGTTTGTGACGGCTCAAGGCTCATAACAGACTACCTCTGCAGCTCCCCAATAGTGTTTGGGAAGGCTTCAGAGCCAGGCCTGATGAGATAACACCTGTGATGGTCTCAAAGCCTGTTTGGGAAGCCTTGAGAGCCAGGGTTGATGAGAAACTACCTCTGCTGGTCCTCAAGCCAGTTTGGAAAACATCGAGAGCCAGAGCTAAAGACAGACCACCTCTGCCGGTACCCAAGTGTGTTTGGGAAGTTTCCAGAGCCAGGGCTGATGAGAGACCACCTCTGCTGGTACCCAAGACTGTTTGGTAAGGCTCGAGAGCAGGTGCTGAAGAAAGACCATCTGCTGGTACCCAACAGTGTTTCAGAAGGCTTAAGAATCTGGCCTGATGACACGCCATCTCTGCTGGTACCGAAATGTATTTGGGAAGGCTCTAAAGCCAGGGTTGATGACAGACCACCTGTGCTGGTATACCCAAGAGTGCTTGGGAAGGCTCGAGAGCCAGGGCTGATGACAGACCACCTCTGCCGGTACCTAAGATTTTTTGGGAAGGTTCAAGAGGCAGGGCTCAGGACAGATCCCCTCTGCTGATACCCAAGAGTGTTTGGGAAGGCTCGACAGCCAGGGCTGATGACAGATGTTCTGCTTGTACCCAAGAGTGCTTGGGAAGGCTCGAGAGCCAGGGCTGATGACAGACCACCTCTCCTGGTACCCAAGCGTGTTTGTGAAGGGTTGAAGCTGATGAAAGACTACCTCTGCTGCTACCCAAGAGTGCTTGGGCAGGCTCGAGAGCCAGGGCTGATTACAGACGACCTCTGCTGGTACCCCAGTGTGTTTGGGAAGGTTCGAGAGCCAGGGCTGATGAGAGACCCCCCACTGCTGCTACCCAAGTGTGTTTGGGAAGGCTTGAGAGCCAGGGCTGATGTAAGACCGAGCCTTGTAGGTCTGAGCAGACAATATAAGGTGCAGTAGCTGATAACCCCCCATCACTCTGTGGCCAACTTAGTGATGATCCTCTCTGAATGCCTTGTGACTTCACTCGTCCCCTGACAGACCACTGCTAGATGAGTCCTATTCCAAACCTCTGCAGCCGGGGACGACATGGCAGGGTCACGTGTATGTCCCAATGAGGCATCAAGACGGGCATTTGTGACCCCATGCCGTAAAAGCAGGCGAAGATACAAACGAGGCTTTTACAACAAAAAGTATAATGCACGAAACTATTTGCAGAAGGTGTAACCTTATGGCCACCAAAGATAGGCATTCCCCTGGTAAGAAGGCAGCCTCATCCACCACTATGCATCAATACAGTGTGAATCTCTAAGTACAAACATCTGTCCCAAGTGCAGCAGACCACATGGCCAAAGTGGAAGCCTGCTTCTTACATGGTGGGTAGTTGTGAAGGAAGATTCTGGTAAACATGGACAGAAGGAACAGGGCTCAGAGGCTGAGCGAGGGGTTAGAACCCCAGCTCCACTGCTTGCTACTGTAAGGTCACTGGCAAATCATCTGTCCTGACCTTAGTTTCCTCACCTGCAAGATGAGGGGTGTGGACTAGATGACCTCTTGGGGCCTTTCTGGCTCTAAATTTTATAAACCTATGTAAGAAAAGGAGAAATGTCACTGCAATGTGGGAATCCACCCAGGACCTTAAATGGTCAACATGGACTCTAGAATCCCAAAGCTGAAGGGCCTCCATAGGTCATCTTGCCTAACCTATGCCTATTGGGAATCCCCTCGGTAACAAACTAAAGGATCTTTCCACTTCTTGCTTGAAGATCTTCAGTGGGGAAGGGGGTCATGAGTTTCGAGCCATTTTCCTGGCTCTAAATGTCCAGCATCAGGGTGCTAACCATTTGGCAGGAGGACATATGATGATTTGGACAGGGATGGAAGCATCTTGTGCGGGAGGGTGGGGCATTCCACAGACTTGACTGAGTCATCATAGATGCAAATGTGAACGAGTTAAGTGTTATAGTTGAAAACTTTGAGGTGGCATTCAAGATGCAGAGAAGGGCTGCTGGCTGTCAACAGCATGACAAATGATGGATTTTAATTGCCAAAGAGCAATCCGCTACAGTCAGTAAGGTCTGCATGGGAACAATCTATCAAAATGAGAAACTGTCACAGCACCAAAAAATGGCACAAAAATGTGTGAAAACTCCTTCCCCCGACATGACACAGAGTGGGAAAACACTGCAAAAAGATTTTTTTTTAAAGAAAGAGAAACACAATAAGAGAAAGGAGTACAAGACAGCAGAGAGGGATCCAAGTACCCAAGACACAAAGGAAGAAAGGACACAGACTGACACAGGGACACTCCCTGTCACAGACATCTGAGTGGCCAGCTGCCTGAAGCGTCATGTGGGATCTGTTTCACTTGAACTTCACTTTTTGGCAGAGATAAAATTAAACACCAGGCACCGGAAAGATCCTTAACTGCTGTTTCTGATGTATACACATTGACTGGTTCTACAAGGTTTGCTTTCACACTGTTCTTAATAAACAATTTTCTACTTTTGGTCTGAAAAAGCTTAGGAGCATCCGATACTCAGATCACAAGTGAGCAGCCTCCCCGCTTAGTTCAGAAAAAAAAAAAAATTGAATTTTTGCCCCTTTGTGGCAGCAAATGGACTGACACAGAGGGGATGAAGCTGGACAGGGGTTGGGGCAGAAACCTTTTTCTCTTATGGCATCCCTGGTAACAAACTGGTGTGGAGATGGGGAGATTTGAAGGGGGGAGGGGATTCATCAAAGAGAATGGTCAGAAATGAACTTTTCCCAGTTTCATTCCATGGATCACTCTCCAGGATGGATCTCTGATGCCTGGAGAGATTCTCTTTCGAGCTCACTGTGCAATATGGAGAAGTTTTTTCAAATACTCCTAAGGTCTTTATTTAATGTTTAGTCTGGTGTGCATTCTAGCTGAAGACCTTCCCACACCCACTACATTCACAGGAGGTCTCCAGCATGAATTTTCTGATGTTGAAGGAGGTGGGAAATCTGGGTATAGGCCTTTCCACATTCATGGCATTCATAGGGTTTCTCCCCAGTATGAATTCTCTGATGCTGAATAAGGTGTATACTCTGGCTAAAGGTTTTCCCACAGTCATCACATTCATAAGGTTTCTCTCCAGTATGAATCCTCTGATGCTGATTAAGAGATGAGCTGTGGCTAAAAGATTTTCCACATTCATTACATTTATAGGGTTTTTCTCCAGTATGGATTTTCTGGTGTTCATTAAGGTGTGTGCTGCGGCTGAAGGCCTTCCCACACTCACCACATCGGTAAGGTTTCTCTCCAGTGTGAATTCTCTTGTGCTGAATAAGATGTGAAACCTGAGTGTAACGTTTCCCACACTCCTTGCATACATAGGGTTTCTCTCCGGTGTGAATTCTCAAATGTCGGGTAAGGGATGAGTTCTGGCTGAAAGTCTTCCCACATTCATTACACTTATAGGGTTTCTCTCCAGTGTGAACTGTCAGGTGTTGAGTAAAGGATGAAGTGTGGCTGAAGGCCTTCCCACACTCATTACATATGTAGGGCTTCTCTCCCATATGGACAGTTTGATGGCGCATAAGGTGTGAAATCTGGGTGTAGGCTTTCCCACATTCATTGCACCCATAGGGTTTCTCGCCAGTGTGAATCCGCTGATGTTGGGTAAGAGAGGAACTGTGGCTAAAGGACTTTCCACAGTCACTGCATTCATAGGGCTTCTCTCCAGTGTGAACTCTCTGGTGCTGAGTAAGGGATGAGCTATGGCTGAAGGTTTTCCCACACTCATTACATTTGTATGGTTTCTCTCCTGTATGAATTGCCTGATGTTGGGTAAGGGATGCAGTATGAAAAAAGGCTTTCCCACATTCATTACATTTATAGGGTCTCTCTCCTGTATGAATTTTTCTATGTCGTGCAACATGTGAAACCTGGGTATAGGCTTTCCCACACTCTTTGCATTTAAAGGGCTTTTCTCCAGTATGACACCGCTGGTGCTTAATAAGGGATGAGCTCTGGGTGAAGGCCTTCCCACACTCTTTGCATGAATAGGGCTTCTCTCCAGTGTGAATTCTCTGATGTTCAGTAAGGGATGAGCTCTGGCTGAAAGTTTTCCCACATATATTACATGCATAAGGTTTCTCTCCAGTATGAATTATATGATGCTGAATAAAGTAGGAACTATTACTGAAGGCTTTCCCACAGTCATTACATTTGTAGGGTTTCTCTCCAGTATGAATCCTCTGGTGTATAATAAGGTCTGACTGATAGAGAAAGGTCCTTTCACACTCAGAACATTTAAAAGGTCTTTTCTCTCCACTGGTTCTCTGAAGTTTAACTATGCCTGGATTTTGTTGGACATTCTCTCTGTCATCATGGTTGAGGAGTATCTCTTCTGGTGCTGTCTCTTTCTGTGTCATGGCAAGATTTCTCAGGCCCAAATGTCTAATGAATTTGTTAGCCTCATGGTCCCTCTCCCTGGAGGGCATTTCTTTGTGGGTGATGGGCGGTGGTGTCACCAGGGGATCCTGGCTATCCTGCTGTGGACCTCCTTGGCCTTCATGTTCCAATATGTCTCTCAGGCTGAAGAACCCCAAGCCATCTCTTCTGAGACCTTCAAGTCTTTCATCCTGGGAGGATGATTTTTCAGAAACTTCCTGGTGTGGAGCTGAATCCAGAGTCTTAGGCTTGGGGCACCCATCTGAAAAAACATTGAAAAAAGAAATGGTTCTTATTTCTTGTGCAGGGGGAGGATTTAATTTAACCCACAGTTCTTAGGTGCCAGGCGGATGCAGGGACCTGTGCTCAGTGTTGGACATCCAGAGATGACATAACCCATAGATCCTGCCCTCAGACAGGTCAGAGTTAGAAAGCAGATAAATGACCATCAAACCAGAGAGAGCCAAATTGGGCTGAGGGGAGCGGGGGAGAAGCCTCTGGTAGAGGAGGCACTGAACTGGATTTCCACAGAGGAGATGTTAGGTCAAGTGCACCACAGGCACGTGGGGCCCACCCCACTAACAGAGCAGCATCAGCTGGTCTCTGTGCCCACAAACACAGCCGTGTCTCTGCTGGGATCCTGAAGATGCTCTCACTGGATCCTTTCACCCTGCTAGCCCTCTGCCCCTTGGGGCTACCTCTCTCAGCAGGCTGCCTACAAGCAGCACCTCTGCTTTCTCTCCTCCCTTACACTCTGGCTTCCAACCCAAAGCGCTCTCTCCAGAGCTGCCCGCAGCCTTGGACACTGTTGGTCACTCTCTCCTTCTTGACAGTCTCTTCTCTCTAGGCTTGGTGGCACCCACTGTCCTGGTTCTCCTGCCTGTCTGACCTCTCCTTTGCTGGCTCCTCCTCCAGATCAAAGCCTCTAACTGCAGGTGTCCCTCAGGGGTCTTCCTGGGCCCTCTTCTCTTCCCTCACCTGGAGACCTCAGCAGCTCCCATCACTGATTACTGTCTCTGTGCTGTGGGTGTTCAGTTCTGCCCATCCTGCCCCAAACTCTCTCCCGACTTTTAATCTTGCGTCTCTAACGCCCTGCCCTGTCACTGTAGAGGGCAACACCCTCCTCCTATCCCCAGCTTCTCATTCTCTCACCCTCCACATCCAATAGGGTGCCAAAACACCTTTAGGCCATCTCTGAGGTGCTCTCCCTCTCTCTGATTCTGTCATCGCCTCAGGCCTGCACTACTTTGCTGCCTGAGGGGGGTGGGGTCTGCCTGCCTCATCCTCTCCATTTGGGTACAATCATATCGACCTTCTGTTCAGTAAACTTCAGGGGCTTCCTATGCCTTCCGGAAGCAAACCCTAACTGCTCCATCTGGCACTTGGCGGCTTCCCAACCTCCCCCTTCTCTGCCCCTCCCCACTTTGCCAGTCTTCTTAACCTCACTCCCCACCACACCAGCCTCCCAGCCATTCATCTCTCACCTCCGGGCATCTTCTCTTGCGGTTCCCATGCTAGGAATGCCCTCCCTGTGCAGATCTGACTCCTGGCCTCCCTGGCTTTCTTTAAGGCCTAGCTAAAAGCCCACCCTCTCCAGAGAGCCTTCCCTGCATTGACTGCTTCCTATTTATCCTGTACATTGCTGGTCTGTATCTGTCTATTTGCCTGCTGTGTCCCCCATTGGACTGTGAGCTCCCTGAGGGCAGGCATTGTCTTAACAAAGGCTTATTGACCAGTGGGGCTGCCCTTCTTCAGAACCTCAATCAATCAGTCAACATTCATAAGCACCTGCTATGTGCCAACCGGGCTAAGCACTTGGGACACAGAAAGAGGCCAAACATGGTGCCTGTCCTCAGGGAGCTCGTGGTCTAACCCCTCCCCTCTGCTTTGCTCTCCCTTCTCTGCTCACCTGGACAGAGGCCACATGGGTCTTCTCCATCCAACAACCAAGGCTCTCCACTGTGCTCCAGCTGGGAGATGAGCTGTGGTTTGGCACTTGGGAATTCAGCTCCTAGGGAAAGACAGCGGCTCTGGCTGAATGTGTTAGAGAGGGAAGGGTGGTCTGCTAATGGAATGCTGAGCTCCTCAGTTGTCAGGAGAGGGAGATACAGACTGTGCTGTGAGGGCCCTGAAGGATGGAGACTGGGTAGGGATGAGGAAGGGGGCAGACATTCCCAAGGGAGGAGGAGGAGGAGGAGAAGGCACCCCTGAGGCTCCAGATGAAGGCTTCCTCACCTAGGGAGACCAGGTTCCCGTAGTTCTCCAGCATCACCTCCCTGTAGAGGTCCCTTTGGGCAGGGCCCAGGTGTCCCCACTCTTCCAGGGTGAAGTCCACACACACATCCTTGAAGGTCACTGCTTCCTGAAACACCAAGCAGGCAGTGGGCACATCTCATCACCTCTCCCAGCTCTTGGAGGTGGAAAGAGTGTTGAGGACCATGTCCTCCCTTCCCAATGTGGGCTGTGGTGCCTCATACAAAGCAGGGGCTGCAGATGGATGAATTCCCACTCACAAAAAGAGGTTCAGGCATGGATGTGGAACTGGCAGAGACCTCAGAGGCCATGAAACCCACCCCATCCCCCACCTCCAGACGGGTAGCACTGACGTGGAGCTGACATCTCAGGCTCTGCCTGCCCTCAGACCTGACCCTCTGTACACTCCCCTACACAGAAGCCATCGAACCCCCTGTAAAGCCTGTCTCCATCCACAGGCTCTGCTGTTGGCATCACTGTGCTTCTGGGTTCTGACCATGGAATTCCCTGACCCCTCCCTCCCCAGCCCTTCCTCAGCCCATCACTAGGCCCCTTAATTCTCCACTCCACTGTCATATCAATCTCTCAGACACCAGGCATTGCTAAGGATCAGGGATGCAAACGGTCCCTGCTACTGGGGAGAGCACCAAGGGAGGGAGATGAAATGGGCGGCTGAAGAATGGGAAGGAGGACAGTTTGGCTGGACCACAAATGCCAAGCAGAGCAGGAAGCTGGCACCTCCACCCAAGAGCTGACTGGCAGCCCTGTCTGCCACCTAGGGGGCTGCGACAGCCTCTCAGGGGCTGAGGGAGCCAGAGCACACAGAGCCCCAGGCCCAGAGGCAGGATCCCACCTCAGAGACCTCCTAGCTGTGGGACCTGGGCAAACCACACAACCATTTCTGCCTCAGTTTCCTCATCTGGAGAAGGAAATGGCAAAGCTGCTCCAGTACCTCTGCCCAGAAAGCCCCAGATGGGTCAGAGAGCTGGACACAGCTGAAAAAGGACTGAGCAGCAAACAGCCTTTCAGAGCCTTCCTGCAGCCCCCTCCCCGCCCCTGCCCCACACACGCTGCCCAAGTCACTCTCCTAACACTGCTTTGGTCACATCCCCTCACTCAAAGACCTCTGGGGCCTCACTGTGTGGGCAGAGAAGAGTCACACCCTGGTCCCGGCATTTAGGACCCCCCCGGGCAACCTGGCCCCCTCCTTCCTCACCAGCCTTGCCTGCCACCACTCCCTGGCCCACACACACGGACACACACACACCCACACAACACACACAGAGATAAACAGATACATACACAGAGAAACACACACATGGACACACACAGACACACATAGAGATAAACAGACACACAGAGAAAAAGACACATATGCACACACAGAGACATGCACACACACAACACACATACACAGAGATAAACAGACACACACATAGACACATACACACAGACATAGACACAGACACACAGAGAGAAACAGACATACACAGACACGGACACATGCGCACACACAAAGACAGACAGACACACACACACACCCCGTACTCATCCAGTTCCTTGGAAGGCTGTGGCCTGCCCACCCTCACTGCCCAGCTCAGCTCCCCCTTTTCCAAGAGAAGCCTTGATCCCATCTCACAGAGGAGGCCACCAGGGCCCCCCAATCACCTTGTTAGAGGCAGAGGGCCAGAACCACATCTTTTTCAGACAAACGCCAATCCCATCTTGTACTTGGTAAGCTGCTGTTCTGTATCTGCAGGTAAGACTGTGCATTTATCCCTCTACTTATAGTCTCATTCGGTCCCATTCAGTGCTTTGACCCATCAGGATCTTGGGGGAATCCCAGCTCTGTCCTCTGGTGTCCTGGCTCCAACGTTGGCCACCTGTGGATATGCTAGGTGGGTCCTCAATACCTCGGTCATGGCCACTGACATGAGTGTTTCATGGTCCAAGGCCAAGGAAAGCGCTTTGGGGTCCTCTGTCCAAGGTAGCCCTGGGCCCAAGGGACTGTTAGGACCTGGCTATTGCATGGGTTCTGAGTAATGACAGCCCTCCCTCACCTCCTCCTCTTGTCCACAATTCAGCTCAACTGAATCAACACTGGTCCAGGGCCTACTCTGTGCTCAGCCCTCCAGACACACAGGAATATGTCTAGTGGGGCTGGTCCTGCCATGGAGGTGAGCAGGAGAAACCTGGCTTGAATCTCCCCTGAATTTCCTGAGACCAGCTTCATCATGTGCTGCGAAGGCCATTGGGTGCATCTGACACTATCTGTTTATGGCTCTTCTCTGTGATCACTGACCTTTTCCTTAAGAGTCTGTTGGAGAATTTTGCCAGGAATCCGAATCTGAGCTAGACCTTGGAGACTCCCATCTCCTGTTCTGAAGACTTGCCCTTCTCCGGTCCTATGGTGCTTCTCTCCATCCACACAGGGTGTACAGTGTTCCAGAGGCCATCCCAGCTGCCAGCTCCTTGTACATCCATCTGGGTCAGGGGACTGGAGCCCAGCCAGGGCAGTGTTCTTACTGGGTCCCGACTTATCTTGAGCAATCAGCATTTCCGTCCTGACCTTCCTAACCCCAAAGTGATTCTCCTTGGACGAAAACAAGGCCTGCCTTTCATCCATTCAGGTCTTCCTGTCCTAACCCGACTAATCCTCAAAGTTGCTCAAAAGAAGACCAAGCCCCCTTTTCTCATTCTCAGCATTCAATGCTGCCCATCTTCCACACACTCTGTCCCAACGTTAGCGTGTATGTCCTCTCGGACCCCGGGGCCCTCTGCCCCACTCTGTGCCGGCATGCTAGGCATCTCGCTGTGGTGATGCATTCACAGTTGTCTTCTTTGGGGTGTCCACTGACACCTCACCTCCCCCCATCCTCAGGCCCTCTCTTCCTTCCCTCTGAACGTGCTCTCTTCCCTTCCAACCTTGAATTTGGCAAACCAGTCCAACTCTACACAACTCTCGATGACTTATCCAGAGGGGGCAGGGGCTGGAGCCAGCTCCTGAGAGCTAATCGTTACATTTTCAGTGGAAGCACTCACACCAGGGCTAGATTTATTGTATTGTGGACTCTCTGTCCTGGAGAGCTGGTTGTTAACTTTTACTGGCATATTCCCAACCTTAATCCCAATACAAATCCCAACCATGGACTGCTCCTGCCTCCTGCTCCTTCTCTCCTACAGCGTTCCTAAACGCAGCTGGAAGAGGGCCATCTCATCAGCTGGGCCCTCACTGTTGTCCTTTGGCTCCTACCTCATTGACTGCAGTGGCTCCAGACCTTCCCATGTCTCCACACCACCTCCTGGCCCCATTTCACGGCCCTTCATTTTATTTTCTTTTCTCACTCATGATCTCCTCCTTTATGCATCTCTGATGAAGAGGTAGCCAAGACCAACTCTCCCGCAGGCTCCTTTGGTCCCATTCCTCCCACCTCCTCCAGCAGATGTCTCCCTCATTGGCCCTTCACCCTCTCCTGGTTCCTTTTCTGTAGCCTCCAAATGCGCCCGTGCCTCCATGATCCTTACGTGCTCTCACTGGAGCCTTCACCCCACTGGTGACTGCCTTGCACCCTTGCCTCCCTTCTCAGCCAAGCTCCCTGAGAAGGCTGTCAACAGCTGGTTTCTCCTCTGCTTCCTCTCCTTTCAACACCTGAGATCTGGCTCCTGACCTCGGCATTCCACTGAGACTGCCCTCTCCAAAGTT
This sequence comes from Gymnobelideus leadbeateri, assembly GCA_011680675.1. NCBI lineage: Eukaryota > Metazoa > Chordata > Mammalia > Diprotodontia > Petauridae > Gymnobelideus > Gymnobelideus leadbeateri. The sequence goes on from WOXC01004443.1 coordinate 560,353, forward strand.
CCTGCTGGCTCCTCCTCCTCCTGAACCTCCTTGTGACCCGACACCACCAATAGCCTTCTCCTCCTGAACACTTTCTCTCCTGCCACTCCTGGGCTCCTTGCTGGACCTTCCTCCTTGCCACAGGCACTCACTGCAAGTGTTTCTTTTTCCCTACTAAAACCTCCTTTATTTGGTGTTAAGATTCACAGATGTCAAGGCAGATGTTGCTCAGGGATTACCTTCTCCACCCGTTCTGTTCCCTCTGACAGCTGCCAAGTCCCCGGTGAGAAGAGGAAGCCAGCCCCGAGCACCCTTCTGATTTGTCTGCAAAGAGTTGATTCTGCATTTTGTGTCCTCAGTAGGCTGCTGTTTGCCTGTTTGTATGCCCAGCACTGGGCACCATGCTTCGAACATAGCAGAACATAGCACGTGCTTAAAATGTCTTTTACGGAATTGAAATGAAATTAATCTCATCGGCTCCCACGGGTCCAGTGACCATCTCTATGCAGATGACTCCCAGGATATCAGCTCTAGCCTCTCTCCTGAGCAGCGAACATGATCCCACAGCTACTTTGAGCTATATGAGATGTTCTCATCTCAAACTTGGCATGTCCAAAACTCAATTCCTCATCTTTCTTGCCAGCCTCTTCCCTTTCCTGCCTATGACTACAGAGGGCACCCCCTCCTCCCAGACTCCTGCCCCAATATCCCATATGGAGCCAAGGTCTTAGGTATTCTTTCTGTAGACCCCTTGAAATCTTTTCTCCCCAGATCTGTAAGGTCAGGGTTATGCAGATTGTGTGTGTGTGTGTGTGTGTGTGTGTGTGTGTGTGTGTGCGCGCACTAATAACAACAAAACGTTTAGCTCTACTGGAAGTATAGGTCTAAGAGGGAGAGATGGAAAGAAGAATTTCTGAGCCGGGGGTCCCCAAGCAGCTTGAGGACAATGAGCTTGAAGGTCTGACCATCCCTATGATTTCACTGGGGTGAACTGAAGGCACAGAAATATGCAGACTCTAATCCTTATGAATGGGGGTGGGAAGGGGAGGCAGGGATAGAAGGGAAATCCCTGAGCTCCTCCAGCCCAGGCAATCCCGCCTCTGATCTTCACCAGATTCGAACTGTCCTCTCTCTTGACTGGTCCATCTGATGGCCTTTCTCCAAATGCCCCTTAAACTCTGCCACTGCTGAGAGCCCCTCCCTTGTCCCCTCTGGCTCTGTGACATTGTGCCTTTGGGTTTTCCTCCTACTCCGCCACCTTTGCTGGGCTGCCAGTTTCCCAGACCCTGCCCTGGGCTACCTTCTCTTCTCTCTATGTTGTCTCTCTTGGTCATCACACTGTCTCCCATGGACTCTATGCAGATGGACCCCAGTTCTCTGTCATCAGCCGGACATCTCCACTGGGACATCTGCCAGCATCTCAAACTCAAAATGTTTAAGGTGGAATGCACACTCTTCTCCCCAGTCCTGTTCTCTCATGCGGAGGACACAGGGACCCTTCCTTTGCCCTCCTTCCCACACACTCCCTCCCTCCCCCATCCATCGCCCTGCCTCACCCTGCCGCCTTCTCTGCACCCAGGACCCTCATTCAGGCCCTGCTGCAATCTCTTCACTGGTCTCCTGGCTTTCACATCAACTTGTACCTGGAATTTTGGAAAAGCTCCCAAATGGCCTTCTCCCACCTTCAGTTCTCTAGACTGCTGCTAAAACAATCTCCTGAAGGCCCAGGGGTGACTCTATCCCTCAATAATCTTCAGTAATCTCTCTAGTGCTGCTGGGACCCAGCCCATGCCTGGCAAACAGCAGGTGCTTAATATACCAGGGACTGATTCACAGGCCCTACCTTCCAGTGCGACTAGCAGGTCTTTGGCTCTGACGTCCCACCTCCCACCTCCATGCATTTGTCCAAAGACTAGAATGTCAGAATCCTTATCTTCACAGGCTCCTCCCAGGGGCTCCCTCCTTCAGGAAGCCTGTGAAGGGATACAGGTGAGCCCTTCTCACACTGCCTAGAGCACAGAGAAGTCAAAGTATGTGCCTAGGGTCAAACAGCCTGTGGCAGCCACCGGCAGCACCTGAACCTGGGGAAGCTCCTCCTGTCGGGAGTTTGAATGAGATGAGTTTAAGGATTTTCCCCTCATTTTTCAGAGAAGGAACCTGAGACCCAGATGGCTTTACTGACTGGCCCAGACTCACACAGCAATCTCCAGAAACAACTGCCACTCCCATCCCTAGAGTGAAGCTCTGGCCTCCCAAGAGCCCAGGGAGTGGGTCAGTGCATGAGGAGGTAACCTGGGCTCCAGGCATCCTAGTGACTGGCCCAGAATTACTGAACTGGTGAGGGCCAGAGCCAAGTTTTCCACCTAGAACTCCCGGTTACAGGAGCAGAAAGCTGGGACCGGCAGTCATGAGGCGGGGCCTGGCTCACTCACATCTTTCTCCCCCTGTGGTACCTACCACCGTGCTTGACACAGAAGAGGTATTGTGCTTGCCAACTGAGACACAGATATAATTAGGATGACAGAAAGAGTGAGACTGTGCCTGGCCCTTCATCAGGGGCCCTCAGAGAAAAAAGGATCTCAGGAGACATCGAACCTCTTTTCCAGTCTATATCTGCATACCTACCAGTGATAGGGAGCTTACTGCCTATCCAAGGATCCCACTTCATTTCTGGACAGTTCTCAGGAGGAGGATACCAGATTCTCAGGGCTGAAGCAATGTCTGAAGAAATTTGGCCTAATTATGCCTGAGCTGGTGGTCCCATGAGGGCCCTGCCAAATGCCCTCCAAGGCCTCCTGACCTCTGGTGCAGAGACTTTGCCAGCTTAGCCCATAGCTGCCTCAGAGCTGGGAGGGGTCTGGGGGTTGTCCCATCTAGCCCCATACTGACACAGACATGAACAAAACTTCTGAGAGACACACAGAGCTGGTCACCGAGACAGAAAGCTCTGTCACTGACTGGTCACTGACGAGAGGCCACAGTCCCAGAGACAGGAGCAAGGCAAGGAGAGTCCATAGGATGGTGCCTGGCCACTTCCTTGGATGGCAGAGCCTCCGAAAGCCCAGGCTTGACTCCCTGGATGGGATGCTGGCAGAAAAACATCCCAGAGAGAGGAGCCAGGGGGTGGTGTGCAGAGATGGGAGACCCTGACTTACCTGGTCTGTGGGTGAAAGGAGTCTGGCAGCCGCTCCATGCTTCTGTGGGGGCGGGGAGCAGTCCAGAGAGGGAAGAGCTGAGGAAAGACACAGTGAGCTGTCAGGAAGGCTGGCCTGGCCTTTTGGTCGCCAGCTTCCTCACACAGAACTGGACATGACGGGTAGCCTGCCTCTGGGCACTCAGGCTCCCTCCATGGAATTAACGGCACTTGAATGGCCACCTGAAAGAAGGCAGCATGGAGAGGCAGCAAGTCACCAGAAGGGCCAGGCCAGGTGAGACACAGAGATGACCAAAGAGCTGGATTCCGTGGTCCACTCTGGGCAGAGGGTGGTCAGAGCTCTCTGCCCAGCCTGCCTGTCTCCTAAACACCAGGCCCCGACCCCACCTTCACCTGGGTCTCAGAGGTCTCTCAAACTCTACATATTAATGCCCCTGACCCCCACCATTAGTTTTCTCCAGGAGAGTCAGTGTGGTGAACACAATGACCAGAGGGCTGGCTTCCAACCAAGAAAACCTGGCCCCCAGCCCCATGCAGGACACCTGCTGGCTCTGGGGCCTCAAGAGAATATCCAGATTCTCGGTTGGGCAGATCCTTGTGACTCTGTGTTAGAGAGGAGATGCTAATGGCACTGGCAAAGGGAGCTCCCTGAGGCACCACAAAAATCCTGGGTCCAGTCCCTGTCTTCAGCCCCATCTTCCCCCACAAGCCCAGCCCTCTTCCTAACTTCCATCCTAGGCACTCCAGGTTCACAAGCTTGACCTTTCCTCCTCATTGTCCCTTACTCCTGGGTGGCTAGGGGCCGCCATAGCACAGAGCAGCTCAAATCTGCCCTCACAGCTGGCAAATCAGCACAGTATCTCTGCCAAGAAAGCCCCAATGGGTTCATGAGAGTCAGACATGACAGAAGTAACTGAACAACAACAATGCCTTACTCCCCACTGCCCTTGACCACATCCAGCCCAATGCCAAGTGACTGATGGATTCCCTGTCTAGCTCCTCCTCCTCACGCCACAGGCTCCCTGCCCTGCTCTGGTCACCACCTACCTGGTCTCCCTCCACAGTCCTTCCTTCTGCCACATAGCCGCTAACCTGACAGGTCACTCCTCTGGCTCCCTGTGAACCATGGGACCCAGTGCAGGCCACTCTGCTAGGCTAGATCTTTGTCTGGGTTGGCAGGCTTCACTAAGTGCCTCCTCTAGGCCTGGCCCCATTCTAGGCCCTGCACAGGACCAGAGATGAAAGGGAGCCTGCCGCTGCCTGCAGGGAGCTGCCTTCTCTCAGAATACAGTATGTTCAGACACATAACTAGTCAGAGTGCCAGAAAGAGCACAGCAGTGCCTGGCACTGAGCTGGGCCTCCAGTGGTACCTTCTGACCGATGCCCAGAGGGCCTCACATGCCATCCAGTCAACGTGCCTCAATTTCCAGAGGAAGAAATGATTCCCAGAGAGGTCATGCAGGCAGCAAAGAGCTGAGGCCTGGACTTAGGTCCTCTGGGATTGGATACAGGGACTTCTCACCTGCACTGCCCATGCAGAGACGTGGTTACAGAGATGGGAGGAGAGGCACACACAGAAACCACTGAGAGACAGAGATATGAAGATGGAGGGAGAGCGGTGGGCACACAGACCACTGTAGACACCAGATGTGGAAAGGGAAAGCGCCCCAAGCAGAAGGTCTTTGAGACAGAGGGAATCACAGCCAGGCTAAGGGACCACACAAGGACTTACGGCCACACAGACAGAGATGGTCACACAGAGACAGAAAGAGGGAATCATCAGGGAGAGGGGGGGAGGGAGAGAGTGAGTGTAAAGGGCTGTACATGTGTCTCTAAGATGACAAGTCACAGACAGAGAGAAATGGAGAGAAACAGAGACAGTCACTGAATGGGAAACAGAAACGGCCTTAGAAACAGACACAAGGAGAGACATGAGATCCTCCAACCAGATTATCTTCCTTTTTCCACAGCAGAGGAAACATGAAGCCCGGAGGAGGGGGAACCCACCCAAGGTTACACAGTGAAGCCAGGACAGAGCCTGGATCTCTCTCCTTAGTGTCTGGGCTGGCCAGGAGGCAGACATGCTCGTTGGAGAACCACCCTCAGATTCTGTGGAGAAAGGAGTCAGATGGGAGAGGTGGAAGGCTACAACAGGGTGTGTGTGTGTGTGTGTGTGTGTGTGTGTGTGTGTGTGTGAGCCCCTAAGCCCACCACCCCCTGGTCCAGGGAATCCTTCTCCCCTCGCCCACACCACAGATGCTGCACCCCCAGCTGCCCCTGCCCACTGCTCATACTTACCCTTGTCCCCTAGAACTTGGACTCCAGATTCCCCTGGGGTCACCCCCCGCTCCTCCTCCATGCTCTCCACTCCTCCTGCATGGTGGCCACTTTTAAGGCAGGAACATTGGGGTTCACAGAGGGGAAATGGCTTCCCCAAGGTCACATGGTGAGTCAGGGGCAGAGTCCAGGCCCCCCACCTTCTGGACCAGGGTTCTCTCCTCTCCACCTGAGGATCCAGAGTCATTGGCAGAGAGCTGATGCAGAATGGAGCTGGAGAGAGAAGACAGCAAGATGTAAGGGCTTTCTCAGACAATCATACATTGGCATCGCGAGAATATCTGTAGCCCAGACCTGGGATCAGATGGGAGGCCACCCAGCCTGGGGGTGAGAGCCTCTGGAGAGGAGAATCACTCACACACCTGCTATCTGTCAGGCCCCTGTGTGGGTCAATCGTCTGGCAAAGGAAACCCTGAGCTCCTGAGGCCCAGGAAGGAGGCCAACTTCACCCTGAACCTAGAACCTCAGAGCTGCAAAGAGCCCCCAGGGCCCCCAAGTCCAGCCCTTCTAGCCTCCAGGGCAGGGAGGGAGGCTCACCTTCAGATGGGAATGACCACACTTGCCAAACGGCCAAGCTTCAGGGAGAGCCCAAAGGGCTGCAAAGTGCTGTTCAAATGTGACTTCATTGATCCTGGTCCACAGGTGCTACACTTATCACCATTTTATAGATGAGGAAACTGAGGCAAACAGCGGTAAAGAGACTTGTCCAGGGTCACACAACCAGCAGGTGTCACAAGTCTGCCTGATTCCCCAGCTTGTACTCTGGTCACTGGCCACCAGCTGCCTTTGCTTAAACGTCTGAGTAACTCAGCTGATCTTCACAATAGCCCTAGAAGGAAGAGGCAATCAGCCTCATCATACAGACAGGGAAACAGGCTCAGGAAGAGGAGGAAATTTCCAACGGTCTGGAGGCTGGATTTGCACTCAGGTCTTTCTAACTCCAAGTGCCGAGGCCTTTCCCACAATACCACACTACCGTGTGAGAGCAGGGTAGTGTGGTAGATAGACCACTGGGCTTGGGGTCAAGAAGTCAAATCCCCTTGGGCCTCACAAGCTCTGGGATTTTGTTTGCCTCAGTTTCCTCATCTGTCAAATGGGGGCAGAGGGAGAGGGTGGACTTGCTGGCTCCTAAGCTTCCTCCCAGTTCCAAACCTAGACTTCTAAGTGATCAGGGAACCCCTGGCTCTCCTCATGTGCCCACTTCATCTGAGGACATTTCCCCCTCACAGCTGAAGCCTCAATCAGACACTTGGATGGAAAAGGATCAAGGGCCTGGAGCACCTCCTTGCAGGGGACCTGACTTTGAAAACTCACCTTCTGTGGGCCCGGTCAGGACCAGCCCCGAATGTACCTACACACACTCTCACTTAAGCTTTGTCCACAAGAGGAGCACCAAAGGCCTTCCTCACTGCAGGCCAGGTCAGCGCTATTGTCTATCAACATCTCCCATGCCCCAGCAGGCCATGTACTCTGTCAGCAAACGGAAGGCAGTTGGTCTGGCCAGACCTGCTCTGATGCTGCTGCTGCATATACTCCCATACTCCCAGGTACAGAACCATATCCAGGGTTTTACCAGGACCTGCCAGTGTAGGAAGCCGCCCCCTCTGCCTGGCCAGCCAGGCCCTCTCACCTCTCTCCCCCAACACTTGAGTCCAGCCGTCTTCCATGGTTACTGTTCTCAATGGGCCTGTCCTGACCTCCCCAGGCAGGCCCAGAGGCTCAGGGGTTGGCAGAGGCTATCTCAGCAGCTCTGGCCCGCTCTGGGGCCCTGGGGAAGAGACAGATTTGGGGTCACAGAAGAAGCCTGGCTCTGGAGATGCCAAACTCCACTGTGATGTTCTAAAGGCCCTCCCAGTTCTCAGGCCTATGACTGACCCAGGGTGCATCCCAGCTCCTCCTCAGGGCTGATCTCTGCATACCCAGACCCAGTTCCCATACCCTCCTCAAGGCTGCCTTGGGAAGAGGCAGGAAGGACAGTGGGAGGCCAAGAAACGGAGAAAACATCTTCCTGGTAATGGCAGAGCAGGGAGAGGGGCAGAGGCCAGGGTAAGCAGGCCCCTGAGATGGCCCTTCTTTTGACGTGGTACAGCCAGCAGCAGTGCTGAGAGTCACCATGCCTCAGTGAGCCAGCAGGGCCTTGCCAAGTCCCTCCTTGCTTTTCAGCCTCAGTATCCCTCTGTGCATAACAGGAGCTCCCATTTCTACAGATGTTTGACGATGGTGAAGCACCTTCCCCACCACAGCCGTGTTGGTGGTTCACACCCCCCATTCACACAACTAGCCAGGAAGGTCAATCTCTGTTGCTGACTAAACTGCTGTTGACATTTTCACCTACTGAAGAAAAGCATCTATGGAATCACAGAGGTCCCCCGAGTCCAAATCCCTGATTTGGCAGATAGGGAAACTGAGGCACAGTGCTCAGGCGGGGCTTGCCTAAGTTCCCATAGTGAGGCCAGGGCCCGGGGCTCACAGTTCCCAGCCAGGCTCACCTCCCTGTCACTAAGCGTGCACACAGACAGCCCTAAATCTCCTTACCCACATAAGCACACCCAGCCAGGAACAGCTACACACACATACCCCTGGACCAAGGACTAGTCCAACCCCCTCGAGGCACAGAGAAAGAAACCTGAGAGGGTGCCAGCGGTTGGCCAGTGGCGGAGTCGGAATTTGAATCTGGGTCCTCCAGCTCCAGGGCCACTGCTCTGTGCCCCGCCCCGCCCCGCCCACCAGGCCCAAGAAACTGACAAGTAAGTAACTGACTAGCAGGTCAGTTTCCAAGACAGCGCCCAAGGCAGACCCTTCCCCCTCCCACCCTGGGAGGGGTTGGCGCGACTCACTTCGCCCCGCCCCCATGAAAGGGGCGGGCCCTGCCAAGCTTCTCTCCTCCCTCCCTAGCCAGCGGGCCCCTTGGCCCCGCCCCTCCCTACCTCCGCCCAATCCCCGCCTTCTGGGTCGGGCCTCCTTTGCTCCCATCCCCCGCCCCCTGAGGTTCCCCTTCCCCCAGCTCCCCTCAGCCTCTCCTACATCCCCTCCCCCGAGGTCCCCCAGGGACGACTCACCTCCCGTCCGCGCTCGCGGCGTCCGGAACGGGACAAAGGCCGCTTCCTTCCTTCGCTCCCTCCCTCCCTCTGGGCCTGGGCCGGGTTCCCAATACGCCTGCGCGCGCCGAGCACTCGGACTCCGCTACCCAGAGGCCTCCGCGGTGTCGCTTCGGTCCTCCAAGGGAAAGCCGTTGTCGAAGTGGATTGTGGAAAATGGAGTTCCGCGGCCTCCAACAGGGCCAAGAGGCGGATCAGAGGCGAGAAGAAGGAGCATGGAAGTGGGGGGGTGGGAGGCGAAGGATCTGGAGATGCGCAGGCGCCTTGACCGTCCGGTCTGGGCTAGGGGAGAGAAGCCCTGAGTGTGTATGACGTCATAGGCCAGATCCTCGACCAGGAGAGGCATAAGGAGGAAAAGAGCAAGGAGAAAAAGGAAGGGTCGATACGCGCTGATTAAGCCCCCACCATACACCGGGCGTTGTGATAAGGGGAGGGGCGGAGAGGATAAGGGCAGGGAGGGGGCCTAGTCCTAGGGCTGTCAGCACGCGACAGTGCCGCTGTGCAGGGCACTCAAGACCGCCAGTCTTGCTATTCCTTCATACTAGTGCGCCTCGCTTGTGTTCCTGCGTCTGTCTCGGGGTGCTCCCTTGACTAGAGGTCAGGGACTGCACGCTCGCCGGGGCCGATGACCCCCGGGGCACAAAGCCACTTGGTGCACGCCGGCCGCTCCAAGGCTGCCCCGGGGAAACCTCCCTGCGTGTAACTTTCCAGCCCTCAGCCAATCAGCGGCCAGCGGGGGCGGTCTGAGGGCCGGCAGCTCCGCCCCCTGCACCTGCGGCCCAAGTGTCCGAGCCCTGGAGCTCTTTCAGCCCTGGAAGCCTCAGTGGGTTTTGGAGCTGGGAGGGTTAGGGCAGGGCTGCCCCTGAATTAGAGTAGGGGCGGGGGTCCTAATCTCACCTTTCCGTGCATTTCCACCTTCCATGGTGGCTCCTCCTCCCGGTTAGGGGTGCCTCTGCCACTGGGGACAGCAGGAGAGCCCTCCAGGGTTTCACCCACAGCCACAGCGCTATTCTAAGGGCAGCTGCTTGAGATGCGGGGCCCCCAGACTCCCAGGCACCCTGCTGGGTGAGCTCGGAGTGCGCTAAAGCCGGGAACCACTCATCACCGAGAAGGAAGCTTGGTGGGAACCCTGGGAAAGGAGAGAAGAATTCTTAGGTCTGGGAATGTGCCCTCCCTCCCCAGGGGCTTGGATGGGGAATGCTTTGAACCACCCGCCTTTCCTCTGAGCCCACTGTCAGAATAGCTGAGAGTGGGCTGCTGGACCTTCTTTGTAATTAGCCTTTTCTAAAAGCTCATGGATTCCAACTGGCTATTATTCAACTTGCTATTGAATGGGATTAGTGAGTGAGAGCACTAGAGAATCTGGGGTCACTCCTTTGTTGTTGTTCAGTCGTGTCTAACTCTTTGTGCCCCCATCTGGAGTCTTTTGGCAGAGATACTGGAGTAGTTTTGCCATTTCCTTCTCCAGCTCATTTTACAGGTGAGGAAACAGAGGCAAACAGGGTGAAGTGAATTGCCCAGGGTCACACAGCTAGTAGGTATCTGAGACTGGATTTGAACTCAGGTCTTCCTGACTCAATGTTCTGCAACACCTAGCTGTCCCAATGTACTTATGCCACTGTATTAAACACTGTCTCGTGCTCAGTAGTCTAAGTTTTCTTTGTAGGAATGCCATCTTCCTCTTTAGATTCATCCTTCAGAGGAATGTCATGAAAGGGGGGAATGTAATGACCAACAGCATTCTCGAAGGAGAGGTTGAGCACAGATGGCCCCACCATTCTGTGCTCTTCAGGCCCTGGCTTGGTGCAGTGCTGCTAATGGCCCTGTGTGATAGCAAGATTTAAATTTCTGCATTCACCTGATGCATAGCAAACTTTTTTTCCCCAGCTGCACATTTTTATTCTGTGTATCTCTTTGTTGTTTTAGGCGCATTTCTTGTAAGCAATAGTTTTGGAAGTTTGATTTTTGAATCTAATCTTTTACTCTTTTTAGTTTTATTGAATTCTTTAATCCATTCACATTTAAGGTTATGGAAATTAGATTTATATATTTCCTCCATTTGTCTCTAATTTTCCCCCAAATTCCCTCTTCCTCTATAAATAGAGTACTTTGTTCAGTCATTTTAGCTTACTCTATTTTAGGGCCACCATGTTCCCACTGGTTCTCTTTCTTTAACCTTTTAGCCTTTCCCCTCCCCACCTTTTCTTACCATTGGCCTAATGGTCTTTAACTTCTTAAGCTGGGTGATGTCATTGATGGAGCCCTGGACCTGGAGTCAAGAAGCCATCATTTCAAAACCGGCTTCAGACACTTAGTAGTTATGGGATTCCGGGCAAGTCACAACTTCTCTGTGCCCCTGTGTCCTCTTCTTAAAGACAGGAGTGCTGATGGCACTATCTCCCATGCTTGCTTCGAGGCTCAAGTGATAGAACATTTCCATAAATATCATCTATTGTTACTTGTGGGTTTTCTCCTTTGATCTTGTTCTTTAATTCTTCTCCTCTTTGCCCCTCTTCGTTGAATAATTAAGTAAAATCCCTCTTCTCCTTTTCAGTGACTTGTTTATTCACTAGTCATTAACATGTCATACTTGGTGCCTTTTTCTAGAAGTATTTCTTTTCCTCATTTTCTTCTTAGTCTTCCCTCTCTGAAGATCCTAGCCTAATCCTCGGAATTAGGTTGGGTAAAGAAGTGACCAAGCTATCACTCTTTGCAGATGATATGATGATATACTTAGAGAATCCTAGAGAATCAAGTAAAAAACTACTTGAGATAATAAATAAATTTAGCATAGTTGCAGGATATAAAATAAACTCACATAAATCCTTGGCATTCCTATATATTTCTAATGAACCAGCAGCAAGAAATAGAAAGAGAAATTCCATTTAAAGTTACTGTAGACACTATAAAATATTTGGGAATCTACCTGCCAAAACAAACCTGGAAACTATATGAACACAAATATAAAACGCTTTTTCACACAAATAAAATCAGATCCAGAATGGGGTAAACTCTCTCATATAGAAGAGGCAAGGGAAAATGGTTACAATGGAAGGGAAGAACAAGAAGGCAAAAGGGAATGGGTCAACCTTATTCTCATTGAATTTGGCTCAGGAAGGGAATGACATACACACTAAATGGGGTATCTCACCATACAGGAGAGTAGGGGGGAAGGGGATGAGAGGGGGGATGATGGAAGAGAGGGCAGGCTGGGGGGGGGGAGGGAAGTTGGAAGCACCCACTTTTGAAAAGGGACAGGATCAAAGTAGAGAACAGAACAAGTGGGAGGTGGGATAGGAGGGAGGGAAATATAATCAGTCTTCTACAATATATCTACTATGGTAATGTTTTGCATAGCTACACATGTACAACCTATATCGAATTGCTTATCTTCCCAGTAAGGGTGGGTGACAAGGGAGGAAGGGAATGAATCTGGAATTCAAAGTTTTAAAATCAAATGTTTAAATATATATATACTATTATTATACTATTTTACATATAATTAGGAAATAAGATATACAGGCATTTGGACGTGGAGATCCACCACGACCTACTGGAAAAGTCGAAGGAGGTATGGGGGAAGATAGGGAAGAGAGCATATTGGAGGAGAGGATATCCAGTGGGACCGCTATTTTGGAGTGGTGGGTAGGGGAAAAACGGGGAGAAAATTTGTAACTCAAAATCTGGCGAAAATGAATGATGTAAACCAGAAGTTAATAAAGCATTTGAAAAAAAAAAAAAAACAAAGTCAGATCTAAACAACTGGAAAAACACCAGTTGCTTGTGGCTAGATCAAGCTAATATAATAAAAATGACAATTTTACCAAAATTAATTTACCTATTTAGTGCCATATCAACCAATCTACCAGAAAATTATTTCATAGAACTAGAAAAAATAGTAGCAAAATTCATCTGGAAGACCAAAAGGTCCAGAATATCAAGGGAATTAATGAAAAGAAATGCTAGGGAAGGTGGCCTAGATTTTAAACTGTATTATAAAGCAGCAGTCATCAAAACTACTTGGTACTGACTGAGGAATAGAGTAGTGGATCTGTGGAATAGACTGGGTACACAAGACACAGCAAGCCAATGACTATAGTAATCTATTGTTTCACAAACCCAAAGACCCTAGCTTCTGGGATAAGAATTCACTATTTGACAAAATCTGCTGGGAAAATTGGAAAATAGTATGGTAGAAACAAGGCATAGACCAATATCTTACACTGTATACCAAAATAAAGTCTAAAAGGGTGCATGATCTAGATATAAAGGCTGAGACTAAGCAATGTGGGAGAGCAAGGAATAGTTTACCTCAAATTTATGGAGAAGGGAGGAATTTATGACCAAACAAGAGTTAGCATTACAAAATGCAAAATGGATAATTTTGATTACATTAAATTGAAAAGTTTTTGTACAAAGTCAATGTAACCAAGATTAGGAGGGAAGTAGAAAATTAGGAAATAATTTTTACAACCAGTGTCTCTGATAAAGGCTGCATTTCTAAAATATACAGAGAATTGAGTCAAATCTATAAGAATACAAGTCATTCCCCAATTGATAAATGGTCAAAGGATATGAACAGGCAGTTTTCAGAGTGTGTGTGTGTGTGGGGGGGGGGTGAAAACTTCTCAGAACTTCCCCCCCTTCCCCCACTCCTTCTACTGTTAATCAGCAGCAAGGATTTCCTGCCTCTGTGGGCCCCTCCTTCCTTTCCCTTGCTGTCAATCAGCCTCCTTGATGGACTCCTCTGTTGTTTACCATTGGGGAAGATTTTCCCACTGAGACTTGAGCCTACCCCCCCCAACCAATGGGAGAAGGGACCCCATTAGGGTATAAATTCTTGTTCTGCCTTTTGTAAAGTGCTTTTTCCTCATGATCAGTCATGGGAAAGATCACCCTCTTCACCCAGGGAAAAGAATAAATTCCTGTTCCTATCCTAAGAGATCTCAGTGTTCTTGATTAAATTTTAGATGAGATTTTTCATCACACACAAGAGGAAGAAATTAAAGATATCTATAAACATATGAAAATGCTCTAAATCACTATTGATTAGAGAAATGCGAATCAAAACAACTCTGAGCTACCATATCTCACCATTCAGATTAGCTAAGATGACAGAACAGGAAAATGATAAATGCTGGAGAGGATGTGGAAAAATTGGAACACTAATGCATTGTTGGTGGAGTTGTGAACTGATCCAGCCATTCTGGAGAGCAATCTGGAACTACACCCAAAGGGCTATAAGTAAGTGCATACCCTTTGACCAGCAATACCACTTCTAGGGCTGTATCCTAAAGAGATCATACAAGTGAGAGGAAAACCCATTTGCACAAAAATATTTATAGCAGCTCTTTTTGTGGTGGCAAAGAATTGAAAATGAAGGGGATGCCCATCAATTGGGGAATGGCTGAACACGTTGTGGGATATGAATGTAATGGAATACTATCGTGCTATAAGAAATGAGGAGCAGATGGACTTCATCATAACCAGGAGAGACTTATACAAACTGATGCTGAGCGAGGAGAGCAGAACCAGAACTTTGTACCCACTTACAGATGCATCATATCTGTGACTGCTGACTTTGATAGACTGGGCTCTTCTTAGCAATGGAAGGTTATAAGACAACTCCAAAAGACTCATGATAGAAAGGATAATCACATCCAGAGAAAAGAACTGCCATCAAGTGGAAAAGAGTCTGAATGCAGATTGAAGCAAACTACTTGCTTTCTCTTTTATGGTGTATCCATTTTATCTACAAGGTTTGCTATTCTAACAACTCTACAGAGATTCCTGAATTCCCAATTGCACCTGAAATTGCACTGGAATTGCTGATGGCTGTGAACTTATTATAATTATAATATATATCATATTATATATAATATATTATAAATTATAATAAACTATTAACTTTTTCAGTATTTAATACCTGTAGCTCAGTTAGTAACTTTTTTCATATAGCGTGTTGTGTATGGGAGTGGGGGGGTTTGAGAATTGTAAAGTTCGTTGCAAAGCAGATACCTTCAGTCCTTTGTTTTGCAACTTAAATAAAATAAGGACATTTTCACTAAATGAGAAACAAAGAAATATGCCAATTAGTTAAAAAAAAAAGAAATTCTAATTCCTGGAGGTGACAGAGAACATATTGCTTCATGGTAGGAATTTCGATCATGCACTTCTCACTCCCATGGTAATTTTTTCTCCACTTGCCATGACATTTCTGCTCTGTGTCCATGCTTTCCAACTCTTCTGGGTATCAGACCCAGAGGGTCTGAGCCCATAGAGGCTCCTCTACCCTTTCTTCTGAGGTAGTATAAGTGGTCTCTAAACATCAAAACCATGCAGATTATATCTATTGTAAGGTTCCTATCTCCCTCAGATTTAACTACTATGTGTCTTGGAGTTTGCAATGTAGGGCTTTTTTTCTTTGAGGTGATCTGTTAACTCTTTTGATTGGCTCTTTGTTTTCTGTATTCAGAAGATCCAGGCACCTTTTAAAATGTTATTTCTTATATTATCATGTTCTGTTGTGTTTTTCTGGAAGACCTGCAATTCTTAAATTGTCTTTGTGCATCTGAGTATGGATCAATATACTGATTCTTTTGGGTTTTTTTTCCAGTGGTATTGCCTTTTGCTTCTCTTCCTCCAGATTGTCTTCCACTGCTATGTATCTGCATTCCCAATCAGCCTTTCTCACTTTTGTTTCTTTGGTAAGACTTGCCACCATGCATTCAAATTTTTCTATTCTGACAAATATTTCAGCTGAGCAGGCCAGAAATTCTGCTTTCCAATTCTTATTTCTCTTTTAAGCTCTTCAGGAACATCCTTCAACTGTTCTCTGCTCCCTGAGCATCCAGAGGATGCTCTGTCTCATCCAGTACTGATTCATTGGCCTTTGTCTAGCAGTATTTTTCGTAGACACCCCAGTTCTCTTACTTGACCTGGAGGCCATTTTCCCATCTGTTGTTTTAATGTGTTTATGCTTAAGGTTTTTAACTGAGTTTTCCTTTTCCTAAGATCTTTAGTAATTTCATCCTTTTTTCCTTATTTTCCCCTATTGCTCACTGTTTGACTCACTTCCACTTGATGGCAATTTTCCCAGGGTCTGGATCTCAAAGCTGTCTTAGCCTCCTCTCATGCCGGAGAGTTCTGTTTATCAGCTTCTGTTTCTGTCCTAAGTGACTTTTGGAGGAATGAGAATAGCTCCAGTTGGATTCTGAGCTCTTTCTCTCGGGCACAGGGGGGTGTCCCGTAGCCCCATACATGTGCCACCCCAGTTCCTTTTGTTCCTCAGTTCTTTGGCCCAGCTCTGCTGTGGTACAGATATCCCTTCCTTTTTTCTTTCTCTCCTTTATTTCTCTTCTTCCTTTTTCTTTCTCTCATTTCCTCCTTTCTTTATATCCTTCCTTTCTTCCTCCCTTCCTTTTTAAAGGTCAATTTGTTTTGTTTTTATATGACAAACATTTGAAAATTGCTCCCACTTTGTGAGAGGTCTCTTAAAACCAAGTTATTGTGTTTGCCCTTCATTGCTGAAGAGGACCATGACATCAGGGAAATGATGACATGATTTGCAGTTGATTTGACTGAGGGAGGACTGTGCAAAGCCACCAGCCTCCATTTCTCCTCCAGAACCATCTGGGTCCAGTGACCAGATATTCATCAGGATGACTGGAGATGGCCTAGGATGCAATGGGAGATCCTGACCCTTTTAGGCTAAGGCCTTTTCAGGTCCTCACTTAGAGTGAGGTAAAGCCCATTCAGTGAATAGCACTTTTTTTGTTTGTTTGTTTTTGTTTTTGTTTGGTGCTTAATAAATGTTTGTTGATTGAATGATCTGCAGGATCAAATGTAAAGTACTCTGTTTTCCATTTAAAGTTTTTCACAACCTGGTACCTTTCTCTCGTCCCAGTCTTCTTATACTTATATTATACATATCTATATCTCTCTATATACTTATATTAAACTTATACTCCCCTCCACATACACTATGAGTCAGTTATATGGACCTACTGACTATTCCTCACATTCCATTCCCTATCTCTTTGCCTTTGTGCTGGGCATCCCTAATGCCCAAGATGTTCTCCTTTCTAAGCTGTTCTGGTTTTTTTCAAGATAGCTCAAATGCCACTTTTGGCAGGAGGCCTTTGCCAGGCTCTCCCAGCTGGTAATACTTTCTCCTCTGAGACCATCTTTTATCTCCTCTGTATATATTCCATGTCTCTATTTCTTTAGAATGTGAGCTTATTGACTGTTTGTTGTTCTTTGAATTTCCATAGTTTGCCATCATGTATTGAACCCTTAATAAATGCCATGATCTGTTTGCTTTTTACCTAAATGTTTCAGGTATCCTGATCTTGCCTTATATTTATAGAAGCAAAATGTTAGCAGGAGATACTGCCTCAAAATTTAAATTAGAAAAAAGTATAAAATCTATGCTTGAAATTTAGGAATTTTCCTAACTGGGGGTTTTGAGCTCTACTACTAATAACTTTTCATTGGATATAAACTCCACAGAACAAGAGAAGAGAAATCCATATGAATAAGGCATTATGTTGTCCCTAGGATAAATAGAGAATTGATGCTTGCAAAAGGCCATGGAAGAGTAAATCTCCAGAGAAAATGTAGGTAGGGAGAAGTGGTGGGTAAAGGAAGAAAAAAGTCAAACCCTAAACTGTCTCCCACCCCATGTAGGAGATCAGCAAAGGTTTTCAAGGATTCAGAACTGCCCTCAAAGCAGCAAGGTGGAGGAAACAGAAAGAATTCAATACTTACCACTCAATTTCACCTTTTTTTTTGGTCTTTATTACTTTGTTCATTTACTTTTAGTTTACAAGATTCAATTCCACAGTTATTTGAGTTTCAAATTTTCTTCCCTCCCTCCCCTCCTCGCTACCTTCCCTTCCTTCCCCTCCATCCATGGCATACAATCAGGCATAGGATTTGCAGATACTTTCACATTAGACATTAGTCAAGTTATAAAGAAGGATTGTACCAGATGAAATGAACAATGGGGAAGAGGAAACAAAACTAAACAAGAAAAAGAAAGAGCAGGTAATTTGCTTCAATCTGCATTCAAACTCTTTTCTTTCTAGTTCTTTCTCTGAATGTAAACATTTCTCTCCATCATGAGTCTTTTGGAGTTGACTTATAGCCCTGCATTGCTGAGAAGAGTCCGGTCTATCAAAGCTGGTCATCACACATACATTGTGTCTATAATTGTGTACAAATTTCTCCTGGTTCTGCTCTTCTCACTAAGCAACAGTTCATAGAAGCCTCTCCAGGTAAATATGAAGTCCATCTGCTCCTTGTTTCTTATGGCACAAAGTTTTCCATTTTTTTCCATTCCAGTTTTCCATTACATCATATACCATAACTTGTTTAGCCATTCCCCAATTGATGGGCATCCCCTTAATTTCCAATTCTTTGCCACCACAAAAAGAGCTGCTATAAATATTTTTGTACATATGGATCTTCCTCCCACTTCTATGATCTCTTTGGGATATAACCCTAGAAGTGGTATTGCTGGGTCAAAGGATATGAAATTACTTATAGCCCTTTGGACATAATTCCAGATTGCTCTCCAGAATGGTTGAATCAGCTCACAACTCCACCAGCAATGTATTAGTGTTCCAATTTTTCCACATCCTCTCCAGCATTTATCATTTTCCTATTTTGTCATCTTAGCCAATCTGACTGGAGAGATGTGGTAGCTCAGAGTTGTTTTGATTTGCATTTCTCTAATCAATAGTGATTTAGAGCATTTTTTCATATGCTTATACATATCTTTAATTTCTTCCTCTGAGAACTGCCTGTTCATATCCTTTGACCATTAATCAATTGGGGAATGACTTGTATTCTTATAGATTTGACTAAATTTTCTATATATTTTGGAAATTAGTCCTTTATCAGAGACATAGGTTGTAAAAATTCTTTCCCAGTTTCCCACCTCCCTCTTGATCTTGGTTACATTGGCTTTGTTTGTACAGAAGCTTTTCAATTTCATGTAATCAAAGTTATCCATTTTGCATTTTATAATACTCTCTAATTCTTGTTTGGTCATGAAGTCTTCCCCTCTCTATAAATCTGACAGGTAAACTATTCCTTGCTTTTCCAGATTGCTTACAGTATCATCCTTTATACCTAGATGATGCACCCATTTAGACTTAATTTTGGTATACGGTGTTAGATAATGATCTATGCCCAGTTTCTGCCATACTGTATTCCAGTTTTCCCCAGCAGTTTTTGTCAAATAATGAGTTCTTATCCCCAAAACTAGGGTCTTTGGGTTTATCAAAGAGTAGATTATTATAGTCATTTACTTCCAAGTCTTGTGTACCCGATTTATTCCATTCATCCACTGTTCTATTCCTCAGCCAGTACGAAGTAGTTTTGATAACTGCTTCTTTATAATACAAATTAAAATCTGGTATGGCTAGGCCACCTTCCCTTGCATTTCTTTTCATTAATTCCCTTCATATTATGGACTTTTTGTTCTTCCAAATGAATTTTGTTACTATTTTTTCTAGTTCTATAAAGTAATTTTTTGGTAAATTGATTGGTATGGCACTAAATATGTAGTTTTTAATTTAGGTAAAATTGTCATTTTTATTATATTGGCTAGACCTGGCCATGAGCAATTGATGTTTTTCCAATTAGTTAGATCTGACTTTATTTGTGTGAAAAATGTTTTCTAGTTGTGTTCATATAGGTACTGAGTTTATTTTGGCAGGTAGATTCCCAGATATTTTATAATGTCTACAGTAACTTAAATGGGATTTCTCTTTCTATCTCTTGCTGTTGGATTTCATTAGAAATATACAGGAATGGGGCAGCTAGGTGGCACAGTGAGTAAAGCATCGGCTATGGAGTCAGAAGGACCTGAGTTCTGATCCGGCCTCAGACATTTAACACACACACAAACAAAAACCTAGCCATGTGACCTTGGGCAAGATACTTAACCCCAATTGCCCTCCAAAAAAAAAAAGAAAGAAAGAAATATACAGGAATGCCCAGGATTTATGTGGGTTTATTTTATATCCTGCAACTTTGCCAAATTTATTGGCAAAGTTGTCTCAAATAGTGTTTTACTTGATTCTCTAGGATTCTCTAAGTATATCATCATATCATCCACAAAGTGTGATAACTTGGTCTCTTCTTTGCCTAATTTGATTATTTTGATTTCTTTTTCTTCTCTAATTGCTACTGCTAACATTTCTAGTACCATATTGAATAAGATAGTGGACATCCTTGTTTCACCCCTGATCTTATTGGAAATGCTTCTAGCTTATCCCCATTACATATAATACTTACTTATGGCTTTAAATAGATGCTACTTATTGTTTTAAGGAAGGCTCCATTTATTCCTATACTTTCTAGTGTTTTTAATAGGAATGGATGTTGTACTTTTTCAAAAGCCTTTTCTGCATCTATTGAGATAATCATGTAGTTTCTGCTAGTTTTATTGTTGATATGATCAATTATATTGATGGTTTTCCTAATATTAAACCATCCTTGCATTCCTGGAATAAATCCTACCTGATCAAAGTGTATTATTCTTGTGATAAGTTGCTGTAGTCTTTTTGCTAATATTTTATTTAAAATTTTTGCATCTATATTCATGAGGGGAATTGCTCTATAATTTTCTTTCTCCATTTTATCTCTTCCTGATTTTGGTATCAGTACCAATAAAAAGAATTTGGTAGGACTCCACCAATTTTCCCAAATAGTTTGTAGAGTACTGGAATCAATTGTTCTTTAAATGTTTGATAGAATTCACTAGTAAATCCATCTGGCCTTGGAGATTTCTTTTCCTAGGGAGCTCACTGATTGCTTGTTCAATTTCTTTTTCTGAGATGGGGTTATTTAAGTAATTTACTTCCTCTTCAGTTAATCTGGGCAATTTACATTTTTGTAATATTCATCTATTTCATTAAGGTTGTCACATTTATGTGCATATAATTTGGCAAAATAATTCTTAGTTATTGTTTTAATTTCCTCTTCATTGGAAGTAGATTTACCCTTTTCATTTTTGATACTCATAATTTGGTTTTCTTCTTTTTTTATCATATTGACTAAGGGTCTATCAATTTTATTGGTTTTTTTTTTTGTAAAACCAGCTCTTAGTTTTATTTATTAATTCAATAGTTTTCTTAATTTCAATTGTATTAATTTCTCTTTGGTTTTCATTATTTCTAATTTAGTATTTAACTGCAGATTTTCTTTTCTTTTCTTTTCTTTTTTTTTGGAGGACAATTAAGGTTAAGTAATTTGCCCAAGGTCACAGGGCTAGGTTTTTGTTTGTGTGTGCGTTAAGTGTCTGAGTCCAGATTCGAACTCAGGTCCTTCTGACTCCAGGGCCAACACTCTACTCACTGAGCCACCTAGCCACCCCAAATTGCAGATTTTCAATTTGTTCTTTTTCTAGCTTTTTCAATTGCATGCCCAATTCATTGACCTCCCTTTTCTCTAATTTATTCATGTATGCACTCAGGGATATAAAACTTCCCCTAAGAACTGCCTTTGCTGCATCCCACAAATTTTGGTATGTTGTCTCATTATTATCATTCTCTTAAATGAAGTTACTGATTGTTTCTATAATTTCTTGTTTGACCCACTCATTCTTTAGGATTAAATTGTTTGGTTTTCAATTAGTTTTTAGTTTATCTTTCCATGGCCCTTTATTGCATATGATTTTATTGCATCATGATCTGAGAATGATGCATTTAATATTTCTGCCTTTCTGCACTGAATTATGAGGTTTTTATGCCCTAGTACATGGTCTATTTTTGTGTATGTGCCATTTACCACTGAGAAGAAGGTATATTCCTTTTTATCTTCATTCAGTTTTCTCCAGAGGTCTATTGTACCTACCCCCTCTAAAATTCTATTCACCTCCTTAATTTTTTTCTTGTTTATTTTGAGGTTGGATTTACCAAGTTCAGAGAGGGGGAGATTAAGGTCCCCCACTAGTATAGTTTGGCTATCTATTTCTTCCTCTAATTCCCTTACCTTCTCCTCTAGGAATTTGGATGCTATACCAGTTGGTGCATATGTGTTAAGTAATGATATTGCTCCATTCTTGATGGTGCCTTTTAGCAGGATATAGTTTCCTTCTTTATCTCTTTTAATTAGATCAATTTTTGCTTTATCAGAGATAAGGATTGCTACCCCTGCTATTTTTTTTACTTTAGCTGAGGCATAATATATTTTACTCCAGTCTTATACCTTTACCCTGTGTGTATCCCTCTGTTTCAGATGTGTTTCTTGTAAACAGCATATTGTAGGATTATGGTTTTTAATCCATATCGGCCTCTGTTTAATGAGAGTTCATCCCATTCACATTCACAGTTATGATTATTATCTCCCTTTCCCTCCATCCTATTCCCTCCCCTGTTTATACTTTTATTTTTCTCCCCTTCTCCCTTATCCTCCTTAAGAGTTCTCCTTTTGACTATTGCCTCCCTCTGTATTCCCTTATCAGCCCCCCTCCCTTTTCCTCCCCTTCCCCTTACTTCTTTCCTCCCTTCTAACCACTCCCCCTTTCACAGCCCTTCCCCCCTTCTACTACCTGTAGGATAGGATAGATTTTTATACTTAATATAGTATGTTATTTCTTCTTCAAACTAAGATTGACAAGAACAAATCTCATGCAAAGCCCCTCTCCCTCCCCCCTTTTCCTCTATTATGATACATTTTGTGTCTCTTCTTGATAGGGTACTATACTTAACTGGTTGTATTATTCCCTCCTTGCACCAGAAGCAATGAGGGAAAAGCTCATATAATGCTCATCTCCCTCCCTTCTTTCCCTTTACTATATTGTTTTTATGCCTCTTTGTGTGGCATAATTTACCCTTTTCCACTTCATTCTTTCCTCTTCTTCCACTGCAGTCCCTTTGTAGCCCTTAATAAGGTTTTTTTATCGTCATTTTGTGTAATTTTTACTCATACCCTCAATTTGTCAATAAACAGTTCGCTCTTATTAAATAACAGGGTGTGTGCATGTGTTTTCTTTGTTTACCTTTCTATGTCTCTCTTGTGTCTCATAATTGGAGGTTGAATTTTCCATTGAACTCTGGCTTTTTCATCAGGAAGGTCTGGAAATCCATTGTAGCATTGAATGACCATGGCCTTGACTGGAAGAATATGTTCAATTTTGCTGGGTAGGTGATCCTTAGTTGTAACCTGAGCTCTTTTGCCTTGTGAAAAATTATATTTCACTTCCTCCCATCTTTCTGTGTGATCCTCACGTTGGTTCCATGATATTTGAATTGTTTCTTTCTGGCTGCTGGTAATATTTTCTCCTTTCCCTGGTAGTTCTGGAGTTTGGCCACAATATTTTGCAGACTTTTCAATTTGGGATCTCTTTCAGGAGGTGACAGGTGGATTCTCTTGATTTCTATTTTGCCCTCTGGTTCTAGTATCTCAGGGTAGTTTTCCTTGATGAATAATTGGAGGATGTTGTCCAGGCTCATTTTTCATCATGTTTTTCTGGTAGGCCTATGATTCTCAGATTATCTCTCCTGGATCTATTTTCCAGGTCAGTTATTTTTCCATTGAGATATTTTACCTTTTTTTCTAATTTTTCATTCTTGATGTTTTGATTGACTAATTCTTGGTTCCTCATAGAGTTATTTGCTTCAATTTGGTTGATTCTAGTTTTTAGTGAATTATTTTCCTTGGTTGGTTTTTGGAGCTCCTTTTCCATATCACACAATTTTCTTTCTAAGGAGGTGTTCATTGCAATGTTTTTCTAATTTTACAATTTTGATTTTAAAAGAATTATTCATTTTATCTTCTGTCTCTCTCATTTGGTTTTCAAAGTTCCTTTTGAGCTCATCCAAGAATGCTTTCTGTGCTTGAGACCAGTTCCCTGTTGAGGCTTCAGCTGTGGGTGTGGAGTCAACACTGTCTCCCTCTGAATTTGGTTCCTCCCTCTCACAATAGTAGGACTTCAGAGTCTTTGTCTTTGCAGTCTGCTTTTTACCCATTTTGAGGCAGGGTCCTAGACACACCCTTCCTCTAGGGTTCCAAAGCCTTTACTGTTTAAGGTTTTGCCCTGGGACAATAATTACTATGTTTTCAGGGTCAGAGGGGAATTGGAGCAGCTGGGGTTCACTCTGCCCTCCTGGTCCCTGGAAGTCCAGATAGGAGCTTTTTAAATTTCTAGGCTGTGGGTTGGTAGCTCTAGGAGTAGCTGCTGCCCCTGGCAGGACCCCTGCATTTGACTCTTACCCTGCTCTGTCCAATCGCAGCCCTGAGGTGACAGGCCTGGCAATGGCCCTTGTGGTTGGTGGGTCAACTTGCCACCACGCTGATCAGTCCTAGTCTGGGCCTCTGCATGCCCAGGTGTCTGAGCCTCTGAGCTACCTGGGGTCATCTTCTGGGCCTCTCTAGTCAATAGCAATAGTCAATTACTTCTTTAAGAAGTAAATCAAGGGCTCTCACTCAGTGGTAGCCGGCAGCACTTATAGGCTACTTTGGATGTACCCCCTTTATTTGTCCCTTCCCTTCCCGCGGCTCTAAATTCTCAGACTCAGACAGTGCCCAGCCTCAGATTAAGCAAAAATGGAAGAAAAAAATTGCTGCTCTCATCATCAACAATGTTTCTGGCATGTGCCAAGCTGGCTTTGCTGGAGATGATGCTCCTACGGCTGTGTTTCCCTCCATTGTTGGACGCCCAAGACATCAGGGTGTCATGGTGGGAATGGGGCAGAAGGACAGTTATATTGGTGATGAGGCCCAGAGCAAGAAAGGTATCATGACTTTGAAATACTCTATTGAACATGGCATTGTTACCAACTGGGATGACATGGAGAAATTCTGTCATCATACCTTTTATAATGAGCTTCGTGTAGCTCCTGAGGAACACCCTGTTCTGCTTACAGAAGCTCCCTTAAACCCTAAGGCCAATAGAGAGAAGATGACCCAGATTATGTTTGAGACCTTCAACATCCCAGCCATGTATGTTGCTATTCAGGCTGTGTTGTCTCTGTATGCCTCTGGTCATACCACTGGTATTGTTATGGACTCTGGTGATGGTGTCACCCACACTGGGCCCATCTACAAGGGTTATGCCCTTTCCCATGCCATCCTCCATCTATATTTGGCTGGCCATGACCTGACAGACTACCTCATGAAGATACTGAGAGAAAGAGGGTACAGCTTCACTACTACAGCTGACAGGGAAATTGTTCGTGACATCAAGGAGAAGCTGTGCTATATTGCCCTGGACTTCGAGCAGGAGATGGCCACTGCTGCTTCCTCCTCTTCCCTGGAGAAGAGCTATGAGCTTCCTGATGACCAGGTGATCACCATTGGCAATGAGACGTTCAGGTGTCCAGAGGCCCTCTTCCAGCCATCCTTCCTAGGTATGGAATCCTGTGGCATTCATAAGACCACTTACAATTCTATCATGAAATGTGATGTTGATATCTGAAAGGATCTATATGCCAACACAGTATTGTCTGGTGGTACTACCATGTACCCTGGTATTGCTGACAGAATGCAGAAAGAAAGCACAGCCCTGGCACCTAGCACAATGAAAATTAAGATCACTGCTCCACCTGAATGTAAGTATTCCATCTGGATTGGTGGTTCTATTCTGGCATCTCTCTCCACCTTCCAGCAGATGTGGATCAGCAAGCAGGAATATGATGAATCTGGCCCATCCATTGTCCATCACAAATGCTTCTAAATGGACTGCTAGCAGATGTGTAGCATTTGCTGCATGAGTATTCACAAAGTAAAAATTTGCCCTGGCAAATATACACCTCATGTTAGCCTCATAAAACTGGAATAAGCCTTCTTTGAAAAGAAACTTGTCCTTGGGGAAGTTTGTATCTGATATGAGACAAATATCACCATTTTCTAGATTGTTGAACCATTACTAATTTGACCTCGTATTCAAGTTAACAGTTGTTCCCTTGGTGCATACCTTGTACATATCTTTGATCTAAACCCTGATACAGATCACTTCATTTTGACAAGTAAGGCTAAGAGTACTTCCATAAAGAATTGACCTGATAATATGGCAATATAGTATCTGGCTGGCTGACACACAACAGCTGTACAGTTCAGTTCTATAAAGCATCAGATCTGTACAGGGTATCTAAAGGTCAGATTTCCAGCATCTAAAAGAGCTGACTTGCAGAATTTCTCTCCTAAGGCTGGCAAGAATTTATTAAGTGTGTGTTGCATCTTGCCACTATTCTAGCAGGAATACATATTGAACCCAAGCCTTAGGAACCAGTTTATTTTTTCTTAACCCACTGTTTTCCCCAGTGTCATGGGGCTAAGTTACTCAACCTTGAATTGCAAAAAAGTTAGCATTTACAACCTATACATTTGTGCATCTAGTTAATTTATGTAAGATTTTTGTATGTTGCCTTAATGTTCTCACGTGACAGTAGAATACCAAAATTTGTAAGTCATCCTAAGAATTGAGAACTGTAATGCCCAACACGTCATTGTGTAAGGAAAAATAAAGGTGCTGCAAGTAGACTGAAAAAAAAAAAAGTGAGTCAAGGAATGGCCCCTTTAATTATTTAAAAAAAATCAAACTAGGAGGGGAAGACCCTCAGGGTTGTTGGTCAAAACCAAATAAAATAGTTAAGTAAAACTAACGACTCAGTAACCTTATCATTTCAAATCTCTAGTATCCTTCATCTTTATTTTTAAATGAATAATAATCTATACTTTCTTCCTCCTCCCCATTGGAAAAAAAAAAGAAAAGAAAGATAAGTTTCTCATAACAAATATGCATAATAAAGTGAAACAAGTCCCCTCAATGGCTCTCTGTACCAGAACATAGGTCTCATTCTGCACCCAAAATCCACCAACTCTGTCATTCATGGATGGCACGTCTCATCATTGGTCTGGAATCATGAATAGTCATTGTATTGTTCCTAACAGGTTTCAAAGTTGTGTTTACTGTCTTGTTATTATACAAATTGTCTTCTTACTTCTGATCATTTCAACACTTTATAAAAGTCTTCCAAATTTTTCATTTTTAAACTGTTACCATATGTTTTTCCATGTCTTTTTGAAACAATCTATTTTCTTGTTTTTTTATAGTACAAAGTATCCATCACATTCATAGACAACTACTTATCCAGCCTTTCTTTTATTGATGGATATCCCTTTAGTCTCCAGTTGTTGTTTTTTTGTCACCACAAAAATAGCTGACAGAAATATTTTTGTACATATGGATCCTTTTCTTTTTTCTTTAGTCTCTTTTGGGTTCAGGACTAACAGGAAAATAATTGGGTCTAAGGGCATGTACTGTTTGATAATTTTTTGTATACAATTCCAACTTGCTTTCTAGAATGACTATCCCTACTCTTAGGTCCACTAACAATACATTAACGTGCCTGTTTTCCCACAGCCTCTCCAACATTTATCATTTTCCATTTTTGTTATTTTCCATTTAGCACAGTATCTAAAACTGCCAGGTCAACACTTAAGCAATGTTAATTGAATTGAATTGTCATCTTTGGCATTCAGAGGTGTGCAGTGGAATCTCAAAATTGCTTTAATGTACAATTCTCTAATTAGTAGGGATTTGGAAATTTTTTCATATAACTATAACTCTCTAGAGTTTATTTCCTTGAGAAACATCTGTTCATACCCTTAGACAACATATCACTTGGGAATGGCTTTTTTCTTGTAGCTTTGAATCAGTTCTTTATATATCCTGGAAGTAGGAATTTTATCAGAGAAATTTCCTGCAAAGATTTTTGCCTAGTTAACTGTTTTCCTTTTAATATTAGCTTTATTTGGGGCAGCTAGGAGGTGCAGTGAATAGAGCAGCAGCCCTGGAGTCAGGAGGACCTGAGTTCAAATCTAGCCTCAGATACTTAACACTTACTAGCTGTGTGACCTTGGGCAAGTCACTTAACCCCAATTGCCCTGCCTTTCCCCCTCCAAAAAACAAAACTGAAAAATTAGCTTTATTTGATTTGTCTGTGAAAAAACTTTTTAATTTTAGGTAAATACAATTATCCATTTTGTTGTCTATGTCTATTCTTTGTTTTGACCATCAACTTGTTTAGTATCTATAGATCTGGTAGGTAATTTTTTCTATGTTCCTCTAATTTTTATGATGTATATCCTTTTATATCTAAAGGACATCCCATTTGGAGCTTATATATAAAGGGTGTGTATATGTATACACACATATGTATATATGTGAATATACACATACTTATATATAAAGAAGGTGTGTATATATATATATATATATATATGTATTCACATACTTTTAAAGTATAACTTATTCTAGTATTCTAACTTAGTCCATACTGCTGTCCAATTTTCCCAAGGATTTTTTTTTTTTTGCTTTTTAGAGAAGCAATTGGGGTTAAGTGACTTCCAAAGTCACCCAGCTTGTAAGTGTGTCAAGTATCTGAGAACAGATTTGAACTCAAGTCCTCCTGACTCCAGGGCTGGCACTCTATTCACTGTACTACCTAGCCACCCCCGGGATTTAAAAAAAAATTATTAAATAGTGAATCCTTATCCCAGTTTCTGGGGTCTTTGTGTTTATTGAATTCTAGGGAATATTTATATGAACTAATGCATAGTGGAGTAAACAGAACCAGAAGGACAGTCTATACAATAAAAACATTTTACAAAATCTTTGAAAGATGTGAGGACTTAGGCCAATGCAATGGCCAACCACAATTTCAGGGTACTAGTGATGAATCATGCTGCCTATTTCTGGACAGAGATGGGATGGATTCATGCTACAGAATAAAACATTTCTTGGCATGGCCAATGTGGGATTTTCCTTTTTTTTTTTTTTTGCTTGACTGCATATTTGTTATGAGGATTTTATTTTGTTTTGATTTCCTCTTTTTTTTCAGTTGTGGGGGAGAGGGATGAGCACATAGCACAGGACTAATGGGGATGGGACTGGGATTCCTTTCTCCCATCACCCCACCAAATGAGAAGGAAGACCTGAAGGAATTTTTTAAAAACTCAAAACAAACAAACAGGACAGCTTTGAAATTGACATGTTGAATTTGTCATACTTTTAAAACAATAATTTAGTATTTTATTTTTCCAGAGTTACACGTAAAAGCAATTTTTAACATTCATTTTTACAACTTTGAGTTCCACATTCTCTCCTTCCTCCCCCCCCCCACATTAAGAAGGCAAGCAATTTGGGGGCAGAGCCAAGATGGCAGAGTAGAAACAGGACTTCTGTGAGGCTCCTGCTTCCAGCTCCTCCAATTCATATTAAAAAATGACTCTAAAAAACTCTGGAGCTACAGAACCCACAAAATGACAGAGAGAAGCTAACCTCCCACTGAAGACAGCCCAGCAGGCTGGCAGGAAGGGGCCAGTACAGCACAATGGGAGCTGAGCCCAGCCCGGTGTGAGCCAGAGGTTTTAGCGTCAGGGTAGCCACAACCAGCCTCCAACTGGAGGGACTTCAGATCACCAGCAGCTGTGGTGGTGTAATGGAAATGCAGATTTAAAGATCTTCCCTGCCCCTAGCTTAAGTGCACCTGGAGCCTGTGGTGGGAGGCTTGTTTTTCAGGAAAGCCCACACCTTGATACTTTGTAATTGGGCAGTGGGTCAAGGAGGTTGTTACAATCTCTGAGCCAGGAGAAGGCTATATAAACCCTGATGAAAGGCTTTGCTTTGGGGCTCACTTTGAGAAGTGTTGTGTGATTTGACCAGATGAGACTCTGGGAAGCCGTTGTTGAGAGCCCCCCAGCTTTGAAAACCCAGATGTTGATGCTTCCCTCTCTGGTAACTGTGATTTAGTATTGATATAATGGTAGGACAGTTTGGAAGCCTGTCTGTTTGATCTGTAAGTTCTGTAACTCTGAAGTTTGGGGTGCTGACCTTTTTCCCCTGAACTAGGTAATATGTTTGTTTGATTAAAGTAAGCTTGTTAACCCATTCTGAATTGCTTTCCTTTTGAAAAGCAGATCTAAGAACCTATATTGGCAGCTACCCTGGGGATATTGGGGTGCTTGCTGCTACAAAATGGCGACGAGGATGGGATCTGCTGAGTAAAAGGAAAGTATGGGGGCTGGGATAATTGTTTGTTTCCCAGTTGTGGTAGCTGTGATTCTGTGGAGCCATGGAGCAGGAGAGAAGAACGGCCTGCATGCTGACTTCACTGAACTGAGAGCAGGAATGGTGAGCTGCCTGCATGGAGACCTATGGAGAAGCCTGGAGCTGCTGCCTTCTGCTGGAGGAGAAGGAACCCAGGAGTTTGGAGTTCAGCCACAGGACGAGATAAGGACTGTGAGGCAAAGCAGGGGCACTGATTGTGTTTCCTTGCTGCATCCCACAGTTTGGGACCCAGGGGGAGGATGGACTTGTGACTGGTGGGTGGGGTGAAGTGCCATGAACCCCAAGGACCCCACTTTGGTTTTGTTGCCCAGCTCCCTCTCTGGATTTGGAAGCAGGGGCTGGAGCAGTGTTGTGGGAAGGACACCCCCCTCCTCCCAAGAGAACTTTATGTGATAATGCTTTGTATTTTGTGAATTGATGTGAAAATGCAATGTACTTTGTTTAAGACCCAGTGGCCACTTTGGTAACTTTAAATGTACCTTGAAAATATGACTTAAGTGATGGTTAGTGATAATTGAAATGTAAATTGTCTATGCTATGGGCATACTTAGTAAGACTTTACTGAATAAGTGACTAATTGTACTTTGAGATATTGTTACAGATAAGAAACTAATTGAGCTAATCAAGACTTTGCCCCATGAGTGGAAGACTTGTACTTTGAAAACTGATGTAACTGATCAAGTTAACTTAAGAGTGACTATTTTTTGATTTTACTTATAAGTGACTGAGTTAACATTTGCCCCATGAGTGGAAGACTTGAACTATTGTATTTTGAGATTATATTGTGATTTTCTTATGTACCTGGAAAATGTGACCTAAGAGATGTTTTAGTGCTAATTCAAATGTAAATTGTGTATGCTCTGGGCATGAAAGATCTTGGGGCCGAATGTAATGGAAATGCAGATTTAAAGATCTTCCCTGCCCCTAGCTTAAGTGCACCTGGAGCCTGTGGTGGGAGGCTTGTTTTTCAGGAATGACCACACCTTGATGCTGTGTGATTGGGCAGTGGATCAAAAGGGTGGTTACATTCTCTGAGCCAGGAGAAGACTATATAATCCCTGATTTGAGGCTTTGCTTTGGGGCTCACTTTGAAAAGTGTTGTGTGATTTGACCAGAGGAGACTCTGGGAAGCCGTTGTTGAGAGCCCCCCGGCTTTGAAAACCCAGATGTTGATGCTTCCCTCTCTGGTAACTGTGATTTGGTATTGATATAATGTTGGGACAGTTTGGAAGCCTGTCTGTTTGATCTGTAAGTTCTGTAACTCTGGAGTTTGGGGTGCTGACCTTTTTCCCCTGAACTAGGTAATGTATGTTTGTTTGATTAAAGTAAGCTTGTTAACCCATTTTGAGTTGCTTTCCTTTACAAAAGCAGATCTAAGAACCTGTGTTGGCAGCTACCCTGGGGATATTGGGGTGCTTGCTGCTACAGGTGGTTTCCAGAATTATCAACCCATAGATGCTAAGGACAAAGTGAGAGGTCAGTGCAGTGTAGACTTTGGGAACAGGGAGTTTGGGAGTATGGTCCGACCCTTACCTCCTGGAGGGAGAAGCAGCTGCTGGGGGGTGGCTGCTTTAGAGCTCCTGGCCTGCAGATTGTAGGGGGACCAAGCATCCAGTCTGAGGGGTAATCACTCTTGCTTTAACCTGCTTAGATCTGGATCACTGTCTAGAGTGGAGTTCCTGGGGTGAGTGACCAGTTTGCCAGAGCATATGGAGGCTTCCAAGAGGGCACCCAACTAATAGCTTTATCAGCTGAGAAAACCCTAGCAATTTGGTAGCAGAGTTCTACTGTGGCAAAAATCTAAAAAGTCAAGTAATTGAGTGAAAACATGAGCAAGCAAAGGAAGCAAAGCAAGCAGAGCAACCCAACTTTACACTCCTATTTCGGGACAAAGAGGATCACAGCATGGAACGGGAGAAAGACAGTGAATTCAGAACTCTTGCACCAAGAAAAATATGAGCTGATTACAGGCCATAGAGGAGCTTAAGAAGGATTTTGAAAACCAAATAGGATAAGTGAAGGAAAAACTGGGAAGAGAAATGAGAATGATGCAAGAAAATTATGAAATGAGACTTAACAACCTGACTGAAAAACATAACACCTTAAAAAATAGACTAACTTAAATGGCAAAAGAGGCTCAAAAAGGAAATGAGGAGAAAAATGCCTTTAAAAGCCAAATTTGCCAGATGGAAAAAGAATCTCAAAAGCTCACTGAAGACAATCATTCCTTCAGAATTAGACTGGAGTAAGTGGAAGCTAGTGACTTTATGAGAAATCAAGATATTATTAAATAGATCCAAACCAATGAAAAAATAGAAGGCAATGTGAAACATCTCATTGGAAAAATCACTGACCTGGAAAATAAATCCAGGAGAGATAATTTAAAAATTATCGGACTGGGGCGGCTAGGTGGCACAGTGAGTATAGCGTCGGCCCTGGAGTCAGAAGGACCTGAGTTCAAATCCGGCCTCAGACACTTAATGCACACACACACAAACAAACAAACAAAAAACCTAGCTATGTGACCTTGGGCAAGTTACTTAACCCTAATTGCCCTCCAAAAAAGCAAAAAAAAAAAATTATTGGACTACCTGAAAGCTATGATAAAAAAAATAACCTAGAAATCATCCTTCAAGCAATTCTCAAGGAAAATTGCCCTGATGTTTTAGGACTAGAGGGCAAAACAGAGGTTGAAAGAATCCACCAATACTGGGCGGCTAGGTGGTACAGTGAGTAGAGCACCAGCCCTGGAGTCAGGAGGACCTGAGTTCAAATCCGGCCTCAGACACTTAACACAAAAACTATCTGTGTGACTGTAAATAAGTTACTTAACCCCAATTGCCCTCCAAAAAGCAAAAGAAAATAAAAAGAATCCACCAATCCGCTCTTGGAAAAGATACCAAAAAGAAAACTCCTAGGAATATTATAGCCAGGTTCTGGAGTTCCCAGATCAAGGAGAAAATATTACAAGCAGCCAGGAAGAAACAATTTGAATACTGTGGAAACACAATCAGGATAACACAGGATCTGGCAGCTTCTACACTGAGGGATCAAAGGGCTTGGAACATGATATTCTGGAGGTCAAAGGAGTTGGGATTAAAACCAAGAATCATCTACCCAGAAAAACTGAGCATCATGTTTCAGGGGAAAATATGGTCATTCAATGAAATAGAGGACTTTCAAGCATTCTTTATGAAAAAATCAGAGTTGAATAGAAAATTTGACATTCAGATATAAGAAACAAGAGAAGCATGAGAAGGTAAACAGGGAAAATAAATCATAAGAAACTTATCAAAGTTGAACTATTTACATTCCTACATGGAAAAAACAGTAATTGTAACTTATGAAACTTTTCTCAGTATGAGATCTATATATCTCATATACATATGAGATATATATCTCATATACATATGAGATATATATGTATGTATATGTCTATATAGGAGGGTATATGGGCTTATGAATACATATGTGAGTATGTATATATGTGTGTACAGGTATACATAGAGAGAGGGCACAGGACCAATTGAGTAGGAAGGGATGATACTTAAAAAGTGAAATTAAGAGGTGAGAGAGGAATATGAGAGGAGATGGGGAGAGACAGAATAGGGTAAATCATCTCATATAGAAGATGCAAGGGAAAAATGTTACAATAGAGGGGAAGAACAGGAAGGCAAAATGGAATGAGTCAACCTTATTCTCATTGAATTTGGCTTAGGGAGGGAATGACATACACACTAAATAGGGCATTTCACCCTACAAGAGAGTAGGAAGGAAGGGGATGAGAAGCAGATGATGGAAGGGAGGGCAGGCTGGGGTGGGGGAGAGAAATTGGAAGCACCCACTTTTTAAAAAGAGACAGGCTCAAAGTAGAGAATAGAACAAGTGGGGGGTGGGATAGGATGGAGGGAAATATAGTCAGTCTTGCACAATATATCCACTATGGAAATGTTTTGCATAGCTACATATGTACAATCTATATTGAATTGTTTATCTTCACAGTAAGGGTGGGTGATGAGGGAGGAAGGGAAAGGATCTGGAATTCAAAGTTTTAAAATCAAATGTTTATATATATGTATATATATGTACATATATACATATATATTATTATTTTACATGTAACTGGGTAATAAGATATACAGGTACTGGGGCATAGAGATCTACTGTGCCCTACTGGAAAGTCGGAAGGGGGATGGGGAAAGACATGGGAGTGAGCATATTGGGGGAGGGGATATTCAGTGGGATTGCTGTTTTGGGGGGTGGGTAGGGGAAAATGGGGAGAAAATTTGTAACTAAAAATCTTGTGGAAATGAATGATATAAACTAAAAAATAAACATAAAATTCAATTTAAAAAAAGAAGGCAAGCAATCTGATATTGGTTATACATGTGTGGTCATGCAAAACATCCATAATAGTCATGTAAAAGAAAACATAGACAAAAACACTCAAAAAATTAAAGTTGAAGTATTCTTCAGTCTGTATTCAGACACCATTAGTTCTTTATTTGGGGATAGATAGTATTTTTCATCATAAGTCCTTCCTAGTTGTCTTGGATCATTGTATTACTGAGAATAGCTAAGTCATTCACAGCTGATCATTTTAAATTTGTCATATATTTAAAAGAAAAGTAAGCTTTACATAATAGAAATTCACAGTTTCATTAAAGTCCTTTCTATTTTATAATGTGTATGGAAATATTTATTTTATTTGAATTTATCAGAATAAACAAAAATGAAAAAATAAAACAATAAACAAATGACAAGAATTCATATCGCTTGGCCCAGATGAACTTACAGATGTGATTACTGAGTTATTTTTAGTGATAATTGAAAAGTCATTGAAAACCAGAGAGATGCCACAAAGTTGGAGTAGAGCAAATGTTCCAGTTTCAAAGAGGCTAAAAACTTTGGGCCAGTGAGCTTGACTTTGATTCCTGGGAAAACAAATCTTTACTCCAGCTTAGCTGCCCCAGGGCCATTTATTCTTGAGGTTTTATGGTCCACCATAATGACTGTTGCCTCACTGTTCATGGTTGATCAGAGCCTTCTCTCCTCCCCTGTCCCTCTCTGCTTCAGTCCTCTTCAATGGATTCTTCCCCCTCACTACAGCCTTCCCAACTCCTTCCCCTTCTCCAATTCCATTATCTCTATTCTGTCTCCCTTTTCTCCAGTAACAAAACCCTATAGTCACACAGGTCTACATTCTGCTCCTACATTCTACTCAATCCCAGAATCCCTTGTCCATTGGTCCTTGGCATCATCCTCACCAGGCATCATATCTCACCAGCACCCAACCCTGGCTTCCCATACCATCAGCCTTTTCTGCTCCTTCTAACTTGTTCCTAAAAGACATTGGACAAAGCACCATGACCGTGCTGACTGCAGTCAAAACTGATGCTGCCTGATTTCATCTTGGTCCTTTGCTTCTTCTAATCCAATCCAACCCAAAGCAAAAAGCGATTTTGGGGGGAATGTATCTAGAATTTAAGAAACATCAAATAGAACCAGCATTTCCATATGCTAAATAGCATTTTAAAAGAGGATTACACATGAAATTGAGTCTATATTATTCAACACATTTCAATCATCTTACTCCTTTTCAATAACTCATTTCCTTTTCTTTGTCTTTCTTTGATTAACTCTATGTGTAGGATCTCCTCTCTTTCTCTTCCTAAAATTAAAACAACAACAACAACAAACCCACCACCTCAGAACTCATAACAAATATGAATAGTCAAACAAAACTGCTTCCCATCATGGCTTGCCCCCAAATTGTGTCTCATTCTTGAGACATTAAGTTCATTGACCCTTAATCCAGAGGGGGCCAGCATGCTTCATCATTAGTACTCTGGAGTTCTGATTGGTCATTACTTTCATCAGAGTTTAAAGTCTTTCAAAATTGTTTTTCTTTACAATGTTGTTACTGTATAAATTGTTGACTCCTGGTTCCATTTGTTCCACTCAATACCAGTTCATAAAAGACTTCCCAGGTTTAACCAAAACCATGTCTTTCACAATTTTTTATGGCCCAATACTATTTCATTATATTCATGCAGCATACTTAGTTCAGTCATTTCCTAACTGATGGGCACCCCTTCAGTGTCTAGTTCTTTGTCACTGAAAAAAGAGTCTCTATCAATATTTTGATAGAGTGGGTCCTTTCCCTTTCTTTGATCCTTTCCTTTCTTCAATGGTGTAGCTGAGTCAAAGACTAGGAACAGTTTGGTAATGTTTTGGGCATTGCTGCAGATGTCATTGCAGAATGGCTGGACCAATCACAGCCCCACCAATGTGCCCTCATGTGCCCATTTTCCCATAGCCTCTCTAACACTGGTCATTTCCTTCTTCTGTTGTCTTTGCCAATCTGATAAGTGTGAGGCAGGACCTTAAGAATGCTTTAATTTGTAGTTCCCTAATTTTGAGTGATTTGGAACATTTTTTTCTAATGAGCATTCATTAAGCATCTACCCTACAGAAGGCACTATGCCAGAGGGTAGGATACAAAGATAAAACAAAAAGTCTCTGACACCAAGGAGCTTGCATTATACTGAGTGAATTTCATGTGCAAACAGATGAGGATATGAATGCTATTTTGAGCAAACAACCAGGACATCAGGGAAAACTTCCTATAGGAGGTGGCACATGAACTGAGGCTTGAGGAGGATTAGGGGTAGAGGTGTGCAGGAATATATTCCGAGCATGGGGATAGGGGCAGATAGCCTATTCAAAGGTACATAGATAGTGAATGGAATCTTGAGGTCAGAGAAGGCAAGTGTGCCATTTGGGCTGGGGTATAATCCCTCTGCTCCCCTACAGGCAGGAATAAAAGTCTTTCTTAGAGAGGGGTGGGTGAGAGGTTTCTCTGCAAGATGCATTTAGATAAATCCATATGGACATGCAGACTACTTACATTACATGAGCAGTACACATCAGGCTGACCCACTATGGGGTTGAGGGATCCTAGAGTGCTCAAAGGGATAAAATTTTTCCAGTTCTAAATCTATGATCCTGTCAAGATGTGAGGCAGGATTCAAGCTCAGCTCTCCCTAATTCCAAGTCAAGAGCTCTGTCCACTTCACCACTTCACCACTTCACACCCTCTATCCCATCTTTATTTTTCAATCACACTCTGGAGAATGTTTTGCATGCTTTCTGCCTCTGCCTTCTCACTGGTCATTCATTCCTCAGTCCCTGGATATCTGATCTCTCACCTTACCACTAAATGGAAACTGCTCTCTCTAAGGTTACCAACGATAGGCCAGAGAAGCTGACTTTCTAGAGAAGGTTTGGCTTATAGCTGAAAACCCATGGACTTGCTTGCTCTCTGCCCCTTCCTATCCCCAACACAGGCTATGCCTCTGAAGCTGAGGGAAGAGAGTGTGAGCATAAGAAGTGAGTGTGTGTGGGGATGATGGTTTGCTGGGTCTGTGGACGGTCTCGCTCCTCTCTTCTGAAGTTCTTTTTGAATTCTGCCAACATCCAAAGGACGACTAACTCCGATATTGTGTGTATTCTTGCAAATAAGAGGAGATATTACACAATGTCCTCCAAGAGCCAAATATGGTCCTAACACCTAAACTAGGGAGAGGGAGCAGAGAGAGCTACAGATCAATAGCTCCAATGGATACTGACATATAACTATTGAATGAGATATTAGCAAAAACATATTAAAATGTATATACTATGACCAGGTTGGATTATATGAAGCATTCAAGGTTGGTTAATATTTTAAAAGCTATAAAAATAATAGAACATATTAATAAAAAAGAAGTCAAGTGATTATATCAATAAATAATTTTTGTTCATTCATATATTCAGAAAACCCTTTTTGACAATCATAATATTGCTTTATGTTAAAATTATTAAAAAGCAAAAGAATAAATGAAACTTTTCCTTCCTTAATAACGTAAATAGTATCTATCTAAAACCCCAAACTAGTCTGATCTGTAATGGCGGAATGCTCAGGGCCTTTCCAGTAAGATCATAGATTTCCAGTCACACAGGGATAGGTTCAAACAATACGATAAGGTTTTCTCACAATTACCATAATTGGAAAAAAGTTTTTCTCACAGGATGGAATTGGGATTAGATCAACAACCGAATAGAAAAGAACTGAGCTAGCTCCAGAATTGAGTCACAAGAGGGAATCAGTGACTCACTTCCCACTAACACGTGTTTTAATTCCCTCCCTCCTCCTGTCCCCCCACTGATCCCTCCATCAATGGAGACCATCACACCTCCATATGGGTCCATCCTGTGGCAGCCTCATCCATGTCCTCCCCAGGTCCATTATGGGGCTTCCACTGAACATGCTGGAGACATCCTGTGATTGCTAACAGCCTCACAAGGGCATCAGTGAACACTGGCCATTCTCCCATTGCCCCTTACCTGATGACTATTCCTTCTCTCTCATGATTCCTTGACGACATCCTTCACTCCTAGTCTTTGGAGTTTCTCGTTGGTTCTAGGATGCAGTTTTCTCACACCTACATAGGTCTTTCCATTGTCAGTTGGCATTTATTTTGTCTACTGTGTACCACCATGTGCAGTGATCTTCATCTCTGGTTCTCTGCAGACAGTGATTCAAGTCCAGCTTGAGATGCCATTCTGCAAGGTACAAAGATTGTATTGAAAAGATGGACCTTTCTTTTAGGGGTCTACAAAATGGCTTTGCAGTTTCATAAAGGCATTCCAGACCTCTCTCCTTCTCCTCTTCATCTCTGAGCCCAGCTGACTAGCCATCTGTGCTGTCTATCCCAGACAAATGCTATGGGGTATCCATGTTGAAATCTGAGCAATGGATGTTTTTCATCCATTTGGTCTTTCTGGTGTAGATGGATCAGCCAAACTCCTGTGAGTGATTTCACACAGATTTAAAAATGATGTTTTGGGGCTTTATGCAATCTGCACCTCATGGGATTGTGGGAGCTTAAAGCTATGGATCCGTTGTGGCCACAGTTCATTCTTCCTCTACTTGTGGGCTTAACTCTACTTTGCAAGGATGGTGGTTTAATGATAGAAACATTGTCAGGAACATTTTCTGGAGCTTGAACTGCCTACAGGGAGCTTTCTTCAGGTCTGATCATGGAAGGAGAGATATGTTTTATATAATTTTAACTCATATTATGTTTTAAGACTTTAATCATCAAAGTAGTTTTAATTGGGTTTTACGGTTCACAACTACCTATTGTTTTATAAATTTAAATAAATTATTTTGTCTATTGCTTTTTAAACAACAAAGATCTTGAACCCGCTTGTCTAAGCTAAATTTAGGCTTAGCCCATGATTTTTGGTACAATGAGCAAGAGGGGATTGGGGGTGGGGCGGTGTTGTTTTTTCAATGTCTCATGGTTAAATTCATTTTTTAAATGAGAAAAAATTGATATGGAAGAAAGAGAACTGTTAAAAACATTCTTTTTCTCAACGGCAAAAGCCTTGTTTATAATGCATGCAGAACTTCCCTGTTGTGAGGGAGATAGGTGACAACAGTGAACATACCTGGGGACCTGATATTCCTGGTGTTGCTCCTGATCATCACAATCTTTTGTCCCAGAAGGTTTTTATGAATGATCTTTGACATAATTGTCTCACTATTTTAAGCTGATGGTGTTGTTTCATATTTCTATTTGTTTTAAACACATTCCTCAGTTTTTAGGGTCATTTTTGAACTTGTTTTAATGATGAAAGTTTCCCTGGAAAATTTTGGGGACTTTGTCACCAAAGGGTAGGATGTACTGGGTGCTTGAGCAACTCTAAGGGCTCTTGTAGCTATTATGGTCACAGCCTGTCCTGTATTCCACCTACTGGCTAAGCCCACCTGGTGCTTTGCAAGCCTTGTGGTGTGAATTTTGAAGGGATAGACCTGTGAGGTGGGGAAGGCTGTCAGAAATGTTGTTTAGTTATATATGACTCTTCATGACCCCATTTGGCAGAGATACTGTAGTGGTTTGTGATTTCCTTCTATAGCTCATTTTACAAATGAGGAAACTGAGGCAAACAAGGGTAAGTGACTTGCCCAGGGCCACACAACTACTATGCCTCTGAGACCAGATTTGAACTCAGGAAGCTAGGTTTTCCTGACTCTATTGACTGCACCACCTATAGCATGCCTTATTCAGAACTAACAGGCTAGGTAAGAAGAGGAGTGTAGAAGCATTTTATGGTTAAGAAGGTGGTTAGATTGTGATCCCATATCTGTAGTAAATGATCACTTAGAGCCCAAGATTCAACTGATCCCTTTAATAAACCATCTAACAACTCCCAGGTAAAAGATAATCCACAAGGGGTTAAAAGGCAGTCTGTGAAAGTCAAGGCAAGATAAAACTGTTAGCAAAGAATGACAAGCACCCATCAAGGAGCTTTGGGCTCCTTCATCAAGTTCTCCCAACTGCTTTTGTAGTCTGCTGGCCCATAGGGTTCACAGCTGAGTGTCAAATCAATCCCTTTGTCAAAAAGTTAGCTCATGAGTCCCCAGACCACAACTTCTTTTTAACATTTATCAACATCTTTTGCTTTTTTACATATCATAGTTTCCCCCAGTATCCTCCTCCCCCCCCTCCCCAAAGAGCCATTCTATATAACAAGTAATATTTTTTAAGACAAAAAAGAAAATGAAGGTAAAAAAAACAACTCAGTTGATCAATAAATTGAAAAAGTATGGAAACATACACAATGCATGGACTGCCCACCTCCAAGAAGGGCTGGGTGGGGCTGTCCTCTTTTGTCTCTTCCAAATCCTGCATGAACTTTTATCATTTTGCTGCCTTCACTTGTGATTTTGTGTGTGTGGTTGTTCTTTCCACCTATGTTGCTGTAGTCACTGTGTATATTTTTTTTTGGCTCTGCTGACTTCAGTCTGCAAGCTTATGTAGATCTTTCCATGCTTTTCTATATCCATCATAGATGTAATTCTTTTTTTTTTTTGAAGAGCAATTGGGA
Source organism: Gymnobelideus leadbeateri (assembly GCA_011680675.1). NCBI lineage: Eukaryota > Metazoa > Chordata > Mammalia > Diprotodontia > Petauridae > Gymnobelideus > Gymnobelideus leadbeateri. The sequence continues at coordinate 600,947 of WOXC01004443.1, forward strand.
TTAAGTGACTTGCTCAAGGTCACACGGCTAGTTTTTGTGTTAAGTGTCTGAGGCCGGATTTGAACTCAGGTCCTCCTGACTCCAGGGCTGGTGCTCTATTCACTGCACCACCTGGCCACCCCCATAGATGTAATTATTACAACACAGTAACACTCCATTACATTCATGTACCACAACTTCTTTAGCCATTCTCCAATTGATGGTATCTACTTTGCTTCCAACTTGTTAGTATAAAAAAATGCTGCTATAAATATTTTGGTGTTATGGGAGCTGTCTTCTTATTGATAGCCTCCTTGGATGAGAGGTGGAATCTCTGGGTCAAAGGGTGTAGACATGTTAGTTACTTTATTTGCACATTTCCTGATTGCTTTTCAGAGTGGTTATGCTGAATCACAACTCCACCAAGAATGTACCATTGTCACATCTTCCTACAACCCCTCCAACACAGACTATTCCCATCTTTTGTCATTTTTATTAATTGGTAGATAAAACCTTGCTTTGATTTGCATTTCTCTTATTATTAGTGGTTTTTAGCATTCTTTCATGTGTTCATATTTTGCAATTCTTCTTTTGAACACTATTTCTTCATATCCTCTGGCCACTTATCTATTGGGAAATAACTATTGGTCATCTCTCTGTGTTAATTGCTTACATATCTTGAATATAAAATCCTCATTAGAGAAATATGACACAAAATTTTTTCTTTCCTTCAACCTCTTCCCTTCTTATCCTAGGTGCATTAATTTTGTCTGCGCAGAAGTTTTCTAGCTTCATTTAATAAAAAGTTATTTATCTTTTATTTTTGCAACTGCTTCTATATCTTGATTGGTTAAGAATACATCTCCTCCGGGCAGCTAGGTGGCGCAGTGAGTAGACCCCTGGCCCTGGAGTCAGAAGGACCTGAGTTTGGATCTGGCCTTGGACACTTAACACACACAAACAAACAAACAAAACCTAGCCGTGTGACCTTGGGCAAGTTACTTAACCCCAATTGCCCTCCAAAAAGCCAAAAAAAAAAAAAAAAAAGAATACATCTCCTACCCTTATCTCTAAGAGGTATATAATCTGATTGTCTTCTAATTTTAAAAACAGTATGATCTTTAATATTAAGGTTGTATATTGAAAATATATTATGGAATGTGATATAAGGTGTTGATCTAAGCCTAATTTCTACCAGACTATTCTCCAGTCTTCCCTGCAATTTTAACTAAAAGTTCTTCCCTAAGTATAAGTTATTGAGTTCCATTGTTTCTGATTCTCCCTTGTCTAGTCTGTTCCATTGATCAGTCTGCTGTCTGGGGTGTCTGAGAAGCAAATAATCTCTTTAGGTAAGGATTTTCTTTCTACGAGTGTTTCAAATACTTTTTTATTATTGAACATCCTTTCCCCCCCTTTATGATTAGGCTCAGGTTTGCATTATAGGTTACCTTGGGCTGCATCTTGAGCTGTGTTGCTCTTCTAAATATTTTATTCCATTTCCTCCTACATTTTCTGATAGGTATGGAATAGGCTTATTATTAGCATTTCCTTTCCTTATCGTTAAAGGTTCTTCTTCTGGTCACTTAAAGAATTTGTTATTTCTCAATGTAACTGTTACATTTAAACACTCTGTGTCTTGGAGTTTGCAGCCTCAAGTTCTTTCTTGAGGTGATCTATGGATTCTATCAATTAGCATTTTGTTTTTTGTGTTCAGAACTCCTGGGCAGTTTTCCTGTATTATTTCTTGCATTATGGTGTTGCAGTATTCTGGTTTTTCATTTTGTTTTTGCTTGTGGTTTTCTTCTAGGAAATCTCTAATCCTCAAATTGTCTCTTTGCATCTGGTCTTTAAGATTATTATGTTTTGCTTATATAGAGTATGCTTTCTTTTCACATTATTTTTGTTTTTTTGCCCCTCTTCTTCCAGATTGTCCTTCACTTCCATATATTTGCATCCCCTATCAGTTAGCCTCTCTTTTGTTTCTTTTGTGAGACTTGCCATTATGGATTCAAGTTTTCCTATTCTGCCAATTATTTCTGTTGTTCAGGCCATACATTCTGCTTTCACAACGGTCATTTCTCTTTTAAACTATTTAGGAACAGTGCGAGATGATTCAGTGGTCTCTTCTGAATTTACAGGGCTCCTTGCCTCATAAGTATTGATTTATTTTCCTTTGTCTTGAAATCTTATTCACAGATGCCTGAATTTTTTTACTTGATCTAGAGGCCATTTTCCCTCCTGCTATCAATATCTTCCTTTGGTTTCTCTGCCTGTGCTCATGGTGGTCTTTAAGTTTTCTTCCTCCTGTGAGCTTCGATAATTTCAATCTCCCCATCCACCTTGTTCTCCCTATTGCTCACTTTATGACTCCCTCCCTCCTGATGGTGGTTTCCCTGGGGGCTGGATCTCAAAGTGTATCAGCCTTCTCCCATGCTGGGAGCATGAGAGCATTGTTCCTGGCTTCCTGCCCCAAGTCACTCCTGGGGAGATTGAACTGGCCCCAGCTGCATGATAGGCTCTTTTCCTAAGGTTTAGTAGAGTTCCACATAGCCCCATGCATACGGGTCCTTCCCTCTTTTCTTCAGTCCTATGGCTCACCCACCCAGAATACTGCCATACAGCTACTGCAGCCTGAGCAAATTTCTGCCACTTGGAATGTGGATCTCTGATGTACTGGGAGGAGGTGGAGAGTTGAGCTCTATCTATTACAAGCCTAGACACAGGTCTTGCCCCATTCCCTTACTTCACTCTCCATTGTGGCCCAGAACAGTCACCTGACTTTTGCAAATGTCTACCAGGTAGACAAAAGGGTAGCCTACCCCTTTGAAGTCTGGATCTCTGCCAAGAGAGGAGGAGGGAGAAGAGGTCCCACTGTGGAGTTGAGCTCTGTTGCAAGTCTGTAGGGTGGTTAATGCAATCTTACTGTAGGAAGCATGGTGGGCAGTGGGGAGTGGATACTGAGTGAGTGCTGGTTAGGTGGTAGGGAAAATTGACCTTCTGTGCTGTCAGTTTGAGGTGGTTTTGTTTTTTAACTTTTTTTGGGTTCCCAATGTCCTAGACTGTGGAGATAGCTGACAGTTCTTTGTCTGGTGCATAATTTCTATTTCATAGAGGCTTGAGAAGTTATGAGGATCAGAGAAGATAGCTAGTCTTCCACCTTGATGGTCATGTTTCTCCATACCTTCTTTGACCCCAGCAGTCCTGATTGGTGGTGGTGGTGGTGGTGGTGGTCATGGTGTTGGTGGCTGTGTGTGTGTGTGTGTGTGTGTGTGTGTGTGTTTAAACTTCTGGAGTTCCACTAGTGTCCTAACCTACAACAGAAGTTAATCTTATGTGAGGAAATCTAGGAACCAGAAGAGCATTTAGGTAAATGCCAAGAGGCAGAAACAGAAGTAATTTTGTCCTCAGTGTATATGACAAACCATCTGGAGAGGAAAAAAGGAAATAGATGAGGAATTTGGGAAATGGGTCAAAAGCCTGGCACAGAGACATAATGTAGTAATGATGGGGGGCTTCAATGATGAAGATGTATGCTGGAGCTCTCTGTCTCTGACAAAAAATAGAGTTGCTAATAACTTGGTGCCTTACTGATAATTTTGTCCTTCAAAAATTGGAAGAACCAGTAAGAGGAAATTTCATTTTGGCTCTGACTCTCACTAACAGGGAAGAACCAGTTGATAGGGTAGAAATGATGGGAACTGTGTATAGAAGTAACCACTTTACCCTAGAATTTGTGCTAGAGAGGAGATGTGGACAAAGTCTAATGTGCATCCTAATTTTGTGAAACCACATTTCAAAGAATTCAGAGGAAAGGCAAATGAGAATGCATGGAGTAAATGCTTCACGGGAAGTCAGCTCAGGAGGCATAGGAGATACTCAGAAATGAAATTCTCAAGTCACAAAGAGACACAATTCCAAATATGAGGGAATATGAGGTTTGTCTAAAGACACAAAATTAAGTGAACTGACCAACGTACTCAGGTGTAAAGAAAGAAATGTAGAGAAGATGGAAACAAGGCCAGGTAAGAAATGATGAATATAAGGCCATGGTATTGTCCTATAAAAACAATGTCAGGCATGTTAAAGCTCAGAATAAGCCATGGGGAGGGAAGCCAAATACAGAGCAAAGCCCCCCGCCTAATCCTAGTAGTAGGAAAAAAGAGAACTGGGCAGGGATAGGCCTTTGGCCTGGGAGGGATGGACAATGATAAATCAGAACTGAGAGAAGGGAGAATACCCAAAGGAGAATGACTTCTATTTCATCTCCTTCTGGATTCTGACCATTAGTAATACTTCTCACTTTAGTATCATCTGAAAACTTAGTTAACACACTATCTATGCCTTTATCCAAGTCTTGATAAAGATCATAGGCAATACAGGACCAAATATAGATTCCCAAGGCACTCTACTGGAACCACCCTACCACACTTGTAGTCTTGAATCTGCCCTCCCTTGGGGTGTCTGTTTTGTCCCTGGCTTTGGATGCAGCCACTAACAGACCTCTTGGCAGGGATGTCAATGGGAAGTCCAACTACTCCAAACCTTCAAGCTATAGGACCCTACTGGTCAAGGAGGGTGGTAAGAGACAAGGCTATCTCCCCCACTCTCCCACAAGCAATTCCTTTTTTGGGGCTTGGTTTGAATGGCTTTTGTCACTTGGTGTCCTAGAAATAGGAGGCTGGGTGCTGATCTCCTCTTCTAGGTAATACAAGACCTCCAGGGAGGGACTCTCAGCAAATCTAGACACACCTCCTGGGGAACATCACTCCATTTCTCTTCTTCCAGATTGGCAAGGTCTTTCACACATAGTCCAATGCCAGTCAGTCAATAGGAATTAAGTGTTAGGCATGCAAAGAAATGAGAAAAAAAAAAGCCCCTGCCTCCCAGCAGCAGCCTATCGAGGGAAGAACATGTACACAACTGTGTATAACAAGATAGAGATGGGATAAGTTGGAGGCAATGTACAGTGAAAGGAGGAAGGAAAAGCTTCCTGTAGTGGGATTTTAGCAGGGACTTGAAGGAAGCCAGGGAAGATGGAGAGCATTCCAGGTGTGAGGGACAGCCAGAGAAAATGTGCAGAGTTGGGAGATGAGGGTTTTGTATACGGAACAGCCAGTAAGGCAGCGTCACTCTAGATTGAAGAGTATGGAGGGGAGTAAGGTATAGGAAGGCTGGAAAGGCAAGAAGGGACCAGCTTATAAAGGGCTTTGAATGAGAGCGGGTTTGATATTTGATCCTGACAGAGAGACACCGAGTGTATCAAGTAGGGGTGAGACATGGTCAGAACTGAGCTTTGACAGCTGAGCGGAGGAAGTCTGGACCAGAGTGGGGGGCACCTGAGGCAAGAAGACCAACACTATTGCAATAGTCGAGCTGGGAGGGGATGGAAGCTCCCTGTCCATCCCCGGGCTCCTGCCCACTCTCCTGAAGGTCCCTCTTTCCTCAGCTCTGCACTCCATGGACAGTCTTTCGTGTGTACAGGGTTGGATGGAGGCACTCCCTGGAGCATCTCTTATCTCTTCCTTTCTTGCTTGGTATTGGGTCTGTCGTTCTTCTGTCCTGGCTAAAGTCTGTGTGTGAATGAAAGTCTCCTCTGACCATTCACACAGCAATCTCAACCAGAAGTCTGATTCCTGTTTCACAAACCACACCCAAAGCTCCTTATCATACGCCCTCTAGCCAGCTGATCACAAGAGCAGGCAGTATTCCTAGAGTGCCGACTTGTGTAAGCAGCTGTAGTTTTCATGGCCCAGGCCTGTAAAGAGGTATGGTGGGGAAGGAACACCACTAAAACCTTCGCTTTTCAGGCTTTTCATCACCTGGTCCCTTCCAGTCCCTTACGTCTTACTCCTTCTCCCTTAACCCTCCCCCCAAAATCCCAAACCACAAAACACCCCATATCCTGTGCTCTAGGAAAGGCTGTTCCTCAGACAAGACACTCCAAACTTTCAAACTCTGCTTCAGAGAGCACAACTACAATGGGCTGGCCACTTTGTTCCAATGCCAAACGTAGGCTTGCCAAAGACTGTTTTATAAATTTGTTTTTTACATACAACTGGGAAATAAGATATACAGGCATTGGGGTATAGAAATCCATCTTGCCCTACTAGAAAGTTGGGAGGCATGGAGGAGGATATAAGAGAGAACAGATTGAGGGAAGGGGTAATTAGTAGACTTGCTGCCTTGGGGTAGGGTAGGAGAAAAATGGGGAGAATAACTCAAAATTTTGTGGAAATGAATGCTGAAAATGAAAAATAAATAAATAATTAATTTAAAAAAAAGACTTTTATGGAGAACTCACACAGGGCAAGCACTCACATGGGGGGGAGGGGTCAGAAGAAGAGAAACAAAGACACTCTCAAGGTCTCTCTGAAGAACTTTGGAACTGATTTGCGATATGGGAGACACTAGCCCAGGACCACTCACTGTGGTATGCCCCCATCAGAGAGGGTGCTGAGCTCTGTGAGCAAAGGAGGATTGAAGGAGCTGAGGAAATGCAGGATGTGCAATCTCAGAGAATCCAGCCCAATGTTCACATTGACTATTTGTGCCCGATCCAAAGCTCCTATTGGTCTCATTGGCTAGAGTCAGACACATTGAAACTTGACTAACATAGTGATGTCTTTTTGGTTCTCTTTGAGAATGGACAACCACTACCACCCATCTCCGAGTCTGGCCATTTCCACTGGCCATCCCCACACCTGGAATTCTCTCTCTCCAGCTCCTCCAGGCCTCTTTCTAGTCCCAGCTAAAAACTCACCTTCTGCTAGATTCCTATTCCTCCCTTGATGCTGAGGCCTTCCCTCTAGATTACCTCCAATTTACCCTGTTTATGTCTCATACACAGTTGTTTGCAACAATTTGAGGAACCTTAATTTGTCTGTCTCAATTTCCTCAGCTGTAAAATGGGGTTCATAACACCTTTCTCCCAAGGTGGTCAATATCAAATGAGCCATTATTCATAAAGTGCTTAGCACGGCACCTGGCACATAGTAGGCATTCAATAAATGCTCATTCCATTTCACACACCCTGACAACGGACGGACACGGAGGAAACGTTTTACTTTTTGCATTCTAACACTTTTGTGTTTCTTTGTTTTGATCACATTGAACATGGGGAGTGGCGCACAGTAGGTCAAGTCAAGCAGCAATTATTAAGCACCTACTACTTTGGCTTTTAAAGGTAAGCAGGCAGTGCAGTCAAGTCAGGAAGACCTGAATTCAAATTAGAACTCAGACACTTCATAGCTGTGCAACCCTGGGAAAATCACCTAATCTGTCTGCCTCAGTTTCCTGTCTATAAAACAGGGATAAGGACAGCTAGGTGGTACAGGGAATAGAGCACTGGGCCTGGAGTCAGGAGGACTTGAT